>JAPSGF010000006.1:25308918-25343370 GCA_035772895.1 Perdix hodgsoniae
TCCTTCCTTCCTTCCTTCCTTCCTTCCTTCCTTCCTTCCTTCCTTCCACCTACTTATAATTCTTCCTCTCTCTAACAAAAACACACCTTTGCATTATATTATATTGGCCATGAGAAAGGTGGAGGTGATACGGCTTCTGTCTACTGCAGAGTTGAACTAAGCATGAGGTGCTGAGACATTCATTATTATTTCATTAGTCCATACAGCAGCACGGTGTTTGTAGAGATATTGAACAGTACAGCAAATATTAATTATTTCTCTTGGAAAGAAAATATCTTTAGGGGAGATACAAAGGTGGATAAATTTTGGCCATAGATACTACCTGAGAGAAAACAAACCTTTTCAAGTTTTTGTCATTTAGGTTTGCTCACTCTGACTGACAGGCAAATGTTATTGGAGTACTTAAATGAAACAGAATGAAATGAAACAGTTTCTCCTTGTGAATACACTGGAATCCGGGTATACCTGGAGTAAGAAACTTACACTCTTTAGACTTTAATATGAAACAATAGTAAAGCAGGTTGGATAACTTAGAATTCCACCATATAAGGACCATAGGATCTATTTGCTATGTTTCTAGTTTTTTGTTTTGTTTTTCTATAAAATCCATGAATACATCTGGAATACATAAGAATATTAACTTTCTGTCAATGGATTTTCTTCAGTTTGTCTGCTATGTAAGATAAGTATCTGATGTGTGCATACTAGAATATTTCATATTCTCTTTGCTTGTTTTTCTTTTTAAAGTGCTGGTACATCGTCTAATATACAAACTAGGAGCTATTTTACATTGCTTTCCACAAAGTATTTTTCTTTTTCTATATTTATTATTTTAGCAGACCAAGAAATTTTAAATAGTTTCCTATGCATGGAACTGAGGCCAGGGCTGGGTGATATTTCATCACAATAACAGATCACAAAAAATAATGTTTTTGTCAATGTTTGCAAATGGCACATTTGAAAGTGATGTCATTATTTATAGGATGTGAATGATGCCTGTATACAATGATGTCAGATCTAGAGTATAAATTAAAATGATATGTGATTTTCTTAGATGTGATGCCCTAGACTTCAGGAAGAAACAAGGCTCTTGCCTTCACACTGAAATACTTTAAAATAGAGTTGTGGACAGCTGAGATGCCAACATAAAAACTTCTCCATTTTATACCTACTTAGACATTTTCTTGGGACACGTATTATCCTAAGACGTTCTGAAAATCTTAATGGTCCAACTGGCAAAGACTCCACAGTACATTATTCCTGTATCCTCAAACACCTATATAACATCAACAAACTAGAGGAGACTATTAGAATAAATATTTTACTAAAAATGTTCTAAGCTAAATAGTTGGTTGTGCACTATTCTTTCTATTTATGGCTTCCCAATGAACATTAAGAATGTGCTGAAGATATTTTAACAGATGGATCCTAAGAAAGTTCTGTTCCAAATTTACATTAGCATACATGTGTTGCTAACAGCAGAGAAGGAATTTCATGAAAATAATTTTTTGTGTGATTTCTTTAAACAAACTTGTCATGTTGAAGAGACTTGTCAGTTCTCCTAAGTTTAATTTGTTTTTCATTATAATTATTAGTTGCTTAGTATGGCTGCTTTTAAAATGGAGGGAAACACAATAGTCTTACTTTTCACTAATAAGGAAGAAGAGATATTTTTCTCTCTCCTTCTTAATCAGTAGCAGTTATCAAAAGGTCAAAAAAGCAGAAAAAAAAAATCTGTATCTTGAAAATCTCCTTTTAAATGTTTTTTTTTTGTTTGTTTGTTTGTTTGTTTTTTAATAGAAAGATTTCCAAATTGTGGAAACCTAAGTTAGTTTCATGATTATAGAGACAATATTAGTGTCAAAGAGTGCTAGAGATTGGCAATATTGGACAAAGCAGCGTCATGTCATTAGAGAACCTGAATATACGCTAAGCAGAAGAGACCACATGTGGTCTACAATAAGAGTAATGATTGCCTTGCTTGCAAACTTAATTTTTTTCTAATTGCAGAGCTATCCTGTATCTGTCCAATGGATGTTTTGTGAATCTCACTAGGAAAAAAAACTACAGTGAAAACAGAAAGATAAACTAACCACAACCGAAGCTAAAGACAAGAAACTTCTAATTGCAAGAGGGAAAGACTGTAATCAGCAATCTGCTTTTAATAAGCTTTAATGACCAGCAGGTGGGAAGGATGATTCCCTTATTCAGTGAATCTCCATGGAATGTATGTTTCAGACAAGCTTTTGCTGGATACCTAGTGGATTTCCTAAGCACAGACATCCCTGACTGCTTCTTAAAGTAGATGTCTAAAGTAAGTTAGACAAAGTAGTCCCTAAAAGCATGTATTTCTCTCCTGTGTCATCACCATGAGCCAGTAGGAGTGTCTGTGGAAGATAATGTAAATGCCTCTAGTCTATGGGACAATTCCTGCCCCAGCTAGCAGAAGTCTGCATGCCAAAACGAGCCTAGGCAGGCTACTGTATCCTGATTCTTAGTGATTATGCTTCTGGTATTTCAGTTAGCACTGTTAAAGCTGAGCTGGTCTGCAGTGACTGTTTACATCATGGATTGTCTTTATCATTTCTGTGAATAATAAAATAGAGAAACAGCCCCAGCCCATCAGAAATTGGTATAAAGTTTTCAAACAGGATATGGGATCTAAATTCCAAAGATAGGATATGAGTGGTTTCTTACACAACTCGACACTGCGAAAAGCCAGGTTGTTTTTAATGAGATGCCAATATTTTGAACTAGCTGTTTCACATCAAACACCTGTCATTTCCTTGTTGGCCATAGTTCTTTCAAAGCTGATTGTAGGATAGGGCTGGAGAGTAAGTTTCTTGCCATTTTAGATGGCTGTTTACATAGAATAACTGAGGAATGTACTTATGGCCTCTATTTTATAGCAGAAACCTTTGATTCATTTTGACAATCTTAGTAATCTCTTTATGATCTCCTTTTTTTTTTTTTTCCCCTTATATGACTGATCATCTTGTCACTTGTTTTGATCAAAAGCCTGAAAGGTATGTTCTTTATTTGGTCTGGGTGGCTTGGTTTCCTTCTCTAGGCCTGGGAAAAAAAGAAGAAAAAACCTACCACTGCAAGGGCCTGACAGATGGTTACAGTTTCCTGACAAATTATTTATTTGAATTCTCAAACATTCAGCTTTTACTTACCACTTTTTCACTTAAGCTTTAGGAGTCAATTTATCAACAAGAATGATCACATATTGACTGTACCCATATTGAAAAGTAAATGTATTCAGTTGTTCTTTATACATAAATGAGTTAGTGACAAGTGAACTGATTCAGACAATACACCCAAACCAAGGCTTCAGTCCAACATTTGAACTATCACAAAAAGCCTGTATATGTCCTTTCTTCCTGAGTTTTTCTAAACCTTGGTTGTTGGCCCCTACTTGGTACCACATATCTTCATCAGGATCTCTAATATTTTCCTTTCAGAAAACTGAAAAAAAAATCTTTGAAAGTACAGAGTTGTTTTTAAAAAATATTTATTCATATCTAGAAGGAGCCACTGTTATACATATACATATATATATATATATATATATATAAAACTGGAATTTAAAGCAAGGATGCTGTTTTAAAATATAATGATTTTTCATTAAATGAAAAATTTTGAAAATATGACTGGAGGAAAAGATCTATTGAACATGCTGAAAAATCCTTGGACTTTTATTTTTGATGAAAAGGATTGTCTTTTCACACAAAATGTTAGAGATTTAAACTTGAAACTAGATGGAATAGGTTGAAAACTTCTGTTCCTTCGTTTCTCTCTCAATGTTGAGTGATATCTGTTCAGCTGGCAGGTCAGACTATCTTAACTCGTTTCTCTGGTGCTCACAAGGAATTAATATCTCAGTCAAAATTTTAGCTGAAAATGGTGAAAAGCTCCATTCTAGAGTAGCTACAGAATAAGTGTAGTTTAGCAGTAATCATCCACTTAAAAAACAAAACAAAACAAAAAAAATTGAAACACAGATTTGTCTTATTTTTCTTTATCTGTTTCTCTTGCAGTACTATGAAAATTTCCTTTTTTTCTTAGGCATATGGTTCAGTGTTTAATTTTTAAGTATATCCAGGACCCATTCAGACCTTCAGCTTGTGTTTTATCTTATTAAACAGAGACTGTATTTATACTTAATTTTTATACTACACAAGTGGAGTATTTACTGTCTCCCAGTGGAAACATTTGAGAGTCCAAACTGGAAGGAATTTGCTCTAAATGTAGTATTAGATGAATGAGTGTGTGTGAGCATGTGGGAGGGAAGTAGAGTGTCAACTACTCCGCAACCTGTGATATAGATGTTAGCTGCAAACTGCCTGATTAATGTAGCTTTTACGAAATGGTGGTACATTACTTGAAGAAGACACACGGATAGTTAAGATACATATTTCTATCCATGATCAAGGTATGTCCTAGGATGTGAGTTACAGTCTCTTTTTTCCCCAAAGCTTCTGTGAAATCTGCAATAGAATGCAAATTGAAATGAAAATGATTTTAGGAAAAGGTGTTTCTCACTCAATTCTACAAAGAGTATTTTCCTTGTGAAAATGATTTAAAAATTGGTCCTTTAGAAGAAAATTTCTGTTACATAGTGAAGGTCCTAATAGTGAAAATAAAAGGCTTGCAGCAAACACCAGATTCTGTTAGACTGTTGACAAGAATATTGTCTATTGATTGGAGTAACCAGCATTTCTAGCTGTGGAATCAATATTTAGAACATGATGAATGGGTATGTAACTAAGAAAACACACCAATCAGCCCTGCATCTGAAGGCTTTCTCTAATGGAAAAAAATAACTAAGTGTTGTAAACAGAAAGGGCAAACTAAGTGACAACCTGCAAGACCACCCATCTGGGCTCGGCAGCTTGTTTCAGGGTTATCTGACTGCTTCCTTTGTGTGGGTTCACACAGTGACTATTGCTCCAAGTTCTGTTGACAGTGACCACAGATTAATTAGATCAGTGCTTTTTAAAAATGTAAACATTCCCAAGTTAGAAGACAAGTCTTGTGTTTAATTCTCAGTGTGCTTACTTGAAAACCCCATGTCCTCATATATTATTTAACTGATGAATTTCTATGCTATAGCCTTCATTTGGAACTTCCAGCACCAGAATATAAGCAATATATTATGAAGTTTTGCAATCACAGCTATTTACGCTATGCTTCTATATTTTCTAAAAGTACACTTTTAGAAAATCACTTGAAAATCTTTTACAGGTTTTATATATTTGCGTGTGTGTGTGTAATTATGTATCTATTTATTTATTTATTGGGGGGGGGGCGCAATTGCAAAAGATGTCCAATGTTAATTCAAATAAGAATTTAGCCATCGTAAAAGAGGAACATTAAACTAAGCAATATAAAATAAACACACTAAAACATTTAATTGAGCATAAAAAAATGTTACTAACACCATTTATAGTATATTAGGCTCTGAAATGGGATGAGCAGAGGGTTTGGATCGTTTCTTTTTATTGCAAGCCATCAAAAATTCAACTACATGAGTCAGTTTCTTCCACACAAGGAATAATGCTACACTCTACTAGTAGCCCTCATGATTTCAATGGCCTATTTTTTGAAGAAAAAAACATACCCACCTTTTATCACAAGTTCTAAATAATGCAAAAAGCTCTTACATCTCCTGCTTTTAAATGTTTGTTCTCCTCTCTTAATTCAAAACCTGGTTACTTGCTGCTAATGAACACCTGAGGTTTCTCTAGTATATCCTTGTGCTCACAGCTTTGTTCATCCCTTGGAACTGTTGAATTATTACCTTTACTTCCCTCATCTAAAGTGCAAGCAAAGTACTAGGGCAAAGTCACTGAAAGGTCCCACAACTTTCTGAATTATTAAAAAGCACAATAATAAGGAGCTTGGGGCAGATAAGTGAACTTCTTTTAGCATTTCGGGAAACTCTTTCCCGGTTTTATAGGCTCCAAGAATCAAATGTTTCTGAGTTCAGAGTAATGACTAATGAATAGTTTTACTGATTGGGGTTGAGGACTAAGCTATACAATTAATTCTGTTTATCCTGAGACAAGAACATAATGGAGGGACCAGCAATACACGAGGAGCCAAAGTAACGCCCTTCTCTTTTTGAGAATGATATACATCTCCGACAGCAAATATAAAAGCAGTTGAAGCAAGATTTCATGGGCCTCTATTCCCACAGCTTTTCCTGGGCATCAAATTTGATCACCATTGTAAAACATTCTATGTGAGTAGCTTGGTCACTCTAAAAAAATAGAAGGGAAAAAAAAAAAAAAAGAAAAAAAGAAAAAAAGAGAAAAAGATCCCAAACCTTTTTGTTCTGTGTAATTTAGAAACTAGATGTAGAAAGAGTTAGTTTTGTGGAAGACATTTTGACGTGAATCAGACAGCTTTTAAGTCAGTTTTCCACTAAGGAAAGAAAGAACCTTATTATTTTTTGTTTAGCTATTGTGCTTCTCTTATACCCTGAGCTACCTATTGTAAGTGTTGTAACTCAATTTTTTTAATTTTTTTTTTTCCTATTAGTGGAAAGGAACACAGGCTGCTATTTGAACCTGGTTCAAAATATGAAAGCATTGTAGTGTTAAAGGAAGAATATAGCTACTGTACCATGAATTAGTTTCTGGGAATGTGACACTGAAACAATTAAATTAACATGTAAAACAGTTCTTAAAATCCAGTATTTCTGTGTTAGCTTTTTTTTTTCTTCCCCCTTCAAGGAAATTATGCTCTCTCACAGCAAAGGTCTTTGGAAGGGAAAAAAAGATTATAATTTCTTCATTAAAGTTTGGAGTGCTCTTTCTTTTTAGAATATCTAACACTGAAGTTTAAGTCCACAGGTTCCATATGTGCTTTTATTCCTGGGCCAAACTCACAGATCATTTTTTATTGTTACCAACATGTATGCATAATGGATGGCTACCAGATAGTCAAGACTCTTGTTTTTCTCATGTCATTGACAGATGTTTGCATAAAAATTCAGCTAAGTTAACCTCACCACACTAAAAAAAAAAAGTTTCAGTTTACAAGACATCATAAGCCATAAGCATTTCAGAATATATTCCTGCTTGTATTGAAACAAAACAGTACAGAGATCTAAGGCTTGCAAATAAGTCTGAGTGTGTATGAAACACAAATCTCTTACCTCTTGCATTACATTGCATGTATTTACTGTATCTAAGGATCTAAGGATTAGAATGTTTTGTAACAGAAAAAGAAGAAAGGAAAACAGTTTTCATACAACAGGCAAAGGAATTATAAATTTAATTTGCTGCTGAATAAAGAACTTCCAGGTACTACAGGCAAATGGTCTTGGCTTCAACAATTTATCTGGGTTTAATAATTTGCTGAGTCATATATAGGGATTACTGGTGACTTCAATCATCATCCTCCAGTAATTATGCATGTTTTAAAATCAAGGATTCAAATGTGTTGCAGCAGTAAAAAGAGAAAGAGAAATGTTTTTGAGTGCTTAAACTAGTACTATTTTCAGTTCACATCCATACAAGCACCAGAGATTTCTGTCTACCATTGACAGTGTTATTCTGTTCTGCTGATCCATAAGTAGCTGAAATTTCAGCTTATTCTAGTGTGTGATTTAGGGGTTACCCTCTCACCCACAGAGCTAGTATGTGGTCTTCTATTTTATTTATTTATTTATTTATTTATTTTTGCTGTAGAACTCCCTTAGCATCCCACACTTCTCTCTTTGCCAGGCTTTCTTGTGCAGATTGTGAGGGCTTGAAAACACATGACTTCCAAATGCTTGGAGGTCAGAGCTGGCAAACTGTTGCTCATTGTTGGGAATTCTTTTTTCTGGAACTCTAGAAGGAGAGGAGTTCACCTTTTCAATCCTACAAGTTCTGCTGTAAGAAGAACTGTAGATTTTCTCTGCTTTTTGAAAAACATAAACCTTTTTTTTTAAACTGTTTTTTCTTCATTCAAGCCAATTGCTGTTACTTCACATCTTTTGGGAAATATTTTAGGTAATAGGATATTTTAATTCTCCTATCATTTTTTAAAGTACCATCATAAGATTCCACCAGACCTTTTGAACACTATCCTTAGCAAATATAGGTAAGGAGTATATAGTCAATTTCTAGACCTGCTCTTTGAGAGTCCTACACGTATTCTCAGAACGATGTCATCCTACACATGCATTGAACCAACAGTATTGTTTCCATAGAACTGTCTAAGTTATTTTAGTGCTTGTTAGAGTCTGTATTTACATGCTCGAACAAATATCTAAATCAACATAATAAACTATTTCCTTAAGCCCTGTTAAATAGCCTTGCATTTTTAAGTTCTCCTGAAACTCTGAAAGAACAGAGTGAAAGAAAACTTCCTTGGGAAGAGATAAGCAGACATCAGCATAGCAGCAGCCATGGTGAACTGTTTAGATAGGCTTGTCTTCTATTAAGCCAGAAGGTATCTGAACATCTGGGCCTAGACTCTGCTGTCCATCTTCCTTTTTAAAGTCCCTAAGTGTTTCATTGGCCCATATCCTGCCTAGACACAAGATAAAGAATATGTATGTGCACTGAGTGGCATGGAACTTGTGACTAGGCACACAAATAAAGGCAGGACCTGAGACCTACTCCAGGATCTGATAATACTGGGCAGAACATAATTGTGTCTGCTGCATGTCTTTACTGCTTTGGGAAAAAAAAAAAAAATGCCTTTAAGGTGCTTACTGTCTTGAGATTATTAAGACTGAAAATATTCTGTGAATTTATCCTACTCATTTTTAATGACCAAGTAGTTTTCCTTGAGTTGTGTGCATGTAGTGACTCAATAGCTGACATTCAGTGGAACAATATGTTATATACATCCATACATCCCTAAATAGCTGAAGCCCCCTTACGAGAAACTTAGCAACCAGCATCTGCAAAAGTAATCATTCTTAGAATCATTATAAAACATAATACAGCCGATATGGTCATGAGATTATTTAAGCCTTCCTTACTATTCAGAGGTCTATTATAATCTTCCACAGCAGTTCATAGTAAGAAAGCGTGGATTTCTGAAAGCCATCTAGTACTGACTTTTTTTACCTGTTCTATGAATACTAGGACATAAAAAATAATAAAAGCTTCCTCCAGATAGAAGTTAAATCATGCAGGTTAAATCCTGGAACAACCAAAATTCCTGCTGACTTCTGTATTCATAGATCATACACAACTTCAATTTCGGAGCATTTCACAGTGTTTAATGTATTTAGCCTTACACCCTCCTGGTGAGGAAGAAAACAGCTGAAATTGTACAGATGGCAACATAAATCACAAAGGCTAGGATTCATTCAGATGGTTCCACCTATTTGAAAGTAAGGCATTTAGTCTAAATTGGTGACCTCTGGCTCTCTAGTCAATAGAAAAAGATCTTCCTTACAGGGAAAAAATGTAAATACATATCTCTGTGAAGTCTAGTTTAAGTATGAAGAATTTTTTTTAAATAAGTGCCCCTGGTATTGCAGAGGTATCATAGGATGAGGTAACTCTCCCTCTGGATCTGCCTATTTGTCTACACTGATAATGAGAAGATCTCTAGATGTGCTCTGTATTAAGTGAGTTAGCATCATATGAATCTGTGAAGGAATTGAGGGATCACTACCTTAGGTGGTACAATGCTGAACTTCTACATGCATGCCCATGGTGCAGTCTGTGGTTAGACTTTTGGTTAGACTTTTGAGTTCCATGTACAAGGTTCCTCAGAGTGGAATGTAGAAGCCACCTTAGATCACCAGCCAAAACAGACATACAGTAAGTAAGAAAAGAAAAACAGTAAAAAGTGGTATACTGTGTCCAATTCTGTGTTCCCCAGTACAAGAAAATCATGGACATACTGCTAAGGATCCAGTAAAGGGCCACAAAGATGATGAAGTGCATTTTTATTATGTCAAAAGGTTGAGAGAGTTGGAACTATTTTAGCCTATAGGAGAGAAGGCTCATGGAGGGAGGACATCTCATCAATGTCTATGAGCATCTCTCTGTTCTAGGTTTGGGCCACGAAGATGATCAGGGGGCTGGAGCACCTCCCCTATGAGGACAGGCTGAGGGAGTTGGGTTTGTTCAGCCTGGAGAAGAGAAGGTTGAGGGGTGACCTCATTGCAGCCTTTCAATACCTGAAGGGAACTTACTCCCAGGAGGGGAGTAAACTCTTCGAAAGGGCTGATAATAGCAGGACTAGGGGAAATGGTTTTAAGTTAAAAGAGGGAAGATTTAGGTTGGATGTTAGGGGGAAGTTCTTTACTAGGAGAGTGGTTAGGTCCTGGAATAGGCTGCCCAGGGAGGTTGTGGATGCCCCGTCCTTGGAGGTGTTCAAGACCAGGTTGGACAGGGCTCTGGGCAACCTGATCTAGTAAAGGTGTATGTTTGGTGGCCCTTCTAGGCAGGGGGGTTGGAACTACATGATCCTTGAGGTCCCTTCCAACCCGGGTCATTCTGTGATTCTGTGATTCTGATTTACATGATTGAGCAGGTGGTTGAGCTATATGACATCCAGAAGTCACTTCCAAACTCAACCATTCTGTGACTCTGAAATATTTATAAAAAGAGTACCAGATTCCTATTCCTAAGAGGCTCAGAGCCTCTGTTTATGATAAAGGAATGTATTAATATTCAGCTGGAGATCAGAACTGTTTTTTTTTCCTGAGACTGAGAACCTAAGATGTCTGTTTCTAAAAAAGTAATGTCATCACTTCTGTCCATTATGTCTCTGCAAAGTGCACTCTGGGAGGAATCAGAAAACCTGGATTCAAAGCTTGTCTGTTCATGAAAGGATTAATTTTAAATCGGCTCCCCAGTGGTGAGATCTGTGAACTGTTTCAGGTGAAAAAGTTTACCTTATTCCACTTAGAAAAGGACTAGTGAATCAGTGAACAAGAAAGATTATTCTGTGACTAGAACAGTCATTGCACAGAGTGGAGACCTGGACCTTGATCCCTGTCCCTGACTTTTCAGTAGTTCAGTTCTAGAATTAGAACCTGTGTCTCCTTGCCCTGCACATTGGCCTTGTAAATACTATCTGAAATACTGTTTCTTATCTTAGAGTACTGCTAAAGTTTCTGGGGTAAAATACAATCCTCAGACACAAGACAAAGAACTATATAGCTTAGAAGCAAACCAGAAATTTAGAAAAAGTCATTTGCTTTCTTATAAAGCATTTTCAACAGTAGCACATCAGCTGACTCTCTATCCTCTGCTCATAAATCTTTCCAGCAGTCCAAAGACTTATATTTTCAGTGCTCCAACATAGATCAAAGCAATCATAGCAGTGGTTTCCTCCTGAATTACATTTACTTGCTTTTTGCATGTGCTACAGGGGTTGTAGGCAGATGTGCTCACACCATCAACAAACCAGTGAATGTTTGCTTGGAGCATTTCCTTGAAGATGATTGATAAGCACAAACACCTGTATTTAAATCAACAGGCATCTCAAGAATTATGTGAAATAATGAAGAGGAAATTCTTATTCTTGCTGTTGAACTCATCGGCAATTTGATTGTGTATAAATGTGTGATATTTCAGTCACAAAACTAGAGTGATCCTGATTATACAAGGAAGGGGGATATGACAGTTTGTTCATCTGTGAGGGAAATGTGCCAGAAGTATAGTTGTATTTTGATCTGTGGAGTGCAATACCTTCTTATAAATATTCCTTGGATTGAACAAGTTGCTTTCTCCTATAGAAAGACAAGTTTGTCCAATTCACTGTTTTTCTAAGTATTCAATTTCAATTAAACCTAAGAAAAAAAAATGTAATCTCACACATCAGGTAATGTAGTCTTCAGCAAAAGTCTTTAGGGGCCATACGCTGTTCAAGGCTGTGAACTCAAAATCCTTTGTCAGTGGGGCATGCAGCATTTCTACATTCATACATATCCTATGGTGAGTGCCCCGTAACTCATGTCGCACCTTTTAATAAGGCATAGATAAAAATATCTGTTTTCTTGTATTCTGCCTATTGAGCATAAAAGTTGGATAAACAAAAAGATAATAATTTTTTTATTTACTTGCAGTTTTGGAGTTTTGGCTTTGTTTTATTTCAATTTAACGGTATATGGGAAATAAATGATTTTTTTCTGTATTTCCATTATGTAATAGCAGGAAAAAAAGTAGCAGATAAATAATCTCATTAACTTAAATATACATACCTTTTACTCACAGGAAAGATATGGCATGGCTCCGTTCAGTACAAATTTGTACTGGAACAGCTTTAGGAATGCAAGGCCCATACAATTTAATTATCAGAAAGCCTATGTGTTACAATGATCCATAATTATCAACAAAATCAGATTTAAGTTAAGAACAAGATACTTTATACTTTATACATTATTTATAAGATATATATAAATACATGTATTTATAAGTATATATCATATAATATAAGTATACAAATAAATGTATTTATAAGACATTTATAAATACATAAACACCATAATGCAATGACCAGACACTAAAATAAAATACTAACTTTAAGGCTAACTGTCATTGGTACAATATTTTATAGGATTATGATGAAGTTGCCAGTACTTTAAATAAAAAGTATGATGAGCAAGTATGTACTTGATTGGACGTAGTAGTCCTTGCATGTGATTTACTGAATAAACTTGTACCACATCAAGAAATTAACCACATGATTGTAACTCCCTTCTATTCATATATCCAGGAGAAACAGGACATCTAGTCTTGCTTGACTTCTCTGAAATGACAATATCTTCAACATTTGGTTCAGATGGGGTACATGTTTTCCTTTATGTTTTATAATTGTTTGTTTTTCCATTTGGATATCTCAGCATGAGAACTGGGCAGGGATTTTGCCATACATACACTTTGCCACACAGGCTTTTAAGCAAACACCGTACTAAGAACTAAAAAATTCACTGTCTGTCACTACTGAGTTGGTTTAGAATTGAATTAATCAAACTTTGTATAATTAATTAAGTACATTAGAATATTAAGTTAATTTAATGTTCTCTTTTCCTGATTAGGATATTTTATCAGTCTCTCCTTCATTTAGTTTTACAGTGTCAAATATTCCAATCAGTGGCATTTAAACATGACTAATTTTAACTTGGAGGTGCAATCAGTGATTTTTCACAAGCAATCATCCCAGTACATTAAAGAGGCTGTCTCTCTTTTGGGAAATCATTTCCTTTTTCAGCATTTTCTCGGAAACAATCTGGTTTGAGGGCAAGTAGTATTTTGAATAAGACCCAGTAGTCTCAGCCTCTGGTACTTAACTGGAGTGTTATAAAAACAGGTGCTAATGTCACACACATTATGTACTTGCTTCCCTGCAGTTGTTAAGGTGATAGATAGTGTAGCTGAAAGTGCCTTTTGGCAGATGAAATTTCCTGAAATGTCCTTGTATTCTGCAGCAGCTGCATTAAAGAGGGTCAACAGCCATGCCCTGTGGGCTGAGATGAGCAATCCAGTTATGAAATTTCTCAGCCTCAATGCTTGGCGGCAAAAGGAAGAATGAGAGGGAGCCAGTGAAATCCCAGCCCTGGCTGAATCCAAGGGAATGCTGCTAATAGCTTTAGGAACGACCAGGATTTCATTCAATGTGTTTTAGTAGTTAAATCAGGGAAGGGATTCCCAAAAATGTGGGAACCAAATGAACTGTTTTGTTGGTTAAAGAGCAGTAGAGCTTTTGTTGAGAACCATTCTAAAATTCACTGTTGGAAAATTTGTGTTTGCCCTTCTTCATGAGTTTATTTCTAAACCAGCAGTCACCCTGAATCAAACCATGAGTCTCTTAGAACCCATCCTGATTTCACCCATGAGATGATAACGACTACAGCATTTCTGTCCTATTTAGTTTTAGCACTAGGCTTTATATTCAGCAGAACAGCAGGTAAGGAAGGTGGCATGCCAAGAGAGAAAAGACAGCAGTTGATGGAAAAACTTGTATGGCAATATTAGGTGCTTAGATTTCAAGGATGGTACCAGATAAAGGGTGATACCATGTCACTTCTGTCTCCAGGCTTTTATCCCCAGTGCATCTGGCATACCAAGCAAGGAGCACTGACCCCTGCTCTCAAGGATATTCAGATGTGGTGAGATCAAGGTCCTGCTTTCTCCTTCAACAGTTAATGCAGTCTTGTCTCCTCAGTCAGACCATAATAAACAAAGAGTGGAGCACAGGGCTTGTATTTTTTTCTGAAACACAGCTGCCATTGTGGAGTTTGCTCAGTAGTACAGCATTTCTGCCTCTGTGTGCTTTGAACAATGCTTGTGTCTGAAAAAGAGAATCTGGAGAAAAATATTACTGATGTTGATAATATTAATTCAATTTATTGTATATAAGAAGTGCTGTAATGAAACTTCAGGAGAGACAGATGCTAAACTAACAAATAAATGAAGCAACAGCAGACAGTTGTTTCCCAACATTGTCTCCTAGCAAGAAAATTCATTCAAAATTGGAGCAATTATTGTTTTTTTGGAGTATCTGATCAAAAAGAGGTAGAGCAGAGGCTTTCAAAACTGGAAATCAATCCTTTACAGGACTGACTAACTTCTGGAGTGAGCACTCAGCACACCAAAGCTGTTTCCACCGAGTTTTAAAAAAGAATTCATTTGAACTTTTACAGTTTGTTTTTACTGGGCGGTAAGCTGTAGTATTGTTCTGCTCCATGAGAGAACAGAGATCCAGGCTCAATGTTCAGAGCTTTGATCCTATGGCTTCCACTTACGTATCGTTAGAGGATCTTCCATTACATGATCACATAACAAATTCTCACCCTTATTCCTGTTAAATAATTTGCAACTGTTTGAACCTAAGACTTTTCTCACTATTCAATCAAGCGCCATACTAGCCCGCCACAAGTGTGCACCATATGAATAGCTGAGGCTGGAGCTCCTCTTCTGGCTCTACCATGAGGATATGCTCCCTATTGCTGGGGAGCACATGTACTGCTTATGTACTTAGATTCCTTGTTTTTAAGTTGTTTGGGCAGGTGGTGTTGTTATGGCCTGTGAAGCAGATGTGCGTCTATGACTAACAGATCATAAAATTGAGAGGTTAATAAAGGGATAAGAGGTGTCACACTTGCAATATCAGTGGTGAGATGGGCTCAACAGGAGTCCAAGGTGCAACCACTGTTTAAAGGATATTATGCGATTTGTGAGGCTTATTAAAAAGTAAGAACTATGTCTCACATTTTCTATTGTCTTCTCCTTGCACTCCACATGTATTTACAAAAGTATTTTGTAAATATTGCAGTCATTTACAATATCTCTTTTCCATATGCAGTTATAGCAGAAAGCAGCTAAGTCTATGTATTAAAAAAATCTCCAAATCAAATTACTACTTAGAAAACTGGAATAGCCGAGGAAAGCAAAATACCGTTTCATTACAGTAGCTCAGAATTTCAGAAGTTCTTTCCTGAAATTTATTCAAGGTCAATCATTGCCTAGTAGAGAATTAACAGCTGTAACAGTAAGAACAGAAAGTAATATCAAGAGTAAGTTAGAAAGAAAAGAGTTTTTGTAATGTGGGACCAATGGAAATAAAGTGCACAGTGATTAATGAAGTAGATTAAGGGCCCAATATTCAAGTGCTGCAAACTCCCTTGATTTCAATGATTTTGGCTCTGGCATTTTATTAGCCCTGCCTGTTCTTTTGAATTTTACAAGTTTTACAGTAAACTTCATCTTAATCATCCTCTGTCTTTGTTTCCTGATTATATCTGCATTCTGAAACACAGTTTTAAATGTGTGTAATTCTTTAAAGCACAAAGAGAAGCTTGAAAATGTATAGGGCTACAAAAGCATTTGTTATAACTTTCATTAAGATGCAGTACTCTGTGCTACGCATAAAATACCTTATCCAGAAATGATTAGGGTTTTATTTTATTTTTAATTAAAGTCTACTACGTAATTGTACAGATATACCACATAAGTTTATACAATAGGCTGAATATTATTAAAATTATTTAAGTTGCATACTAGAATGCTCTCAGCCTAGAACTGGTTAGACTAGCATGGTCTTAAATGACTGAGACAGCAAAGAAAATCATTCTGATGTCCCTTCAGCTTTTTAATTTAGAGCTCTGATAATGCAAGTTTAGAATCTTAGGATGACAATAGATTGCTAAATGAATTCATTTAAAATCCAAGCTCAAATGTCTGAGACTCAAAGCAAAAACTTTATTCTAGCTGAGTCAGCAGAAAGAGCAATAAACTGTTCTCTGCTGGAAGTCTTTGAAGATCTTATGGATCCATTAATCTAAATCTACTAATAGGCCAAACGAAATAAAATAATTCAGTAACTTTCGATCTGACTCAGCAGTCCCGAGGAACTGATGAGTTATTTGACTTTCATTCCTCATGAAGGAAAAAAAATGGTAAAAATATGAAGACTTTTATATATGGCATCTGATTTCAAAGCATGCCATGATATCTAAGTTCTCTTCCTTTCCCTCATGGCTTTTTTTTAAATTTGATAAAACTCACATTTTTGGACTATCAAGTGTACTCTGTACAAAATTTAGTATCTAATCACAGAAAATGACTGAAAGTCAGAGCAAAGATGACACAAGTTGACAGTCATTCCAGCTCCTTTTCTTTGACACAACATTTTTCATTTTTTTAAATACTAAATATCAATTCAGAAAACCAGGATTGAAAACACTTTGGACTATGTACTAAATGAGTCCTGTCTTACAGCACATGTGCTTATGTAGTTGTTTTACAATTAAAGTATGTGAGTAATAGAGTGTAAAAGTGTATCTCAGACATAAATCAAACATGCACCCTCTGGAGCATGTGAGATTTCACCCAGATTCGAATGGCCAGGAACAGCTCTTGGCAAGCAGTCTGCATTTTCAAGATAAGACCAACTGCAAATGGCATAACTGGGTGCCATGGAGAGTATCGCTTAACTTCACATGGGAATACACTTGTATGTAACACATCATCTGTAACTTATTCCCCTTCAAGAAAATGCATCACAATTTTGGAAAGCTTGTTCTAAATTACTGTTAGAATGTAAAGATAAACTCTGAGTCATTGAAATATGGACATTCAGACATGTTTTTCAGTTTTGACAATTTGCTATTAGGAAAGGACATGAAAGATCATGGCCAAACTGCTTGTTTTCTCTTCATGCAGAAGTTGTGTTAGCCCAGTGCTGACTGGTCCTGAAAATCTTACCTCTTTTAACATGCACCTTAGTGGAGCTTTGTGCTATAAGGGCAAAGTTCTCCCATTTGTCTGATTCCTTTTCATTGCAGTGGAACCACATGCACATTTTACATTGTTGATTAAAACCTTGTCATAGGGCTCGAGGGCAAATTTCTCAACTTTTTATAATTTTCCAATTCCTAATGATGTCACTGGTGTTTGTAATGGGATTAAGCAAATGTAATTAAATTTTCACATGAAGAAAAATTATTCTGGAAAAACAAGCAAACAAACAAAACAAAACAAAACAAAACACACACACCAAAAAAAAAAAAAAAAAAAAAAAAGAGCAATTAATTGAAAGCCTTTATTTTTTTACTTATTTTTTGTTCCTGTGGACTTTGAACATTTTAACAACACAGATAAAAGGAGACTAGTATTAGTTTCAAACCATGCCGCATATCAATAATATTTTTATGTTTTATGTCTATATTTATGTCTATAAAAATGCTAAAAAAGGAAAATCAAGTCTTGTTCATGTTACTGGAAGTGAGTACTGAGATTTATTACTGATTAGTCAATCTCAAAGTTGCATGTATTTTAATAAGATCATTCATGACTACAGCAATTATCAATTCATATTTTTCTCCCATAATTTAACATCCCAAGACTGACTGCTTTGATCAGTCACAGAAAAGTGAGGTGAAATTTTCTTCCAAAAGAACTTTTTTCTAGCATAAACATTGGCTTGATAAGTTGGCAAACTTTCAGAGGAGCATGGAATTTTATAAAGATTGAGGCTTTTGTTTTGTTTTGTTTTGTTTTGAGGAACCATCAGGATGTTTGCTTTACCTTGGTAAATGTTCTTTAAAGCACAACATCCCTTGAATCATTTCAGTAAGGTTAAAATTTAAGTATTTCAGTATATCTTGCTTGACAGATTTCAAAAACTTTGATACTTTGTAAAAATTCTGAATTAAATCATATTCCAAAGTTTCAGAATTTCCCATGATTTGGAAAACTGTTTTAGAGTCTGCTCTTGGCACAAACATTATGACAAATTGTAATAATGATAAAATTACAAATGACCTTTACAAAAACTGTTAGAATCTGAAAACCAGTTATTAATGGAATTGTAAAGAACTAGATCACAACCATCCTTCAACTCCCCTGAGAATTTTAGTCACAAAAAAATATGGGAAGACCTTACTGCAAGTTGCAGAATGTGCCCTTGACTACAAGAGATTATTGAATATTAGCCCTAGAATAAAGAGGGTAATATATAAACTTAGGTAAAATATAGATTAGTTGGGAAGGCTAGTTAAAAAACAGCCTTTTTTTTTTTTTTTTTCCCCTGTGGTTTCTTTGTCTTGTTTTGTTTTCACTGTTTATCTACTTCTACTTTTTTTAAATGTTAGTTTGAAAATGTTTTTTTTTTTTTTTTTAAGTCAAACAAATTAGGAAGTTTGCTGAAAACTGCAGATACTGTATCTGATAGTCAGATATAGCAAAATTTAGAAACGTGCATTTTCTGGGCATTGAAAATGAAAGTATTGAGTAATTACAGTGTGAATTCAATCTATATGCCTCAGGGTATAAACTCATCATGAGACAGAGAGAGGAAGGAATATCCCTTACATTATAATATAATATGCACTAACTGCATTTAACACCTCTTAAGTATTCAGAATTGAGACAAGATGCTGGACAAGATGGATTAGTGATCTCTTGCGGTAAAGCAGTTCTGCTGTTGCTATATCCTTCCCTTAACCTGATGGCTTTTTTCATGCAATGGATTCCAGCAGCTCCAACTTGGGTGTTACATATGCACAACCCAGCCAGCCATGAAAAGGAAAAGGAGATTTCCTTGCTTAAGTCATAGAGAATGAGAAGCAGCTATTTTATTTTATACTCTTGGAAACTATTAGGAACGTTATTTGCAAAGCACCTAAAACCTCCAGCTCGTGTCAACAGGAGCAGCAGGTGTTCAAGTGCTTCTGTGTATTTGTCCATTGCTATACAGTAAGTGTTAAATATGCTGTAAGGAAAACAAACAAAACCTCACACAGAAATAGAGGAAAAAGTTAAAGAAAGACAGAAATCTTGTAGTAATCATATAAATAGTACTTGAAGTACTTCAGGTGGGAATGACATTGAGATCTAAGAAGTCAAACAGGAGATTTGCTAAAAAGCATTCCAAATTACAATTGAGAAGTATGAATACAAAGTTGATGGCATGGCCAATGCTACCTGTAGCAGTCTCTCTCTGTATTTAACTTTCTAATTGCAGTCTCTCTGCACCCACTTTCTCCCTGTTTAACCTGTAGCACTGATTACACTAGTTAGCTAGATTTCCTGAACCTATATGTTGCTCCTGCTGCAATCAAAGGGATTTCTTTTAATATTCATATCCATGGGTTCAGAGTTTGAAGAGACTATGAATGTGAGACATTCTCTAAGAAGTGGCAGAACACTCAACTTCTAAAAGATCCAGCTAATCACAGAAGATTCACATCCACATTAATAATTTGTGGTGTAAAGCTGGGGAGGATATCAGGGGAACTCTCATGTTGCACTCAACAACATGAAGAAAGCTTTCTCAGTCTGACCTCAAAATTATGTCACATCCTGTGGAAGCAGTCTGAGATTTGAAAATGTGCCCCAGATCCATCCCCTCTCTCTTGAACACTCAGAGGAGTGATGAATAACTTCATAAATAAGCAAAATTTCAGAGTTGAACAACTGTGTATCAGAATGAGATGCTTAATATGTGAGCTATATTTATGGTTTCATTATCCCTAACCCCCAAGCAGAGGCATGTCTCTTTGACCTTTTCCTTTGATTGAAAAGTCAGCATAAAGTATGGAATTGGGGAAATTATACTACATGAACTGAGTTAATTGCCTCCTTCCTGTTCCACTGATTCTACTATCCTTGACAGTAAATTACATTAGGATCTGCTTGAGACGGTGAGACAGTAATTTTTCTAGTTAAGTAAATGTAGAAAGTCTGAGTTGTTTGGTTTTTTTTTTGTTTGGTTTTTTTTTTGGTAGCTATCAAAGGAGCATGGGCATTTTAAGGACTTACATTCTTACAGTACATGACTATTTGAACATATTTTCAAGTTGACAACTGAGCTTCTGTAGGAACTAGTACTCCAAGAACAAACATGTAAAGCCAAGGCTTCATCCAGATTTTGAATTGATGGTATTAAAATGTCCGCTTGATATGAAGCAGGACTGCACAACTAGTTATCTTCTCATGGGTGGTAGAGCAGTCCTCAGCTTTGCTGGTGCTCTGCAGTATCCACGGCATCAGGAGTCATCTCTTCCTCTTCTGTATTGGCACAATAACAAAAGTATCACTTCTGCTCTAGACAGCTGATATAGCAGGCAAATGTATGTATACCAGCACAAGCAGTTTTCAATGTTTTAGGATCTGTATGAGGTTGTTGTGTGCACCCTCAGTAAGTCTGCAGATGACAGCTGGGAGGAAGTATTAATCTGCTTGGGGGCTAGGAACTCCCTACAGAGCAGTGAGGACAGGCTGGATGGCTGAAGCCAATGGGATGACATTCAACAAGACCTAATGCCAGGTCTTGCACTTTGGCCACAACAACCCCAGGGCAACATTATAAGATTGGATCAGAGTGGCTGGAAGGCTGTGTAGAAGTAACAGACCTAGGTATATGGGTGAATTCTTGGCTGAACATGAGCCAGCAGTGTGCCCAGGTGTATAAGAAGGCCAATGGTATCCTGGCTTGTATCAGAAATAACAATGCCAGCAGGAGCAGGGAAGAGATCTTCCCTCTTTGCTCAGCAATGGTGAGAATGCACCTTGAGTACTGTGTTCAGTTTTTGGTCCCTCATTTCAAGAAAGACATTGAGGCCATGGAGTGTGTACAGAGATGGGCAGAGAAGCTGTTGAGGGGTCCGGAACACAAGACTTATGAGGAGTGGTTGAGAGAACTAGGGTTATTTAGTATGGAGGAGAGAAGGGTCAGAGGTGACCTTATCGCCCCTCTACAAATGCCTGAAGGGACATTGTGGCATGGTGGGGATCAGCCTCTTCATCCAAGTAGCTAGTAATAGAACTAGAGGGATTGGCCTCAAGTTGGATCACAGGAGATTCAGATTGGACGTTAGGAAATGCTTCTCTGAGAGTGATCAGGTGCAGGAACAGGCTGCCCAGAGAGATGGTGGAGTCACCAACCCTGGAGGTGTCAAGAACTTTTAGATGTTGCACTGAGTGATGTAGTTTAGTGGAGAAATACTGGTGATAAGTGGATGGTTGAACTGGATGATCTTGGAGGACTTTTCCAGTCTTGGTGAGTCCACGATTTTGTGATTATTTTCTACTTCAATAAAATATATATAGACATATGTTTTTGATGAATTTCTGATTAGTTGAGGAGAAATAAGAAAGATCAGAATACTACCAACCAATACTACCTACTTTCTACAGGATTGTTGATGTAAAAAATACATGTATTTGTGGAAAAGATTTTTCATATAAAACACCTCTCCCAGTTTATTCATGGAGACCTTGTATTTCCATTCCCATAATGCTTTGCTCTGAATCCCTAAACACAACAAACATGCTTTATTAAGCACGTGCTTAGCTGATTTGAAGAATCGTTCTGTGACAGCTTTAAATCCTGACCTTTCACTTCTCCTGTCGGATGCCAGAATGATTATTTCTGTTGATTCTCAGCTTGACATTAGGGAGCAATTGGTTAAGCCTCAGTCCTCTCACATTATTATCTGCCATTCTTATATGGAATTGTTTATATACTTCAGATTTATAAAGACGGATTTAATATTTTATCAACTCTAGAAAAAAGATGTTTTAATTTCAACTGATATTAGCTCACCAATAATGCAAAGAATGCAGTGATGTTGTGTTGTTTCTATTCTTGCTCATTCACCCACAGAAACACTGATGAGTGACAATCAGACAGTTCAGTGTGTAGAAACTAAACAGTCAGTGAGAGACAAGGCTGAACACTTTAGGATTTTGGGTTATCCTTTTAGAACAAACTCTTTTAATGATGATTATGCTATTGATATCCAGGTCTAGGCAGAAAAAAAAAAGTTCTTTTCAATTTTTTTTTTTTTTAATTAAAATGTTGTTGATTTGCCTTGTCTTTGATAATGACAAAAGGATCTGACATTAAGTATAAAAATGTTTTTACAGTGAAGCAGCACAACATTTTATTTCAGATATATGCCTAAGTCTCTCCAGAAGTCATGCTTTCTATCTACTTCCACAAACTATAATCACTGGGTATATTTTTTTCCTCATGAAGGAATTCAGTGACACATCTTTGTTTCATGCACACTTCTACGTCAGATACCATTTTGTCAGGCTGCCCCTCTACTGTCATCTGTCACACAGCAACAAAATGTAATGGAATACTGATGGGAAGATTCAGCCTCTACTTCCATACAATCACCATCTTCTGATGTCATAGGCCAACATAATAAAATGACCCAACTGTGTCAGCATCAATCACCACTAACTTTGGCACCCCTATTACATGCTCCACTGGTGGGTTTAAGTACACAGATTCTTACCTTTCCATAAAAAGTTGATGTTAAGAATGGTTTGGCAACTGTGTGCAGTGGACGCTAATAGGATGAAGAGCTCAAACACACATCAAAGTCAGGGAGCTAATGCCTAGCATGGGCAATAACAATGGCAATGTTCTGGGTTATTTTGACTTACAGTACTGTGTTTTAAGGCAGATTCACTGTGACAGACTCCTAACACATTCTTACAGGAACAGTTTGTTAAGAGTGTGATGCTTTAATTTAAAGCCTTTAATCAAATCATTTTAGTCATTTGCTATTTAGTCAGGGGTTTAAAATCATATCTAACATTCTAATTTCTTAAAATGTAGGGCTCATCTGAATCAGTAGTCAGTGCTGGATCTACATTTTACATTAGATTTTTTTTTCACAAGATGGACAAAGCTTTTTGTTTTCTTATATGTAATTTTTTTATCATTCCAGTTGATTCCAGTTCTTGCTTTGTTCGATCCTTTATTTTAGAATGGGCATTTGCTTTACACCACATTTATATATATAAATACATAACAGTATGATAATACATATATATATATATATACTATATTATATATAGTATATATAGTATATATAGTATACTATATATGCTATATATAGTACATATAGTATATAATACATATATATAACAGTATATATATATATATGTTGTTACTACATTTAATCCTACAGACCCATAAGGGTTCCCTACTCTAATATATCAATATATTAACAATATATATTGTTAATTCTAAACCATGCCCACTGTAGTAGAAATAAGTAGAACATACTGCTTTTAATATTCCATTCAACTTGTAATCTTTAGGGCTATCCCAGCAATAGATTGCCTGCATCAACATACAGAATATCTTTGTTTTCTTCTAGTCTGATCAAATCCCCTTCTCCTGTAAGGACATGCTGATGGTAATTTCTTTCTATTTTTCTCCATCCTTTATTAACTTACATTCTTCCACTGACTCTTCATTTCAGGCTGTGTGCTGTACTTCACTATTTTCTTTAGCCTTTTCTATTTCTTCCCTGCCCCGTATTCTCTGGCACATAGAATGTGAACTTTGTTTCCAGTCTCCAGTACAGCACTTTGCACATTCTATTTGCACAGTAGCTTTGGGCTTAAGTCTTTTCCCACTGAGGTCAACTGGCAGTATGCCACAGACTTGAGTGGGAAGAACATCAAACTGTTGTTTTTAAGTGCAATTTCAGATCCAAATCTACAACTTGAAGGATGACATTATGTCTCAGCCTTGCTCACTTTGATCTGTTGATATTTTAGCCAGTTTAGAATCTGAGATCATCTTCTTGGCATGTTGCTCTGGAGCTAGACACTCTTTTGTTACCATCATGATTATACTGTCCATGGGTTCTTACAGTGCTCTCATCACTGCTATATCTGAGGCTCTTCCAATTACTCATTAAGTGACTAACATCTGTCAGGTGTAATTCATTCATGTTCTCCTAAAAGGAACTCTTTGGGGAGTTTTGCCATGGCTTTCTCTTCACCCCATCAAACACAAGCTATCACCTACTCTACCCTCCAACTGAAAATTAAAGCTGGTAAGAACATTTCCTCTGAAAAATCTTTCTTTGGCTGTAATGAATGTTTCTGAGGTCAAGATGTTTCACCGTTCCCTGTGTAAGGGTATGTTTTTGCTCCAGGGTGTATTCAGACACAGATGTGTGGACTACCTTACTCCACAGGAGGGCATCTACAATCCAGATGTGGATCCTCATTCAAATCATATCTATATTCATGCTGCTAGTACATGTTGTAGTCTTGATTATTTTAAAAATATAGCAAAAGCTGCAGTCATACAACTATTTGGTGCAGGGAGCTTTACAGGTATGTAACATAACATAACGTAAAACAGTTAGCTAGATGTGGTGCAGATTTTCCTTTCCACAGACAGCCAGGGAACTTCCTTATCCTTCCAAGTCCATCCACAGAAGTTTCTTTTCCATCACAGTTGCAATACCCTTCCTTCTGTCTGTTGATGTGACACATTTGGATCTGCAAAGTAAAGGAATAAATTGCTCATCCTGAGTCTCAGGCTGAGTATTACCCAATGACCAGGAAATGAATGAAAGAAATGTGAAATAACGTGGCTTAGAATAAGTGATATAAAAATTATAAAACAGTTTTAAATAAGGAAGAATTGTTGTAATCTATACCAGCGTGTTCTTATATGCTACAAAAATAACAATTCATTATGAAAATACCTTAGAGTCATTGAATATCCCTTAATAAAGTTAATCAAAATGGAGTAAGAAATATTTGGGTTTAGGGTTACATGAGGGATTGAAATTACCTCTCATAGTACTATTCTTAACTTTTTGTTTCTTTTTTCATCAGAAGGCAAAACAAAAGTTCACAAAACCTGTAAAATTTAAAGCAGTATTAAAATATCACTTTGAAAATGAAAACTTCAGGGTCTTGCATCAAAGGATGATCTCAAGTATTAGTCTGAAACTGAGCTTGTGAATGCAGAACATTAACAGGTAATGTGAAATATTCAGCTCTCCACAAGATCAATCTCTTGTAGATACACCCAGTCTCATCCCTGTTCAGTGTTGCTACTCACTAATGCATAAGGCTGCATATCTTCTTTCTTTCTCTTCTCTGTCTAACCAAAATTAAGTTTTGTGAAACAGAAATAGCCCCTGCAGGGTACTTCTATCTCAGTATAAATCATATTTTAACAGCAAGAATAAAACTAACCAGAGGCATGGCAAATATTGGAAAACAATTTTCATGAGTATCTACCAGTTTGTGAGAGGGGTGAGGATGGGAGGAATATTTTTCAATGTCATGTAAAAACTCTCAAAGAATAATGAATATGTGAAAGTAAAATCTATTACTTCTTCACATTTAGCACATGGATCATGGATGTGGCAAAAAAAAAAAATATATATATATATACTTCTGGATGATTCAATCTGTGAAGAGGAATAAATAGCAAAAAGTGCATGGTGCTGCTTGTCCTATAGGCTCTCAGAGATGCTATCTTCATCTAAAAACAGATTGGTGACAGTACTAATGCAAAATATTCTAATCCCAGATAGTGACCAGAGTGATTTTCCAGTAATATGACTGTTACAATATTCCACAAAATAAATAAATAAATAAATAACAAATAATACTGATAAAAATCACTAGGAGCTGTGGTTTTGGAAGATTTATTTTAAGAAATACAAGCTGAAATTCACGCTTACTTGCTCAACACCATGGCTTTAAGAAAACATCTGATTTTGAGAATACCCCATGAAAATCTTGACAATAACTCTGTCAAATAAAATGAAAAACTATATTGGGAGTGAAATAGCCTATTTTGCTTAGTACAAAACATTGGATCCTTTGAAGGAAAACATTATTTTCACTAGAAGTCTTTATTTAAAAATCTGGACGTGTGTGGGAGTGATATTTGTATAAAGCTTTCATATATTTCTTTTTATTAAAACAATTGTAACCTTTCTTTGTCTTCAATGTTTATGCTTTTAATGGGTCCCCTGAATAAAGCAATCGGATATTATAAATAATCACCTCTGCAATTAGCATTCCAACTTTCAAAAAAGTTGTTGAATGAATCAGGAATGCAATATGACCAGTTAGGTTATTATGAAATTGTTAATAGGCAAATAAATTCTGAGACAGCATGGGAATGAAAACCTCCCCTCTTTCAGAAATTTGCTTTATTTTTACTTTTCAGTAAAGTAAATTGTTTTAATGATTCATACCACAATAGTCATGTGTCTGCAGGAAAGTATTGCCTTTGAGGGTTATCTAAATAGTTACTCAACTTAGTGTAAGTTCACAGTGAAAGATGGAATCTACATTAATAACATTTTATATGGAAAAAATGTATGTTTTCTATTAAAACAATTAATTATCCTCAAATAAGAAGCTTTCTCTTGTTATAAAATTGTTCTGTAAAATGGTGCATATATCAATAAAAGAGATGTTTTGATATTTATCTAATATTGTATTAACAGTATAATAGATATGAAATTTAACTCTTTTTGAAAAGCAGAATTTTTCATTTATTTCCCTGAAATACTTCTTTTATGAATATAAAGAGTCTGTTCCATTATATCTGATCTGTCTCTTTTTCTTAGGGGCATTGGAAAGGGCAGTAATCTAGGGTACCTAAGCATGCGGGGAAAAAAAAAAAGAAAGAAAGAAAGAAAGAAAGAAAAAATAATCAGCCCTTAAAGCATGTTTTTTTCTTCTACTTCTGGTTTCTTACTTTGTCCTGATCTATTCTTCAATAATCTCCTTTGCATTGTCAATAGAGTGACAGTGCAGGGTTTTGTCAGAGATTATTATATACATGTATATATATTCTTTTTCAAAGAAACATTTAAAACTTTTTTTGAAAAAAAAAAAAACTATATATATATATATACTTTTTAGTTTTGTTGGAAATGCTATACTGGAATTGATCAGCCTCTCATCCTAGAGTAGCATTTTGTCTCCAGAAGTTGATGTCGCTAGTAAAAGAAATTAACAGAAGTGTATTTTACCACTCCATATTTTCCCATGGAAAACAAGAAAACAAAGCCTTCAGTTGTCAGTCAGCATTTTTCCTTCAAGGACAGTAGAAGTCAGTAAAATTGTATTAAGATGGGTTTAATTACTAAATTCTTCTGGGGAACATATTCAGAAAGACTGTGTATAAAACTCTGGCCTTTTTCTGCTTATAATATGTAGTGATAGCTATAGTCATGCCCGACCTGCAGCTACATAAGCCAAGAAAATTGTATGGCTGACAATCACATCTTTTACCAAGATGAGAAATTCTATGCCACAAATCCAGATTCCAGGGTTATACACCTAAATCTTTCTGTACCATATGTTTGTGCTGAGATCTTGATCTAACACAGTGACAGTTGGATATGGTCTTTATTGGTCTTACCTCTGCAGAGGTTAAATGCACAAATAAAACCAGCTTGTGTGGATTTAACTAGATATTTAAAATGATATGAACAGGGTGGCAAAACGCGCACACAGAAAATATAAGCATCTTTCCTTTGGTGACCCAGGTTTGATCTGGTTCAGCACAGAAGCACGGAAAATGTCAGAAGTCTGGGTTATGTTTTTGAAAGAAGACTCCAGAGAAAATATGCACACAAATTACTATAATAAGGGACAGTTGGCAAAAATGATTAGAATTATAAGAATAAAGACTGAGCATATTTTAGTCTGAAATAGTCTTTTGCTATCACATGCCATCTGTCTCCACCAGGCATTGCAATGATGCTTAACAGTGTTTTCCTAGCTGGAAATAAGAAAAAGTGAAGTATTTGTGTCAATTCCTCACAATCATGTTAGAAACTGTTTAATGCTATGGTTCTGAAAATCTTTTCTTTGAAGTCAGACTCCCTGGAAACACTGAATTCATAGTTTAAGGCAATATCTCAGTGTAAATAAAAAAAAAAATCGAATAGATTCTTATTTTTTCATGCCAAAGAACACAAGAGTGTGTAATGGTTGACACTAAGCTGATGTATTTAGAAAAATAAACAAATATTCTCATGAAAAAGATATAACAATATCTCAGAACAACTTTTACTTTGATTTGCAAAAAGGCTTTTTGTTGTTGCTCTTATTCATTTTTGGCTTTTTTTAAATTATTTTTATTTTTATTTTTTCTGTCTTTTTATTTCCCAGCTCATTCTAGGCAACAAACTAACAGTTTGATATTTAGACTGGCTGACATTTGTAAACACTGAAGTACTGAGACACACCATATTTAAAATTATATAGGAGAAGTTGCAAAATTAAATATGAGTGACTTCACAAAACATTTAAATTACTTGGCAGAAAACCTAGGAAATCTCATCGTGAATTTCAGCAGCATTATGCAACTAAAATAAATTTAATTTGTACATGAATTTGTAATTTTAGTAGTTTCACATAAAATGCTGTTTGATAACAAATACATCACTAGATTAAGCGACATTCACTTAGCACAATATTTTCTATATGCATAGATCCATTTGAAGCTCTCAAAAGACAATTTGTTCTATTAGATTCTGAAATTATGTAGTTACGTCTAAATTTGTTTAGCTGATGTAGAATAGAAGTTGCTTTATTTTAATCAATTGAATTATTTTCTGACACAGAATATGAGGAATAATGCCAAAACAAAACTTGCAGTTCATTTCTTCAGCCCTGCTCACAACACCTGGTAACTAATCATGGAGAGGTCAAAAAGATTTCAACAAGACAACTTGTTTAAGAGAGTCCTGCTTAGTGCAGTTCTGTTAATGGTATGGAATTCTAAAGTTATAAAGTGAATATGTCTTTGGTCGAGTCACATGGAAATACAATGCAGTCCTAGGACTTCTTTTTCCCCAGAAAAATGAATCTATGACCATTTCTATGTAGTGCGTTATATGTTAAATGAATATATAAAGCAGCAGTCTTTCAGTACAAGAAAGATGCGATACTTCACTGCCACACACAACATTGTTAAAATTAAAGAATACTCTCTTTGCCAAAAAGCAGGAGATAGGGACTTTGAATCTTGCTTGCTCTCTTAATTCAAGCATTTAATTTGGAATGAATTTTGAATAATAAAAGGCCATCTTTATTGTCAGCATATGGTAGCATACAGAGTGGTTGAAGATGGTAGGAACATCTGAAACCATCTGCTCCAACCCCTGCTCAAGCAGGGACACAAAGAGCAGGGTGTCCAGGACTACATGCAGGTGGCTTTTGGAGATCTACAAGGAATTAGAAATTCCACAAATTCTCTAGACAACCCATGCCAGTGCTCACTCACCCACACAATAAAGAAATGCTTCCTGATGGTCAGTGAGAATTTCCTGTGTTCCAGTTTGCATTTCCTCTAGTCTTGTCACTGGTCACAATAGAGAAGAGCCCAGCTCCATCTTTGCAGCCTCCCTTCAGGTATTTATAGATGATGATAAATTCCCCAGGCTGAATATCCCCAGCCATCACAGCCTTTTGGGAAACACATGTGGCAGAATTTGGCCATTCTTAGCAATGATGCTCACTAGCACCTCATGAATGGGTTTATCAGAAGAAGGATTTCACTGAATAAACTTCAGAATGGATTTGACTAAAAAGAACAGATGAAATAGTGTTAATTGAATTAAAGATGGAGATAGGTGAACCTCAAAGACTCTATAGATCTCTATAACACCTTTTTAAATTTTGGGGTTTGAGGTTATTTGTAAGGCTGGATAAAAGACTGGGAAAGAGACAGGGGGTTAATGATCGTTGACTAACACTCATTTCTGGGATTAACTTTCAGATAACCTATTAAAAAACAGCAAGATTAGGAAACTTTTCCACTTACAACTAGAATCCTGGGTATTAATTATATTAGCTAGACTGATGAGACTGAAATAGATTCAATGTTTCAGTGCTTTTTTTCCATATTTATATAACATTAGATATGGAACTATTGAAATTTGAATAGCAGCCTGCAGAAAAATAGCTTATATCTGTAAGTCACATTAAGATTCGTTCAGTCTACGATAAAGATCCATGTAGCTAGTAAGTCATAAACTTGGCCTGTAGAGCCTCAGACTTCATAGCTTTTATTCTTTGAACTCTACAGTACACTTATTTTAAGGCTTAGCAAAGCTGTCTTTGTAACACAGAAGTAAGCTAAGCATGTGAGTCAGATTCAAATGCAACTGCAGGGCACTGAATTGGGGCACAAATATAAACAGGGTATTAGAAAAATCAATAAAAGAGGGCATTTTTTAAAATGCTTTGGAAATTTATAGAGGATCAAACTGAACTTACTGACGCTGTAATTCAGTCAGTATATTGGAAGTACATCAGTCTGGACTAAATTAACTATGAATTATTTAAGGAAATGACCAAAGGCTGGGATTTCACTCCATCAGATTTTTGGTACTTTCAGATATATCATTTATGATAAACAAGTGGGAATGATGGCAGTTATCCTATCATCAATGAGCAGATGGATCCTATATTTCAATAGGAAGTAAAGCTACAAATGAGACAGCTAGATAATGATGACTTTTGCAAATAGCTTTTTATACAATATCTTTTATAATAAAATGAGATCCTTGTGTATGGGCTATAAAGCATTTTGGAGAATGCTTTGAAAGCTTTTTATTTTTCCATTTTGAAGATTATAGTCTTGCAACAATGTCCACAAAGACGTATGGACAAATATGCAACATCTGCATATCTTATTTATTTTTTTCTGATAGGCACTCAGCATGTCCACAGATGATTTTTTCCCAAAATAATACAAAATAGAAAAACACATTATCATTTCCTTTAGTTCTTTATTGAGGCTAAGAGAAAATTGCTTTTTTCATTTCAGCAGAATTTTTATTCACTCTGCCTCCTTGGAAAAAGCGATGCTCATGACACACTCCTTGTCATTTGGACAGTTTAGATTTTACCTTACAAATGCTTGTCATTATATATATTAAGACGTGCCATTTAAAGTTGTGCAAACATCTCTCATTGTTCCCAGAAAGTTATGAACAAGATTCCATATTTTGAATTTCCTTCTCTTATCAATATCATCTATCATATGAGCACCAAAGGTGTGGTAGCTAGAAATTTTGTATGTTTCTTCAAGACTTAGATTTAGTTAAATCTTTCCAACTGTCTTAACACATGTATTGTTTTAACATGTATATATGCTTTATATATGCTTCAGCCAAAATTCAGATTTGTAACTAAATGTAAGTTTGTACTATGCAAGCAAAGAAAATTGGTTTTTGCATAACCGTAGCGTATGACAAAATACAAAACAGCATAAGACATACAGCAGTCTTCCACCTACACATTCCAGGTCTTTGAGTTCCTTTTGAATCATTTAGCCAACTGGCTGCACATTGCATAAACCAAACTTCCCACATTATGTCTGAAATTTTGGCAGATTCTGTATATTATGTTTTCCAATTTCAAATAACCTCTATCCATAAATGTAATCCTAAATCCTGTTATGAATAAAAACGGTCTCCTTGTAGTCTAAACAAAAGCAGAACACATAATACAAACAACAAAAGCAAGAAAATAAAACCCAGAAGATTTAGTGTCGTTAAATAGGTTCATGTGTGGAGAAAAAGGACAAGAGAAGTCATGAAAAAAGATTTTTAATAAGAACAGAATGAAGTTGCATCAGTGCGTAAAATAGCATGTGCTTCCTACCACTTATATTCCAGAGCATTTTCATTTACCATGGAGGACTTTCATATGGTGTTTTAGAAACACTGAAAAGGACTAAGGAATGAAGCTGAAGTATGCAACAAGTGAATTGTGAATTCCTCATATGAAGACACCTCTACTAAAATATGTTTATTTAATAGTAAGTAAAATAAAACATTTTTATTTTCTTCACCATCTTTTAAATCTCCTGATCAGGAATGCAATTTGAAGTGTGCTCCACCTTTGATTATGCCATCTCCTCAGGAATAAGAACGAAAAAAAATATGACAGGAAATAAAAAACGCTTTCCAACTGAAAGAGAAAAGGACAAAGGAAACAATACACCGCTTCAAAAATGTTAATTGCAATAACTACCTACTTATTTTCTTCTAGAATTCTTAATTCTTCTCTTTTTTTTCATGAAAGAAAGCCATTTGAAATGAAAGCTGCAATATTCCTGTCTTGTGCAAACACTTCACTCACAGTCCATTCTATCTGAGAGGAGAATATGATTCTGACCTGGCAGAGTACTCCACACTGACGTTATCTTCTGTAAGATATAAGAAGTATATCAGTAGAAACTCAAACTCTTTCCTGGAACTGTCTTAAAGCAGAATAAAGAAATCCTCAAGATTTTGGCTTAATCCATTACTACACTGAGTAAAAAGATCTGAACATTCTGAAAAGTGAAATGTACCGTAAACGCCTTCCTGTTCAAAACATTGGGTTTCAACCTAGTGATGCTATCCTCCTTTTTATCTAATGGTATATACTCTAGGTACGACCATACTCAACTGTAGCTCAAATGCACTGAGAATTTGGTTTTGCAATTAAAGTTCAGATAAATGCAGGAAAAAAAAGAATTCAATAGCTACATTTAGGCTTAAAGTTTGTTCATTTCTCTGTAGTACAAATGTGAATTAGGGCTCAGATTTCAAATGATTCACTGCCACTCAGCAACACAGTGCCAAAACTTTTGTTTTAGCTGCTTAGTCTCCAGCATGCTATTTGCTCTGAATTTTATGACGGAGCTTCCTGAAAAAAGCTGGGGAGTGAGGTGGAAAAAAAAACAAAACAAAACAAAAAAAAAGAAAGCAAAAAAGGGGGAAGAAGTGGAAGGAAAAAGAAGTCAGTTGAGGGCTAAAATAACATTGACTGGCAATATTCCTCCTATGTTGTTTCTTGCATGCCATGTTGAGCCTAATCCCAGTGCGCCACTCACTCATGCAAATTCAGAAGTCCTTACGTATGCTGCAATTGTACAATTTCTTGGAGAAACTCCTGCAAATATTTCAAACCCAACAGCATTTGCAACAGATTCCCTGTGCGTTCATTTAATCTACAGAACACTGGATTTTGAAAGTATATAACTGCAGAATCAATCCAAGTCATCCTGGGGAAATTGGTCTTAAATTTCATGCCACAAGTAGTTCCCAAGTGTGGCTGGTTTTGCTTCTATTATATATTAATTACTCTGAAAGTAATGCCTCCTCTTTATTTCCACAGAAACTACAACATACATAAAGAGCGTGATACCACTGTTTGATAGAGCAAATTGTCATCTACACAGCACAATTTTTTTAATACAGTCACTACCACTTGCTATGCATTTTCACCAGTGATCAACAGGAGACTGCATGCTGCACTCATAAACAACTGCACCAGCAGAGCTGACCCACAGCTTGCTGCTTGATTGTTGGGAAAATGTTGCACCATAGTCCAACTTTCAACTGTGCTCACATCCACTGTTTGGTCTCCAGAAACATTCAATAAGCATCAAATAATGTCAATGGGTGTAATTTTTTCTTCCACCTAACAGGAAGTAGTGGTGCTTTTTAAAAATATATTAGATCCAACTAGATACATTTTTATCTTTGGAATCAGCAACAGCAGCTCTCACAGAGTGCAATGAGTGCAGGCCCTAGGTATATTCCAATTATACCATCCATATCTTCCTTAACTTAAAAGCATTTTGGAAAATATAAATTGAAATACACTCTGAGCATTAATTTGTATCAGATCAAGAGATAGAAAATGTAGCCTTTGATCTGTTAAAGGAGAATTTTCACTCTTTTTTGTTACCTTCTTGCAACTTAGTCTTTAATATATCTGAAAACCTGCTCTTCAGAAAGCCTTCATCTACTGATTTGCTTTGGGGAATTGAGCAAAATGTATATTACCCAAAGTGGGCATTACTTTGATTCCATAACAAATTTCTGTGTTTCCTTAAATAATAAACCATCATGACAATGGCCCTCATGTGAATATTTTATAAAAGGCTCCTATGTGCCCAAGCTGTCAAGTTCCAAAGCTAAAACAACAGTTTCAGCTCTACAAATGCCAACACCTGTGGTCAACTTGAAATCGCTGAGAATAATCCCAATCGTGGAGAGAAGTTAGTCTATTATGTGTTAGGAGATGCAGTCCAAACACTGAGTGGCTGTGGTTGTTTTCTTTATGTGTGAAAAAGAAACGAGAAGAAAGAGAAAGAGGAGAAAGAGAAAGAGAGAGAAAGAGAAAGAGAAAGAGAAAGAGAAAGAGAAAGAGAAAGAGA
>JAPSGF010000006.1:25348473-25465797 GCA_035772895.1 Perdix hodgsoniae
GGGAAGGGAAGGGAAGGGAAGGGAAGGGAAGGGGAATAAAAAAGAAATATTATTCTGAATCTTATAGAAAATGGAAAATCTTATGTTTTAAAGAACAAAATACTTTGATTGTAAATTGAGCAATCACATATGTAAAAGGCAAAAAAAGAGCTCTAAGTAACAGTCCTAAAAATCTCATTTGTAAATGCAAGCCCATCTGGTCTCTAATTTACCTCACGGTATTTGGTTTACATCTGCAGCTGAATGCAAAAGCTGATGCTTAGGAAGGTAATTATCTGAAGGCAAATTGTGATACCTTGGGTTTGTAAGGTGGTTTGTAATCCAAGGAAATACCAGATCCTGCAATATTTCTCCACACAGAGGCAGTTACCTAACACGGAAGTCTCTCAGAAGCAGGAGACAATAAGCTTAAGTCATGGGAAGAAAAAGCAAAGAAGTACATAGGTTACTCCGAAAGTAATTTATCCTATCTTACAGTAAGGGCAGTGAGGTGCTGGAACAGGTTACCTAGTGTTGTGATGGATACCTCGCCCCTAGAGACATCCTGGGCAACCTGACCTAGCTATGGTGTCCCTGTTCATTGCAGGGAAGTTGGTCCCTCAGAGGTCCTTTCCAACTCTAAGAATTCTGTGATTCAGAAATTTATTTCAATGGAAACTGCAATGGATAGGAAGAGCACAATAACACTATCTCTTAGAGCAAATTCTCAGCTACAAAACACTATTTGTCAACATTACCACTGCCATTAGCTGTACATTTCTGCCAGGAATTAACAACAGCCTGCATGCCACACTCCTAACAATCTGCATCGGCGGTGGTGACCCAGTGTTGCTGCTGTTATTGCTGAAAGGTTTTTAAAATGTAACAAAATATTAGAGAGGCAGGTGGGCTTCATTTTCTATTCATACAGATGACATTCCTCAGACCTCTATTCCTCAATTACAAGAAGAACCAGGCAAATACATGGTTCTGGGCATCACACATCTTTGGCTGTTTGACTACTAGACTAGAACTACGGTATAATCTCCTTAGACTGTGATTCATTTCCAGTAGGCTTTGATATTCGCTGTCAGTGGAAGCCAATCTGAATTCTAACACTCGAAAATCACATTTGTCTTTTGCAATTACCCTCTGTTAAAAAACGAACATAACACATTTGTGTATGTCCTGCTATACACATATGCTCATATAAAAAGACTTTAGTAAAATCAATTTGCTTTACTTGTTATTAAATGTTGAGATATTATTATGAGACACATGGGCTCATTATGTGAATAACTGAGCAATAATAACAAGCAGTAGCTAGTTATCTGAAATATTAAATGTAGATCAATACCTGTAATGGTTAGATTAAATGCTTCATAGCCTTTTAACTGTAGGGATTTTCTGATCTCAAAAGCATGTGAACTAGAGTGAAGAAGCAGCCTTTATCCTAATTACTTCATTATGAATGACATGAGAACCAGATCCAAAATCTACTTATGAATTGGAAAGAATTCAGGTTCTGAGATATCTCAAGCTAGAGTAGGTTTAACTGCTTTAATGTGCTTGTATTTGCTTACAGCATGAACACATTCACACCTGTTGTCAGAACGGTTTCCAGTAATTCAACTAGTTTATCACAATGACTGCTAATACTTTATTCTTTTTTCTGCTAATACCATTTTCTCTTTTATTTTAACCAACTATGAGATCTCTACAAAGCTTAGAGCCCTGCTGGGCTTTAAACATTATGTCAGTTTTCAGGTTTTTTATAACTAGAGCTCACATTGTGCTGGTTATTCTAGAAATCTGTTTAAAACCACTGCAGTCAAGCACTGGCCATTTTCTGAAGCAGTATCAGTAGAAATGTTTTGTTGAAACAAAAGATAATTTGTTAATAATTGGACTCCTGGTTGAATGCAATTGTAAACAAATATCCATGTTGTACCATATGCACCAAGGGATCTGTTTAAAAACTACAGTTATTAAAATGGAGGCAACTTTTTTTCCACCATGGACCAAAACTTTATTTAAATTCACTTTTACTGAGCTCTTACAGGAGGCAAGGCTCAGTTTCATTTTAACTACTAGCCTGCTGTGGCTCACAGTACTGCTCGGAGCAGCCCAACATATCCCCAGATCACCAGTTTGAATTTTAGGCAGGTTTTGGTTTTAGCTCTTAACTATACACAAGATTAACTTTTCTGAAAAGAGAAAGATAATTTCTGATCCACTGCTGGTGTAGTTTCTGGAGGAGTTCATCCTCTGCATCTCAGTCTGGGACCTCAGGTTGCTGATAGAACCATGACTCCTCCTGGGTTTGCATTACAGAGTCCTGCCTAACAAAACCTGTTTTCTGCAGTGATCATTGATTGATCCTGCACACTCTCTGGTCCCCAACATCCTTTGGCCACCTTGCGCATATAAAATCTACTGAGCATAAGAAGCTGTGCTAGTCCTGACAGCTTTAGGGCACCTCTTATCCAGTGTATCAAAACACAGACTTTTATCTATGCAACATTATTAAATATTCTCCCTGGAGTGGCATGAACCCAGTACAGCCAACTGCTTTGGAGCATATTGAATTTTTTCTCCCATAATGGAAGTGTCCTTATATCTCTCTTGGGGTTTTATGCTACCCAGACTGATGAGGTCATTCCTTTAAAAAGAATTTCATTGCAACATTTGAAATAAATGAAAGTTGTTTTTTAAGAGTAATAACATTTTAATTCAAGCATTAAAATCTACTGCTCCCAGCACTCAGACACTTAGTCACTCAGGATTTCTACTAAAATCAATGTGGGGGTTTCATTCGTAGAATACATGCCCCCAGTCATCAATCTAAACATAAATTAAATGATTTAGTTTTCATGGAGGAGAAAAAAAGCATGGAAGAAAGGAACTGATTTGATTTTAAATAAACATGAGATGACAGTTGTCTGAAATGCCGTAATTAAAGTACTGTGTCACTGCTGGAGAGAAGAGTAGGCTCTTTGTCAATCCGTGTAAACCTAGACCATGTGTTATTCCATAGTCTTGCTGTGATTCCACACATTTAATTAATGTTTGAGTCAGAGAAATGGGACTTAATGGACTGATAAAAATCTAATAATAATTGCACAGGTTCTGTATTATGACATCACAAAATTCTAGCCAAGAATATTTGAGTATCCCAGTCATAGGGACTACTTACATTTAGTTGTTTTATAGCCCCCCAAACCTCCTTTAAATAGTTCTAATTAGCCTTAAAATCAAGGTGCTCAAAATGACAAGCCTACTGTGCTGCAAAAGTGTCAGAAAAAAGTTCTGGCTAGGTGTTCAAAGTAGTGTACTCCTGGGTAGTGTCTTCAGCGTCAGTCTCTCTGCTAATTAGAAGTCTTGAGATGAGAAATTCCCTCTTCCCCACAGACATGTTTTATAATATTAGCACTCAGTGCTATACACTATCAAAGCATTGTATGCATGCTATCTAATATTTCCTAATTAACTCATATATCACCTCCTATTTCAAAGAAAAAAAAAAAAAGGTATCTAAAATTAATGACATACAGTATCACTGGCTTTTATACAATACATGCAAATACAACTTCCAGGCTTTACAGGAAGCGTGGGTAAGCTGAGATTCCTTTCTGAAGTCTGATGCACACATTGCCATGTCTGACTATCAACAGAAAGGAAATGAACAGCAATGAAAATGGTATAATCGACCCAGGACTGAATGCATGCGCAAACATCAGCATGGGTAAAGGAGAACGCAAACATCAGCATGGGTAAAGGAGAACCTACAACTTCCTGAGGCAGCATTCTCACTTCCTTAATGAGGTGCTCACCAATTACGTGGATTTCCCACAGACTTTGCTCTCCAGATTGGTAGAATGCATGAGGATAAAGTCTGCCATTTTGGTATCCATCAAAGCTCTCTTCCATGTGAAGAAGTGGTTAATTTGTCATTTCACACTCAAAAAGGCATGAAAGGCAAAACGGAGGGGGTTAGCTGGGAGAGAGGGGGCTGTGACTTATGAGGAAAGACAGTAGGCCTGATTTTGAGCTTGTGTTTGTTGCTGCATATCAGGAATAAATTCAGTGAAACTGTGATGATGTCAAATAGACAAGAAAAAGGACAGGGTTTTTTGTTTATGTGAAAAGATCTACACTGTTACAACCAAAATACAAACTGAGGCACAAGGAACACTTTACAAATGGAATCATAGTACATAGCATATTTCTAACTTACAAGTTTTATTTACACATGGACATCTCTTGTTTTATTTATTTATAATAAAAGTATCAATTCCAACAAGGCAAATTTTCAACTTAAAAATACATAAGACCTTTGGGAGAAAATCCCAAAGAATACACACATCTGAGGAATGTCAGCTCTGTGTCAAGAGCACTGGTCTCAGCTACTAAATATCTTCCCTCATCGTCTTTTGTTTTAGCATTCTTATTGTCTTTTATCTTTCTTTTCCTTTGCATAAAATGAGGCCAGCAAAGGGCCAGAGATACAGCCAGTGAACAACATTTAGAGATATGAGAGAGGCACAGGCAGGAATCCCATTATTTGTTAATAGGATTTGTGCACATACCTCCCACATACCACTTAGGAAATTTACTCCCAAGCATCTCAGTGGCAGTTTCAATTAGAGTCAACATTTCATTTCAGCAGATGGACTGCAAACTGATGGCTATCAAACTCAAATGAATAAGGCTTGATAATTTCCCTCTCTTAAACTATGATTATTCTTTATTTATTTATTTTTAAATGGGAAAAATCAATGTTTTCCCTAAGCCAGTACTTAATTTGATTTTTTGCTGAGCCTCTATGTGCTAGTAAACCCCACCCATTTGCCTGTATAGAAGCCCAATGGGTAAATTAGTGGGTATTTTTGCAGATCTGTCACACATTTCTACCATGCTTCTTATTAAGAAAGATGCCAAAGAACTACGAATACATCTGCCCTCTCCTGAAATGGAGCCATGTCTGGGTGGAACGTGGCAGCAGATATTAACATGGGAACATTGATACTAAATCCTATGTGAAAATTATGCAGAAAGTGGAGAACACAGCTTTGTAGCCTCAGGCTATCCAGAAATTAGCTCGAAGTGTACATCTTCTCTTTTTAATGAATGCACTTGGAATTATTGCCTGGTGGGTGGTTCTCCAATAAGGTGTCAAACTCCACTGTACAGTCAGGTACAAATTAATAGCAATGATGAGTTATTTCAATAAGAAGCAGTACTAATTCATAGGCAAGATGCACAAAAACAAAACACAGTATTTTTTTCATGAAAAGTGTCCTTTCTTTAAATAGTGTTTGCAAACTATGTGGATGGTGGCCTGGCTGGCTCATGATGCCTTCGGTTTCGCTTTTTTTTCATCTCCTGCACATGCTTCCATTTGGCACCACCTTTGTTTCGCTGTCGCCGTTTCTCCCGGTGCCACATCTGTTCACAGTACTCATCCAGGCTAAAGCTGGGGCTGCTGACGAGCTGGATATAGTCCTTGTACCTCAGCCGGGACTCCGTCAGCAAATCCCTCACCCGACTCTCCTCGTCCTCAGTTTTCTGGGTGTTTTCCATTTGCCCATTCTCAATGACATTTAAATTCAGCTTCACAATGGTGTGGATGAAGGTGTGCTCCTGGGCTTTGCAGAAATAGGCTCCTGCATCCCTCCTTTGCAAGCTGCGGATCAACAGCCCATGCTCTGTTTTGATGATCCTTTCATCTGCCTTCAGCTATGGGGTTGGACAGAGAAGAGCATGATACATTAATGCCATCAGCAAACACAGAATACATATTCAGTGCAATACAAAAGTGGATGCAAGGTAGGGCTGGTACAAAGCACAACCATCCCATGATGAGATCCTCCAATATCTGAGTTTCTGCTACTTACTATATCGCCTGCATCAGTGACATTTCAGCATGCAATATTAAAAGATACATGCTGTACAGCTGAAAGGACAGACAGTAGCACTCATCACACCAGAATGCAATAGATAGGCTGTATTCTCCATGGAAGAGCAGATGTGTAGCACCATAAATCCCATTTGTTTTTTAACTATTTTTTTTATCTTTTTTTTTTTTTCTGAAGTGTCTATGATAATCCCAGTATAGGAGGGTGCTGGAATAATCTGAGACTGTTTTGCACTGAAAATAACTACCACTGCTGATTTTTAAAATGAAATGCTTCGATATTCTGATTAACCCAATCTAGCTGTAGATGTCTGTATTCATTGCAGGAGAGCTAGACTTGATGACCTTTAAAAGGTCCCTTCCAACTCAAATGATTCTGTGAGTCTGAATCCCTGATTCTATAATTTTTATCTTCATCAGCTGCAATTTATAAAAGGAAGCCAATCCTATCTTTGACTCACTGAGACATGATTAAAAGTTCCCAGTGAGTTTAGAGGACAACAATCCAGTGCAATTCTTTCATCATTTTGATGTTAAGATCTGTGAAGAGCATGGGGGGGAAAGGGGGGGGGGGGGGGGGGGGAAAAAAAAAAAAAAAAAAGAGCTCAGGACTGTTAATGTGGACACGCACTTTCATTTACAAATGCAAGTATTTCCAAAAACATAACACAGTATGACATGTTAAAAAATAAGGTGCCCCTTAGAGTAATAACACTGCAAGTTAGGTGATATATCTGTGATCTGAAAATGATTTCCATAATAACCTAATACTGAACTAAGCTAAACTAGCGAAATAAAATAAATAAATAACATAGAAAACGGGATGGGGCACCGGGCACCGAAGTATTTTTGCAGCTGGGGAACACAGAAGATAAGTGCTTTGCCAAAGATCATATGAAGATTAGTATCAGAGGTAGAGGCTGAAAGCAGAGCTCTAACTCCTACTGTCCAACACCTTAGAAAACAATGCGCTCCACCAGAGCTTTCGCCACTCGATGTACTGCTGCCGCACAGAGGTTGCAGCCCACAACTACACCAAAGGTGCCGCTTGCTCATCCTGCAGCAAAACCAGAGCCCTGAGCACAGCCTCAGCGCTGCCGGTGGTATTGTTATAATGTGGAAAAACTCCATAAGACTGAGTACTGGATTTAGAAAGCAGGGTGGAGGCAGAGAGAACCAACACAGAATCTGGAAAATTTCCCAGAGTGCACATCTGACCCTCCAGCAAACTTCAGAGGATGAAGATCATGGAGGCATAAAGATGACTAAATTAGATTTATTCACAGTGGGTAAGCTACACACTGTTTCTTTATGTAAAATATCTGCACATGATTCTCTCCTCTACTGCATGGGAAAAAAAATGTATTTATACATATGATTCTCCATCTGTTATGATTCTAACTCAGTGGTACTCTTTCATAACTGGGTCTCTTGGAGCAAAGACAAGGCTGAGATGGCCTCCCAGCGCTTTTTGCATTTCTATTTTCTAATATTCTATTATAAGAACTCTGGAAGGATTAAAGACTTTGAGAAACCATTTCAAGATAGGCAGAAAAAGTAATACACGTGCATCTAAATGAGACATCCACATAGTAAGAACTTTCCTTGCAAGCCTGCATCAGCTACAACTGTCTTCAGTAATCTTTAGTTTAGGTAGATAGGTAGGTAGAAGGTAGATATGCAAGTAAGTAGACAGATATATGCCTGTGCAGCACCACTGATCTGACTGCATCAGAGAGAAGAAATCAAACACTATGAAAGCCAGTATCAGAACAAAGCTCTGGCTGCCTACTCCTGTGGCCAAGTATCGTTTGGCCCCTGCCACCAGCTGACGGTGTTGGGTCTACCCTGAGCTTTAGATCCTTTGTTTGTAAATTGGATATAATCATGTCTACTGGCACCAGCAGGGTGGAATCATGCTAATTTCTGCAAATTCCTGGAAAACAGATTATTTTCTGACAACAGGTGCTGCATGAGCACAAGCCATTTTTGATTTACTACACTGAGTTTCAAGCAGAGAAATCATGGTCAAGACAGAAGAGCAGACATCGAAGATAGCAGGGAGACAAATTAGAATAGAATATTTTTCCACCCGGATAAGCTACAGCACAGAGCAGAGATTTTATCACATGGTTATATATATCCCAAGTAAATGTACTCTCCTCACAGTTACAGTAAAAGCAGGAGCATAAAAGGCGTAAATGAACCCAAGGATAAGTAGCTGCAGGCAGAAATGTGTCTAGGGCAGGTGATTCTTTGTGGTGCCGTACTCCAGAAAGAGAAGCAGGAGCAGCAGCCAGGAGGAAGTCACTGGACTGGCTGTTGAAATATGGCATGGAAGCCACTCTTTTTTTTTTTTTTGTCCAAACTTCTTATCAAGAATGGAAAATCCTACAGATCTCTACTTGAGGAATTTAAAGAAAAAGATGGAAAAGTGAAGATAATTGGAAGACATTTGGGTTTCATAAAGCTCTATGCAAAGACCCAGTTCCCATATTGTCTGAGTGAAAACAGGACAGCTCTCTTTGAGCTCAGGGCTCAGTGCAATTGCAGCAGTAGCATCTGCCTGTTGTGGCTCTGCCAGTATTGTAGTCTAGAGTGCCTTGACAGCTGTGCACCTCCTACACTTGGAAGTGCTCCAGCTGGCTCTTTTGGCTGGCTGGGTGCCAGGCTTAAAGAGACCTTGATAGTGCTTTGCCTATTTGCAGTGAAAGGAAGGCAGAATAATGGTAGATCTAGACTTGAAAATATGACTGGACCCCCAAGTCCAGCACCCTGCTACTCGTGACTGTTTACCATTTGTGTAGCGGCTGTCCCTTCTGAGTTGTAAATGTACTAACTGATGGAGTTGTCCCCCCCTGCACTGGGATACTGCAGAGAAAGCTGAGTCTGAACTGGTTGTGTCCCTTAATCCCAGCCCATCAGGAATCCTATTTTTAATGAAGCAGCATTCTTACACAGTGTCCTATGTTAACCTTGGATATTGATTTATGGTGACTGTCACCTTCTTCTCTGGGCCTTCATTGTTCATTCTTTTCTTATCCTCTGGTAGGATGAAATTAGGGCTCTGATTTCACACGTATTGAGCAACACTTCATTATTGTTTTCCCTCTCACTTCTCTTTTCGGTATCCTGTTTATGTTGTTTTACCCATAGGTTCAGAACTTTTCCTGTCTTTCCTCTCTACTTTTTCCCCCACAGGGCTCTGGAGTTTCATAAACACCTGGCATTTCATTACTTGGTAGTAGATCTTTAACCTTTCACTTGAATGCTTAATGTGCTCTTTGGTTTCTGAGCTATAGATGTAAAACATATTTTATTAAATTTTGAGAAGGGTAAAAAGACTAGTTAGATAAAATACATCATTTTATTTTGATCAACTCTGGATCCATTTTTCCCCCCGGATATGTTATAATCAATAGCTCTCCTTAAATATTTATAAGTAGGGCTTAACAATTCAGAAGCACAAAGGTTTTGTTCATAAAAGCTTGCTGACATGCTTAAATTTGAGCATACAATAAAAATTAAACAGGAGATAAATAGTTTTGTTCAATAGGGAACCAGTTGTAAACCACAAAAATGAAGTAATTGATTACTATTAACTTCCTTTTCTTAGTGGATTTTCTTAACAGATTTTTGACCATATTTTGATGGTGAATTGTATATGGTAAACAGTTTTCTTAAAACCACACTAAATAAAGTATAGCACATGCTATATATACTGGCAATATTTGACAAAGGTAAAACATTTCCATGTAAATCAAATACTCAATTTTCACAAACTGATTTAACAATAGAGGAAAAACAGGCATTGCCAACAATGATGGCAAATCTTTAAACAATCAGTAAGTTGGAAAACAACCAAGGATTTGAAAGTGCTGTGGCACCAGTTTAGGTCAATGCCTTTTGTCCTTTGCTAATGATGTGTTTAGATAGCTCCCTCTTTACAAATAATTCACATGTCAACTCCTTCACAGTTAAAACACTGCACCTGTCTGGGAGAAGAAAGTGGCTTCAAAGCCTGCCTTCCCTCATTAATCACCATGTAAAAAAATGTTTGAGGTAAAGGTCTAATCATGGGTTAGCAGCAATCCCTGAACTAATTGAGAGGAGGAGAAAAGAAAGTAAGGAACATTTGCTGAGAATTCACATTTGATTTTGTTTTCCTTTGTCTTCCTCATCCTTACCATTTGACTAGAAATAACGATCACTGTTTTTGCTGGAATCATTATTTTACGTAACTTTGTTTCCCTTTTCCTGATAAACTAATCATGTAATTCCAACACAGCTGTAAATTTCTCTATTTATTTATTTATATATTTATTTATTTATTTTAAATCTCTTTTTCTTTACTTAGAAGCCACAGGAAAAACGATGAGGGTGATGTTTGTACAATGACAAGGTGGAAACATGAGTCCTATTATTCTCAAGGTGATGTTAACTTCTCATTCTAAGACTAATTTTTAAACTCTTGTTCCCCAATAGATTCAAATCAAAGCAGAAATATCACTTTATACAGCAGTTCAGAGTAACATCTTTTTTCTCCTTTAGGAAACTGTCAAAAATATTAGTCTTAAAAATCTCAAGGTATTATTAAAAAAAAAAAAAAAGCCAAGCAAATGAGTCATAATGAAATAAAATAGTGAAAGCTTGATAGTTATAATTAGTCCCTAGTCTGCAGAATAAATTTATTTTCACTCTGTTTTGATCTGTTTCTTATCAACCCAAGGCTTAAGTGCGCATCTGCTGCACAGACACTGAACGTTATTCCTCTGACAGAGAGTACTACTGGAAACTCACATCTTGGTGCCTGTTCTCTTCCTTACTTAGCTATTGTTTGACTTCTAGGCTTTAAGGCTGGCAGTGAACCTACGGCCTTTTACCACAAGATGCTACTGAGCAGATGTGTGTCACAATGAAACTCACAATCATCATGATGCAAAGATCTCCAGCCATACAAAGATACGGAAACTCATTCACCAATGTACTCCCACTAAGGTCAAGTGAACAGGACACAGATCCCGAGTAACCTGAAAAATAGCTTAGTCTGGCTAAAATGTGGAATGGAAACATTGCTTCAGTAGGTAGCCAAGTCACACTCTTGTGCCCCACTAGATGTCTTGTCCAAGGGTGGGTCACACTCATGTACCTGCCAAAACATCAGATAGCTATTAAGCTGGGTTTGTCAGGAAAAACACAGCCCAGTTGGTGGGGTAGAGATATGGGAAAGAGTGAGAACTGCTGAAGAAGAGAGTTTTTTCTGCCTTTTGGTGGATTTATTTTCATCCCCAGTTATGAAAAGAGGAGGAAAGAAAGAGCTAAAAGTGATCCATGTCTATTCTGTCACTTCAGACCATATGGTTTGCTCTGTCCCCTGTGTGGAAGCACAGCAGCTTGGCAGGCCTGGAACCCCAGGAGGCTCGGAGTGAAGGCCAGCCTAAAGCAGGAGGTCTAATAGTTTCCAGAGCCACAGGGCACCAAAACTAATGGCTTTGCAGGGAGTCTTGCACTTGTTTTTTCTAGTCCTGACACCTATTATATACCTAATACATAGGAATTCCAGGAAAAATAAATAAATATCAGAGTTTAAGCTTCAGGAAACTTCAGCACTTTAAGACATTATGAATAAATGGAATTCCCACTTTTTTTTTTTTTTTTTTTTTTGAACTCCAGTTGCCAAAATGCTCTCCTTCATCTCAGTGACTAACCTTGCAAGCACAGGAACAAACATGATCAATTGCGTGAGTAGCACTAAACACAAAAGCACTAGATATTTGACTCCTGACCTTAAAACAGCCCCAAACTACAGGGAAATGTACTCCCACTGGCAGCAAAATGACCTGGTGACAGCTCCTGTATCACAGGAGATCCTGTCCCTCCCCACACGTTGCTGTGGCTGGAAGTCACACTCTGAACCATGACCCACAGGGTGAAATGTCAGAGACATCCTGCTGGGCCCAGTGCTTCCCATCTAGCCTGGATTTTGCCATTTTCCTTCCCTCAGGAAGCTGTAGTACATGTCAGGGGTAGTGCGTATCTGTCTATTTGCAAAGCAAGGCTTAAAGACTTGCTGAGACATTGCAGTTACAGCCCTGGAACTAAAAGTCCGTAACCTAAGTTCCAGGTGCACAGAGTCATTTGCAAAGCATGGTATCGTCATCACAATAAGTTACACCGCTAAGACACGCATTGAAATAATGCACAGTGTTATTTGAGAAATCTGCTGCAGAAAGGGAGAGAGAGCAGAAAATGTAATGGGAAAAGTTATGGCAAGGTATTGGCTGAGCAAAGATCAAGCTACTCATTAAATATGACTACCCTGTTGTTGTCACATATGTTATTTCAGTCAAACTGAAGTATTTTTTTTGTAGAGAAAGTAAATTACTATGACTATCTTTGAATTTTCCAGGAAGTCTCCAAATTAAGTTCTAATACCAATGAGCTCATTTCCACTGATAAGCTAGATTTCAAATTAGAAAAACTGAAAACCTTAATATAAAGATGCCCAAATTAAAAAGGGCTTAACATTTTAACCTGCAAATGCTCTTACTGCTTCCAACAGGAGATTTCTTAGCATTTCCACAGATTGGGTCCTTTATTTAGACAGCCATCTCTGAAGTTAGGAATTCAACTTTGGGCACATGCATTTGAAAACATTACATTCACAGATGAATATCTTTACTTAATAAAAGATCTATTTTTTTTTCTTCTAAAAATTAAATGTCTTAACATGGTGATTTGAAGTATACAAGATGAGTTTGCTAAGGAATAGTTCCTCTGGCAAAAATTAAGCAAAAGTAATGGCTGTACACTGTCTTTAAGTGATCTGATCCTGTAATTGTCAATGTGTACACATGCATTTATGCAAGCTGTAGTCTTCAAAGACTGCAAAAACACAAAACAAAACAAAAAAAACTCTCTCTCTCTCTCTCTCTCTCTATATATATATATATATATAAACTAACAAAACAAAACCACTCCAAGGAGTTCCGGAACATGTGCTCCAACTTTTATTTTATCAAAGCTTGATCACAGAAACACTGCTATGGCTTTAGGGACAATATGTGGTAAGAAGCTATTTGCCTACTGTTAGCATTTATAATGTAGAAAATCTGTCTGCAGATTTCTTCTTCAAATTTTCATCTAAATTTGCCTCAAAGGTTAATCTAGCCTTTTAGCAAAGCTTTACTTTTCTCATACAAACAGATGTCAGACTGTTTACACTGAGCAAGCCCAGTAAACATTGCTGTAGAAGGCTGCTAATGTGCAAAGATGTATGCTGTGTGCTTGCTGGAGAACCAAATGCCATCACACATATGCACACATTCCCATATTCCCTCTCTAGGTCACATCCTTGGCAAGTTGGGCACTTCTGCAGCATTGGAATTTTTGAGTCTTGACTTAGCAGTATTTGGAGAAATGTGGGAAGTAGGGGTACAAGCATTGTCACAACAAACATTTTAGAAATAGGAACAGTGGCAAAAAATGATATAGCCTTAAATTAAGCTATGTTATATAGGCTTATAGCCTGCTGTAACTTTGTTCAAAAGTCAGGTTGACCTGCAGTTTGCTCTACAATCACACAAAAGACACAAATAACATGAACTCAGTTTCCTGACTTTCAGGTGCATACCTGACTCTGATTTAGGAGAAAATCAACTGATTTTTTTTTTTCTAAATTGACATGGGTAAAAGTCAGAAGCAGATCTTTGTAAGAGGCTTTCACATCTTCAAAGTGATTCTTCTTGTGATAGAGAAATATTACATTCTTCACAGACACTTTTTCAAGTAAAGTTTGTAGCTCTGAGGACACATGCTATATGTAATAAATTACTTCAAAAACTTGAGAGAGTCTCAACAAAACTCGACATAAGTTACTGTTTAGAATAACAATAATATATACATATATATAAAGTACCTCCTTAAATGCATTTTAAAATGAATCTTCAACACATGGTTAGAATTAAGCAAATACTTTACTCATTTCTCTGATCAAATATGTAATTTCATTTGCAAACGTCTGCCTTAGGGAAGTCGAGCACTGAGTCTTCTGTACAAGACACTTAAAGGTAAATCAATTAAAGCACAAACCATGAATGCCCATAGCTCTTCAAAGGCTGATACACTTCTAGCTGGGTTTTCACTTCAGCCATCTGTGGCTGAGCATGGTTGGCCTGCTGATTAAAATACCACAATTGCTTTCCAAGTGTGGAGAGTAATGGAGGTTAGAGATGGTATTTCAAACCAGTAATCTTCCCTTGATATTCAGTGCATTTTGTGGGAAGCATGTGTCTGTAAATTAATGAAATATTTATTCTCAGTAGAGGAAAGAATCTTTGCCAGTGTGAAGTACGAGTAATAGAAGGGGTGTAAACTGAAAGCACTGCTGCATCATAGTCAAGATGCAGCCTTGAGTTTTGTGTCTTACCTGTAGACAAATCAGAGGTGCCTTATATCCCCACACTCTTTCAACCTGGGCCAAATCTCCACTTTGAGATGGCCTCCTCTCTGGACACTTCCTTCCATGCTATGGGCAGTGCTTAGGGATAATGACATCGAGTCAGCTCTCACCCAGAGGGGATACGCCCATGAGAACCTGCCCTCACCTGCATCTCCTCAGCTTTCTACACTCAGAAAATCTCATGGGACAAGTTATCACTAAGAGTGGAAGATTGGTTGTGTGTTTGATAGTTCCTCTCATTTAAACTAATTTTGTCTCAGATGAACATTTAACAGAAAAGCGTGTCTAATACCCAGGAGGAGCTCATTTGAAAGGGCAGTTCTTTTCCCATCTCCTTCCCCGTTGCCATGGTTGCAATCACAGCAGTATTTGGCCTCAGTCACAAAACCATTCATGTACAAGAAAGGCTGTAAAGGTTTGAAATTCACTCAAACCCTGTCCAGATCAGTCCGTCTGTTGACCTTTTGGGCTTGTAGGAGGGCCCCTTTGTCATTAGCTCAGAAAAGAGTCTTCAGGACATTGTTCTAAGGGCCAAGGAGGGACTTGGAGGTTTTTCCAGGGCTTCTCCACCAGTGACGACTCCAAAACTGCCTCCAGGAGTTAAGGGCCATCACAAATCTCACTGATTTCTACTTTGGGTGAAAGTTTCAGTTTTTTAACTTGACATCTCTGCTTCAGCACAGAGTAGCATTCCAGAAAAATCTTCACACTCAACAAGAAAAAAAGAAAAATAAAAAATCTCTTAACTGCACAATGTATCCTTTCTCAGGGGAGACAGCAAGCCATACAAGGAAATTCTTAGCTGCAGTACTTAACATGGTAAGGGAAGCAGACAGACACTAAATGGAATAGAAATTTAATTAAAGCAAAAGGTTTCACATGTACTTTATCACTGATAAAAGCCTAATTACTCTTCTTTCTTTTCTTTCTCACTCTCTTTCTTTCTTTCTTTAATGGAAGGTGTATGGAAGTCAAAATAAGCATCTAAATCTGCTTATGATCCAGTGAAAATGGGTTTTCTCTTCCCCACTGCATGCCCTAAATGGTGATACCAGAATGCTATGTGATACCTAAGGCGAGGCAAGGAAAAGTAAAGCTTCAGCTAATTCCAGTAACTCCTGCCTTTCAATGCTCAGTTGAATTCTCTATAGAGGAAACTTGCCTTGATGACTATAACTTACCTCTTCTCGATGCTCTTCTCCAGTGCGTTGAATATACCACCTAATAGAGGCTTGCTGGGACTTAGGAATACATTCCAGAAAAGTTGAATTAAATTCAATGCCAAAAATCACCTTTTCATCAGCAGTTTCATGACTAATGCCTGGAAAGCAAACATGGTACAGGAGATTAACCCTGACCTGGTTTTTAAAGCAATGGGAAAATAGCCTGATTCAGAACAGATGCTATAAGAGTGAGTGAATTATAAAAAAGCAAAAGGAAACTTAACTTTTAGCTTAAACTATAACTATGAGGATTTAGAGGCAGCTGCTAACCTTCCTCCAGTGCAACTGTTTTTTAAGGAGGTCAATAAAATCTATATCGTAAGCTTGCTCCATTTTAAAGTGGAGGCTTTCACATTTGAGAAATTTAAAATCTGACCTGTATTTTTCCTTTATGTAATACAACTAGTAAACCTGAGAGAGAGATGGAACAACTGCTAAAGGTAGATTGTAAGGTATGGTTTGTTCCTCCTAAACACTTTAAAGGAATTGCAGGGTTAAAGTCAAGTTTGCCTCTCTTCAGCATAGTTTGAAATTCCATGTTAACATGTTTCAGAGCAAACACTGAAGGACACAAGCAGATCTGCATTCTTTCTTGACAGCTGGTAGACCTGAACATTTCTAATCTCTGCAAATCCATCTCTCTTTCCTTATTCATGTCTTATCTATCTTATCAGACAAAACCTGTTTCTTACACCCTGCAAATAACAGAGGAAGGTGAAAGCAGTGATGTCGCTTATATCAAAAGTTATCTCAACAAAAAAATGGATACAGTTTTGGATTGATTTTTTTTTTTTCTATATAGTACAGACGTATGAGTGCTACAGAAATTCAAGCTCTCTGCATTAAATGCTTTTCTTTCATTTCACTGTGCCACAGAGATTTCTGTAGAGCCAAATAATTTCATGCAGCCAAAGCAGTCTTTGGGACAGAATCTTACACAGTGGAGAACTGAATTTAAGTAGGTTTTTGGGCCATAATGTTAATTATCACAAACAGCATAAATAAGCCAAGAGCCTGAAGTGGCAAAGGTCAACTTTATGGTTTTGTGGCACACGGGTTGTCCCCAGCTGGGTAAAATTTCTATTCGGTCTGCTATATCATGGCAAAGGATTAATACCAATTTACATGCAAAGACATTTTGTGTTGTCTAGGAAAACTGTCTCTTCCAGTATCTCATTATCCTTCCAGGAAACTATGATATTGTCAGCCGTTCCTACTAGCATTTCTGTAACCTTGAGCTTTGCACAGTCTCAGATACCTCTATTTGTAAAGCGGAAAGTGGAGAAATTCTGGCCTTCGGGAATGAACAGGAGTTTTGCCATTTACTTTAATGGAAATGAGACTTTTTTTACTATGTCTGCATGTACACATGTACAGAGTCCTCTATGCTGTACAGAAGACTTAGGCTTTGATCCTGTGGTGAGCAGCTCTGATTTCTGCAGGGGCTCATGCCGAGATCTGCGGCAGGCATCCAGCACCACCACAGCATGAAAGTCACCAGAGATCAATAGAAAGTGGTGGCTTTTCCCAAATCAAAATTTGAGCACAATGATACTATCGATACTGTTTTGACTGGGTTGTTCACTTTAATAAGTGACTGTGAGAGCTCCAGACAATCCCAAACTTGGTTTTGAATGCTTTTCATTTATTTTACGCTGCCACAGAGATTGCTGCATAACCTCAGGATTTCATACTGACAGTGCACACAGCAAGGGAACTGCTGCAGCTGCCAAAGGAGCAAGCCAGACTCCTTGGCATCCGAAAAGAGGGTGTGGGAAAAGGAGGGGGGAGCTGACAGGAGGGAGTGTATGCTCTTGTTAATAACAGGAGTACTTAACCAGTCGCAGAGAGAGGAAGTGGCTGCTTTGGCAGCCGGAGTTGGGTCTTGGGACTTGCATCCATGTGGGTAAAGGGGAAAAGAAAGTGTGTTCTGCTGTCGTACCTGAGGGTTTCCCTGTGAGATCATCCCCCCTATTTCTGTATTAACAGAAGTGCTGGTGGCTGCTCGGGGTTATCTGTGCAACATTTTTCTTCCTCTGGTTGGATGCTGGAGATGGTGGCTCAGAGGGAATCCATGGGTATTGACCTGATCTGGCTCTCCCCTAACTATCCTGGCCCTAGGAGTTTAAGTGTGTGTTGAGAAATGTATCTCAAGCACAGTAAAAACAGCTATTTTAATGATCCAAAATACTCACTGTCTTCCACATCCCAGCATTGTGCGACAGGGTCTCCATATTTGACATCTTGCCTTCTGGCTCTCCTATGGGAAAAGCATGAAAACTTGTAACACTTCAGGCATAATTGCTGGAATTCAACAGCAAAATACAGAGGAGTTCAGCAGATGTGGAGGCACACTGCTCCCACCCTACTGCTGCCAATTACTGTCTTAACTAAAACCAGCTTCACCCTCAAAGCGGCATGTGGCCTAGAGAGATTTGTACAATTGACATCAAGAGAAAGGGCCTGTGATTTGGGAAAACCACTGGGAGGGGAAAGAGAGGAAAAAAAAAAAAAAGAAAAAAAAAAGAGAGAAAAAAGTCTTCCTAGAATAAATAATGTGCCATATAGTGAGAGGAAAAACCTGCTTTAAGAGTCTAGTTAAACTTGCTCTAAGAGTCTACTCCAGATATGGGTGTCCTGGTGGGTGGACAGTATTGTAAATGTCTGGAAAAATCTTTCATGCACTATGCCATGAAAAAGATCTAAGCTCCAGCGGGTCATAATAAAACTTGAGCCCAGCATCAGCTCAAGATGATACTGGCCAGTAAGTCAGCCACTAAAATGAAGGTAGAAAACTTACATTTTACTTTGGTAACTAACTAACTAACTAACTAACTAACTAAGCTAAATCTGACTGTCTTTCATCTGTATGGATTGAAAAAGTGCTTAAGTCAATGACCTGAGACCATATCACAGTAAACTTGCTTAGTAATGCCTATGTGTTACTTGAACTCATTGTGATTTTGTGTAATAATATTTTTAAAAAACCCACAACTTTTCATCTGTAGATGATTGCATTTATCACCCAGGAGGTACAAACAAGTTTTTAATCTTTCAGTAGAACAATTGGAGACCCAGGAAGGAACTCCCTTTCTCATGGTGACACTGAAGCAGGACCTCATATCTACAGAGTGACGCCTCAGCAGAACGGCTTCCCAAGGCCAAGCTATGGTAAAATCTGTAGGCATGATGGAAGCAAAGGCTGCTCAGTGGAAGACAAGTAACCAACTGATCTACTGGAGGATTCCCAAGGCTAGTCGCACATCTCTTGTTTTGGAGTCACAGACTTCTGGCCTACCCACCAAACCCACCAAATGAACATCTGTTGAAAAGTGTGGACCATCAATCTCTGTGTCCCGGCCTACCTCAGGCTTCAGCAAGTCTCACGAGTGACTAACTTTGCAGTGAGCCTGAACACTTGCTTTTCTCCTTTCATTTATGCTTCTCTGAATTGAGTTTGCTTTGGCTTTGAGGAAAAACACATAAAGTTCCTTGACACCATGACACAATAACCCATGACTCATTAACTTCAGTGCTTTGTCTAATTGCTCAGGTTCCAGCGCTGTAGTCCCTAAGGAAAAAAGTCTCGTTCCAGAGCGTGAGATCAGCCTGCAACCTCTGACCCTCTCTACAAGAATTACTGTCAGGAAAGCTTCACGCAAAGAGGAATGACGAGGCTGTGGACTCCAGTTCAGTGAGTCAGCTCAGAACTCTGTCTAAATCAACCCAAAATTCCAGCAAGCACATCCCAAGCTGAACCAACAGCTTAGATATTGCATCACCGGAGCCTGCAGCATGCTCTCTTCTTCCATGCAGATCCATGCTGCTGCCCTAGATGATGTGGACAGAAAGTTCAGATATAGCTTCTGTTACTGTGGGAAAGCTGCTCCTGGCATGGCCCAGTTGCACTGCTTAAATCTCTGTCTCCCTCTCGTGGCTTAGACCACAAATACAACTCAAGAGAGTGAGCTGCTTTATTTGAGTTAGTTAAATCAGATAGGAAAAGTTTGTTTAGATCATGGAGCTAAATGCATTTCTTTTACTGAGTTGACTGCACTTTATTACTGATCACTCTAGAATGCTAGACTGATAGTAAGGCAAACTGCTTTATAAATACAGTTGTGCACTATGCAAAAAGCAAAAGTTTAAGAGAGGTTCTCGTGTCTCTCTTCCACTGTCACAACTTAGTACTCGACCTGAGTATCTCATGCATTAAAACATTCAGAATAAAAAAGGGAAGTGTTGGATTTATTATCTTAGTTGAAGAAGTCAAGTCACTGCTACACACACACTTAAACAATGCCATGTTGTTTTCACATCTCTTCGTGCAGAAAATGTGAAACATGGCCAGAGTTTGATCAAATTTTAAGGTTAATGACATGGTGGGTTAAAGTAGTTAAAAGAAAAAAACTTGATTACAAAGAGTGGTACATTCTTACTGCAAGCCTCTACAATTCTTGCAAGCAATAAGATCTTTTACAGCATGTGGTACTTTTTTCTTACCTTTTAGAAGTGGGGGCGTATCTGGAACAGGAGTTTCCATCCCAAGCACAGTATGGGTCTCTGGCAAGGCAGCAGTCAGCACAAGCCTTCCCATACGTGTGACATCTGTGCAGAGAGAGCTGAACCAATCCATCCCTGGAACCAATGTACAATTGTTGCTGCAAATCAGGCAAAGCAAATGAATTAGGATCGTTCTCCAAGTAGCCCGGTTCTTCTTCAGTGCCACACTTGAAGACTTTCAGCCTTGCTGCAGAGTTTTAAAAAAGAGAATTTCTCCCGTACTGTAAATTGTTTCTCAGGGCTCGGTGTGAACTGGGCAGTCCCCAGCAAACCCTAACGACAAAGGCACTGCTGTCTTGGAAAGACATCAGCACTCAACACCCTTACACTTTTGGCTTTGTGCTGTGTCAAAAGTAAAACCACAGAAGCAGTACATGGTGAGAGGGGCTTATAAACACTTTTTTTTTTCTTTTTTTTTTTTTTTCTTTTTAAAAAAGGGGCTGGCTAGCCATGATGTTATGAATCTGGGAACTAGAGATGACTTTGTGTGAAAAAAAAAATATATCATCTTCCACTTCTGATGCTTAGGTAATATAGGGACAATATTATTCACCTCTTCCCAGTGTGTGAGTGGATAGCTAATTGAGACAAGGGTGGTCCAAGTGCTTATTGCTGAGCCAGAGCTGGCTCAATGCTATACTTCCAGCTGGCTTGCCACCTTTTTTTTTCAGTGAAGACAGGACCCAGCTGTTCTCTGCATGCCTGCATGGCAAAATACCTCCTGTATTTGGCACATAGTGCTGAAGCCACCTCCGTGGATGCCTCCCAAGCCTACACAGAGCCATCTCAGGGCTTGGAGCTGCCCTGAAGCCCTTTCCCATAGGGAGAGTCCCAGCTGGGACTGGACCCACCAGGAGGGACCACCCCGATTCAAATTTAGAGCGGGGCCTGTTTGCAGGCTTTGCACATACGTTAAGTAGAATGAGGCCCTGAGCTCTCTTGACTGCTAATACATAAAAATAACAACAATAATACTACTAATAATTTATTGCTAGATTGTAAAGAGACAAGCATTTCTAGTGTTCAGAAAACAAACGTGCAGTAAGTTCATTCACAAATCCCACAACCATATGACTAAAGATTTGTTTCCATGAATAATTACCAGCTTGGGTACACAAATTACTGTTTGTAAGCAAACGTGAATTAGGCAGGGAAACAAGCTCTAACATGTCCCCTTCTTTCCAGACAAGTTTTAAGAGTTACCCATGGAAAGTCTGGCCAATAAGTAACAGAGGACACCTAAAAAATAACAAGCTTACTGTTCAGTGTATCATATATCCTGCAGTAATTAAATGCGTTTGTAATTACCTGCTTCTGAGAAATCTCCATTGTTGAGATAAATGAAGGGTGCTGAAAAGCAAATTAGGAAAGTGCATTAGTTCACACCTTCTTTATTGTTAATAAAATGAGAACAGAACTTAACGTTTCTGAAAGTTATATAAAATTGCAGGTTGATTTTCTTGGATTAAACAAATATTAAAGAAAAAACAAAGCAAACAAATCAAACAACAATACAACAAAACTCATTAAATTCATGCCTCCAGGAATGCCTCCCATAATTTTTTTTGTCTTTAGAATTTGCAATCTACCCAACCTACTGCCAACAAGCCCTTGCACTATTTGAAAGATTTTGATGTCATTTAAGGGATACATACACAGATCGTTTGCACCAGGATGCATTTCACTTCTATAAAAGTGAATGTTTTGCCAGTGACTGATGTAAGAAACAGGACAAAGTGCAGAGTATTATCTATCTCCTAATAGAGGATGACTAATCTAAGCCTATTGTTTTAACATTAATGTGGTTCTAGGGAATAAGAGATGCTTTTTCAGCTCCTCATCCCCTTCAATTTTCTGGATTCTGGATTCAAAAACATAGAGGTAATGTAAATGTTACCAATAAAAATGTGAAGGAATGTCTGCTGAGTAGAAGACTTTTTTTTTTTTTTTTTAATATTGTATGGTACATTTGCCTTTGATGCTGTGTTTTAAAAATGCACCAAATGGGCATGCATACTGCATGTCCTGATTACTTGGCCTGCCATTAAGTAATCTTGGTATTTTCAGGGCAAAACTTATAATTAGTGTCCAATACATTTAGAAGAAGGCATTCTTCTTCTCCAAGGAGAACATTTAAATCAAAAAATTATCATACTCATGACATATCAAAAGGCAATATAAAAATATTGTCCTCATGGTTGGAAAACACTGTCTCTAAGTCTCAATTAATTTATTCAGCATGGGAATAAACTCTTACAATGACTTGTAAAGCATATAGGAGAGACAATGCAAAGCAATGTGAGAATACAAAGAACGAAGAAGTTGTTTCCAAATGGAAAAGAAAATCAGTTGGGAAAGCACACATCTCAATTTTTCTACTGTTATGATATGCCTGTGTAAGCTTCCCCACAAGCAATGAGGTCAATGAGAAATTATGCTTATGCAGCAGAAAGGAAGTTTGGGTTTTTCACAAGTTCTCTTTATGAAGAAGCATTGGCATTAGCAGGGCTCTAGTGACTTTTCTTCACTATCACTCAGCCAGAATAACCAAATCAAAATGGTCATAAGTGCTGAGTCAACCCACATCAAAGGATTAAAACACATCGATAATCAAAACTTAGTTTGATTTATTTTCTTTTAGTTCTGAACTCCTAAGTTTGTTTATTTAAAATAATTTTTCTACATCTTTGGGTTTTCTTGCTTGGTTGGTTTTTAAATTATAATTGTGTGAAGAGTAATTCCAAAGCTGAGATAACAGGAATATCACTACTAAATAAAATAAGAATAATAAGTAGGTCAGGCTCAAAATAGGATTGCAGAGTAGAACAAGACAGGAAAATTGAGACTTTCTATGAATTTAAAAAATTTTGTTCTTTTGTTTCTGTTATTTTTTCCAGTTGACTTTCTTAGAGTATATCAAGGCATTTAAAAATTGACATATTGTCCTCTGGAATCTTGAACTAGTTCCACTGAGCAAACAGTCATACAGATAAAGGCATTATGAGCCTTTAAGTCTCCTGAGTAATTGATGTAGTGGCTGCTAATGCTTACCTTGAATATCTGTAGCTCTTCCAAGACCACCTCTTCCTTACTCCACTTCTCCTTGGTGATACTCACAGCTTTCAGTACTGTGCCTATGTCTGAAACAAACATTCACAACATTCACCATATGAAACACACAGTTACGTCTCAGCTACTTCATCTTTTACTTTATTTCACAGTTGGACTCAAACAGTCAGAGTTGGACTCCATGATCCTTATACATCCGTCCAGCTCAAGTTATTCTAGGATTCTATGATTCTATTCAACTCGTACGAATGTGTAAAGAACAAACTGATTTTGTAAACTTAAATCAAAAAGAAAAATAACATCAAAAACTGAGTGAGGAAGATAGAACTAATCCATCAAGGCTGCAGCCTTCAAATGACGTCTATGCTTATATGCATCTTTTACTTTCTACATAATTCTAGATAATATGTTTACTGCATGTTTGAGCCAATGCAACTGTGAACTGTTGTGCTTGGCATAGGTGATATAACTCTGCTACTAAACAAATATACATGCAAATACATTCATGTTCTCAAATGGAATTTTCTGCACATTTACTTTAGCTGGAATTGTGGCCTATCTGATCCAATCTAATGAGGATCAAATTTATTTTTAATAGAATTAATTTTCATCAGCATAGCTCCTTAATCAGAAATAGGTTTCATCTTAATATGGGAAAATAAGAAATATATATTTTTTCATTTTTCTTTTGATTTTAGGGATATTTTTGCATATCTCCAATATCAACATTTTAAATTTAAACATTGTAGAATTCAATTCTTTGGCATTTTCAGGAGAATTTTTTGAATTCTGTCTGTCTATTAATTTCAACCTGCATTCTTAACACATTAAAATAAATAAATAAATAATAAAAAATATACAGCTTATATATATAGATAGATATATAAAGAAAAACAACAACAACACCTTAAAAAGTGCTGAGGAAAGTGAACTGGTTGCTGTAATGGTCAATGTGGAAGTGACACAGTGCAGCTTAATCCTAAACACTACTGAAATGATGGAAATTAATACATTGTAATGCAAAGAGTGAGATTTTCGTTCTTGTTTTTCCAAACTACAAGAGATCATATTGCCAATCAAAGTTAAAATTATTTCAGTTTGCCTTATATATTAGACATAGTTTTGTTTTGGATATGATTACCAAAGCTTGTGTATAAACAGAGCCTGACAGTATGGCTGCATGTGCAGAACTGCCTGTCTTCCTAAATTCTGCAATAATATGGTTACCTACATTTGAACATGTAGTAAGTTTCCTTTTTAGCGGCTGCTAAACATCTTAGGGGTTCTTTGATATATTTGTATTCAGTCTCTCTATATGATATTTGAAATTTTATCTTCGAGTCTAGATATATATATTTTTTTTATCAATAAGAAAAATTTAGAGGATAAAAGGAACAAAATATTGTGATCCTGGAAAAGAAAACTCACTTTTAAGGAAGGCACTGCAGATAAATAAGTATCTACATATCATAGAGTGCCATCTAGTGACTGCATGGTATACACTGGGACCCTCCAATTACTGTGAAAAATTAGTTAATATCAGTGCTGGGTGGAGACAGGTAATTTGTAAGATTCTGGTTGCTAGTCTCTTAATACAATTGTATTGCTTTGACAAACCTAATAGCAGAGAACAGAAAACATTTGAAAGCATCTCTGCAATCAGTGAAGGAATATCTCATGCTTTTTAACAAGTGAACACATCTTTTCTGATAGCTTACATTTTAAATTATTTTTCCTCCCCATTATCACCAAATTAAGTAAGCTTTAGTACTTTCAAATTCTAGGCATCTCACAGCTTGGGAATGTGTTCATTTTCCTTCTCCAATGGCCATATTAAAGACTGCATTCATAACGCACCAAGGATTTTCTGCAAATTTTATTTCTGACCTTCCCAGGCAGACTTGGAGTAGCTGTCACATTAATGTTCTATTCTACAAAACGGTGTTTTTCTATCTATGACTTATGGGGATTGTAGGTCACTCTCACACCTCCTTCTTTTGGAGGATAGAGTTGTAAGGAGAACTGAGCTGAAATACATAAATGCTTCAAGAGAGGCTCTCTCTGAGCTCGTGGGTGTGATGATGCTGGTGGGAAGGCTGAGATAGCACACACTTTGTAAGAGATGATACCCTATTCACTCCCTTTCCCAGATCACAGTACCCATAGCTATCAAACTACACTCTAATACCAAATTTGCTCACAGGCCAGAAAAAAGGCTGTATAGTCCAACAGCACTGGGGTAGGATTCAAACAGAGATTTAGTTTCTCATTTCAGAAGCTTGCTCACTGTCCTAAGACAAATATTTTCCTCTCCATGTACCTCTGTTTCATTTATTATGAGATAAGGATAATGGCAATGACCTCCTTAGTGAAGTCTTTGGATCTAATGGTGCAAAATGCTTTATCAGAGCTATTACTATTTAGGGAACTTCAAACTGTGGATTAAGAACATGAAATTTCAGTGGAATAAGACCAGGGATTATACTTTAGAAGTGTTATGAATAGGTACATTAATAATTCTTAGCATATCATATATACTGTAAGATGATCCATTCAGTGATTTTAAATTTAAATACTGCATTAACCAAACTTTTTTTCCTTACAGCACATAGCTATAATAAAATGTAAATATGTACATAATTATCCACAGACAAACTGCAAGTCACGTTTCTTCCCTGACAGAGTAGTTTAGTCCCTCTGTTCAATCTTGGTCCTTTTCTTTGGAGCTACTCATGTTGCAAAGTAATATTCTAAAGTAATATTCTTAAATACATTTAAGTGAAATCATTGCTTTAGGCTGCATCTGAAATCTTTCTTAGCTTTTCAGTGTCAGAAGATATTTAATGCTGATGTACCATGTCACTGTTGATAACACAAATTAATCCTTGAGGTTATTAAGGTTATTTTTGTTCTTTTAATTGACTACTGATGTCCTGACAGTGGGAATTGGAGCCAGATCACTATGTAACATAAAGACCAGCACTGAACAGATCTCAGAGGGTGAGAAAATCTAGCTATTCTGACCCTTAACTGGGTTGTCACCCTGGGGCCATGAGCTATTAAAATCTTAATTTTAGTGTTAATTTCAGTATAAGTGTCTGAGATAAAAAAAATTAATCTAATTTTAGAAGTTTTATGAAGTTCCATCACACAAACAATGGCATCTAAATGTTTCCTGAAGCTGCAAGGAAGGAAAAAGATTTTAATCAAGGAAGGAAAATCTTAGGAAAAAGATTTTAATCAACAGGTTTATTCAGGACCTACTGGAGTAGAAGAGCTTTTAGAGGAGGGAACCTGTGCAGAAGAATAGTGGAAGTCCTATCCTACCTGTTCCTAGGAAAATAACATCATATTGCCCATCCTCTGCCATGACATGATCCACCACAATCTGAGTCAGCCGATAGTCCACATTGATTCGCGTGAACACTGGTCCTCCCGTCAGCGGGTAAACGGATTTGTACATCAGGGGATGGCGCTTTATAAAGCTAATGACTTCATCGGGAAAATCTCTGGTAGATTTTATAAGTGGATCATAGGTTTTGCTTGGGCACTGAAAGAAAAAAAGAGACCAAGAAGTTGGGAAGAATAGTAGGGAAGAAATAAAACAAATCTGCATGTTTCTCTGTGTGTGTCAGGAGAGCTATCTATTCATTTTGAAATCTTGAGAGCTCTATCCACCTCCTCAGAAACCCTGAAAAGCAGGACAGTTCTCTAGATGCTTAAGTAAGAGCGTAAGTTCAGTTGATTTTCATACAGTAAGATTTTGGTCACTGTAGACTTGTTTTTTTCTATATGTCTAGTGACATTTAGAAGTTGAAAAGAAATTTGACTTACAATTGAACAAACTTAGTGTTGTTTGAAAGTGTGAAAGCACGCTGGACAGCTCAGCATTTGCTTGTAGTGTGTGCTTCCCAAGTTCTTCAAAAGGCCATTTTCTTCCTCACTTCTGTACTCTCTGTTCATTTTTATCTCTCTCAAAAGTGCTTCCCCTTAATCTTCATTTTCCTTAGTCCTGCTCCCACCTATTCTCCATTCAAAACTACCTACAACTTGCTAATTTGTTTCATTTCACCGATTTTTACTGCTACTACTCATAATTATGTACATTCAGTTTCTATTAGTTTTATGCCCACACCAAAACCTACCTACAGATCAATATAAGCAAGCTTTGAAGAAAAACTCCTGCAGTTTTTTTCTTCTTTCTCTCAGACATTCTGATAACATAAACTATGTTAGAGGGGAAATAGATTGTTTTTATAATACAGTAAGGAAAAGAAGACTGCATAAGAAAATAGATGTTTGATGTTGGATAAAATACTAATACTTTGTATTTCTTGTATTAACAGGTCTACAAACACAAACTACTTAAAAACTATGTGTAATTTTTGAATTCTATCATCAAATGGCTTTTACAAGCACATACAAGGTCTTTTCTGTTTCTTCACCTACCAGTGTTCCTGGAGAGGTAAAGACATGCCTTAACACCCATGCACAAAGATGCATTTCAACCTTTTTTTTCATCATATATTTGAGACATCAAAATTCAGTCATAAACAATCTAATAATATAGGGAAATAACTGTTTTGTTTTTTTTTTTTAATAATAGGAACTATCTGCGTAAAATACCATAACAGATGCTATTGGTATAGACCACTTTAGAAATCTGTAAGCTACATACTCATTCTTTACTCTTTTAGAAATCAGGTTTTCTGTGGGAACACTTGTAAAATCAACCGGATATCAGGTTGCTCAGTGCTTCTTCTCAACCAAAAGCAGAAAAGCAGCATTTGGTCACCTGTACCTCATTTTTCAAAAGCATCACTATAAATCAGAAAGCTTCACATGATGAGATTGGTACATCTGCAAAGAATTTCACCTCTTCAATCCCTGCCCCACTCATGAGAGTATTATCACTTTAGATATTTTACAAGACAAGGAAATCAAATCTAGAGTGAAGGGAGAAATGAATGACCTAACACGCAGGCTAGCTCTCCAGTTCAAGACAAAAATATCTGTGTGAGGTTAAATTTGCTATGCTGAATAAGATAGCTTTACTCTTATCAATATAAAGGACTTTCAACAGTAAGTCTAGGGTGCCCTCCACTGGCTACCACAGAATAATCTTGAGTATTTAAAGTACAGGCCGTATTCACTATTTGCTGAATTTCCTTCAACAAAATCAAAGAATATTTCATTTGTGCATAGAAAAAGAAGAATCAAGTACAAAAATGAGAGAGAGAAGTGTAAGCAAAATATTGCTGCCAGCTCCCTGCTCTGCTATGATTGCAGATGGGTGACTGCTTCTGGTACTGAGGCTGTTTCTGCCTTGTGGGCTGGGAGTCCATGTTCAACTAGCACTTAATTTCTCTGGGGAAATATTCCCAGAGCTACTGTTGAAGAAAGCCACTAGCAAGTGCTTTAGCTGTGCTCCTTTTTCTAGACTAAAATACCTTGTACAGGGCTTGTAATCAGAGGCCACAGCTTCTGATGAACAATAAATCCTACACCTCATATTTATTTTTCTTGTAATAAAGGCAGATTCTCTAGATGCCAGATGACCCCTGCAGCTCATTATTTCTCAGAAGTGACTTTTTTAACTCATTCACATAGCTGAAACCCTTGTGCAAACTCACTGCTGCAGCATTCTTTTCTATGGTTTTGAAAAATGTAGTCTAATCCTCTTTTTTGGGTCCAGAATACTGCTACTCTGAGAAAACCCCTGAACACTTCCCCAGTCTCTCCCATTTACTGCTAGAGGTGGCTTTCAATTCTGTTGGACCCATACTGACTACCTAATCAATTCAGCTGTTTCTTTTGCTTATACACACATTTGTGCTTTATTCCAGCATGATTCTCACATATACTGCTTGAAGACAACTCATAAACCTGTCTCCCACGTTACCTTCAAATTTTCCTTCCATTTTTTCGGGGGAGTAAACCAAGCAACACTTATTTGCAAGGTCAGTCATGTTCATGACCCACTATGTCAGCTTTCCTTTCCATGGCTGTCTGCATCCAGCACCTCACACTTTGTCTCTAATCTTAGTCTGAGAAAGCTTCTCTTTTTAATATGAAGGCAACTTCACCTAATGTTTTATTGTGGCAGTAGAAGTGGTTATAAGAAGTTGTTGACAATCCAACATTACACAGGTTTACACTTGAACTGCTGACTGCTGTTTTTTAACACAAAGCAATCCCTGTATTTTGTGCCAGGTGGAGCCATAACACAAACTGTGAAGAAAGAAATGTGATAATATCTTTGTAGTGCTCTGGGAGAAAGTTAATATTTGCAATGAAGCTGCTCTACAGCCTTCCTTCATAGCTCATTCCTACAAATTTCCATATTCCTACAAATCTACATATTCTATCTATGGTGAAAGTTAAGAGCTTGAGGTTAGGATTTGTTCCACTGTGTAAGGTTTGACATAATCCAAAACATTTTTTATTAAGAACAGCACACACAGTGACAAGGGCTGAGCCTGTTCCTCCTTCATTGCTGGCAAACTCCCTTCTCATAGCCATGCAACTTCAGCCACCATTGTCAAACCTTTCTCTCAGTCTCAGGACCAGCCTGGACCATTCCTTCTCTCAGGTTTCAACTGTGGCATTGCTGGGGAGGATGCTAGTCAGCACACTGTGGTAAAGCCTATGCCAGCCTTAAGCAGTACAGTGAATACAGGTCTGTGCTTGAACTTGTCCTCTGGCTTTAAGAATGCAGCTTGAGTGATTCAGAAGACTGTAACTTATTTTCTAGACCTTGTGTGGATTGATTTTGATGGCTATCTACAGAAATGAGAGATTCTGTGAGAATATCCGCTTACTTAGAATTATTTAAGTCTAGAACAGTTAAGCCTCCTTATATTCATAAAAACTCCACATTTTTAAATTGAAAGTAGAGTTTAGGATCCTGAATCACCTAGTAGATTTTGAAAATGTATCAACAGACAGTGAGTAAGTTAAATTGAGATACATTCCATCACATATTAGGTCATTTTTCCAAATACACAATGTAATGCATGGCTATGAAAAAAACTGGCAAGAGAACAAAGTTGGGATTGTACTATTGTCCTCTGATTCTTGCTGAAAGGGCATCCAATGAAAAAAGCAATTTAATACAGGTACAAAAGTAGGCAAAGAGGAACGTCCTATTGAAAAAAAAAAAAAACATAAAGGATTAATAGTATAAATAGTTCATTTGGAAATGTATGTTGCAGTGAGTTATACCTAGAGGTTTTATGATAGCTTTCCCATAAGAATTTCACCCTCTGACATGCAGAGTGTGATCTTCCATGTTCCATTTCCTGCTGTGGTTACAGAAATTAAAGGCTTTGCAAGGTTATATCCTTGAGGTGGGCTGTAGTCTGCTTGTTTTTTGAAGATAGCAGTAATAGTTTAATAATTTCACAAGGAAATACACGAACTCATATTACATAGCAAAAGACACAACGTAATGCAGAGTGTTCCCCGCACAAGAAAACACAGATTTTAGACTTAAGAAAAACAAAAAAATTAAGTGAGCTATGGTACAGGAGACACAACTCAGACAGCACAGTATCTACACGAAAAGAAATAATGTGTGTTGCACAAGTATTACTTCAGAAATACGTATTTTTCCTTATCTTTAGAACAGTCCAGGTCTGAGTCTTTTCCCCTTCTGTCACAATCTGACCTCCAAAATCCTGCTCATTTGAAAAGCACATTTATCTTTTCAGCAGCTGATCCAAAGTTTGTTGAAATCAACAGAAACATATGTTCTTTTAATTGTCTTTGGATAAAATACATGCATCAGACTGTTCTATATAGGATGAGAAAGAAATTCACTCTTCCTTGCTTCCCCAACCATGCAGTAGCACTCCCCCTGAGTGAGAACTGCAGGTTGGCTTTCCCTTGTATTTACATTCTCTGTGGTTCATGCTCTGAGCTGTGAATTACAATCCATATCTTCTGGAACTCTGCTGATTGCTCTCCTATTTACAGCTCAATCCCAGAAATTCATTTATATTTATGAAATAGGAGTAACCCCACAGATCTTAGAGATGGCCTAGATTTTTTGCCAAAAAATATAACAGAGGAAGAGGGGAGCAATGACATAACCCACTATAAACTAGTAGGATAAAATCTCTACCAGTACAAAACTAGAAAGCTGTTGAAGGATTCCCAAAGACCTAAACCCTACCATGCATGATACAGGGAAATTTTTCCCAGCCTATACAACTAGTTCATAAAAATAACGACTAAGGGTCTGCTCCAAAGATCCACTCAAATTAATAGGACTTTTTCCAATTGTTTTAGTGGGCTTTGGATCATCTCCTAAAAGTCTATGACCAACAAGTACAGCTGGGCAGGTGTGAACCTGTTATGCTGGCCAAGAGTGCTATTTTCAGAGGCATCAGTAACTGCATGGCACGATGGATGGAACAAGGGAATGAAAAATTAATTTGGGCCAACCTTTGGCAAAGTCCTCAGGCAGCTGTTTAAAGCTGTGTGTCCACCCATCATTATAGAACAATTCCTGTGGGCTTGTGTTTCCTTTCATAGCAATCAATAGGATGCATGATGATAAAGACTGCACGTCCAAGTGGGTGAGTGAAGCAGCCTTTCACCTCTGAAAATGTGAGTTCATATCCTGCTGCACGTCACATGTGATAGTGATAGCGGTGTTCTCTGCCCAGTTCACATTTATTCGCATCATCAGCACCAGATGCTGTCTCAGATATGTGACATCTCCTACTGCAAACAATAAGAGATTTGCATTTATATCACATGTCACAGGATTAGGTTGTCAGGGCTGCTTTATGTGGACTACAAAAGAATCTGGCTCCATAAAAGTTCTTACAATACCATTATCCTATCTCATCTTCTGCTTTTGCAACAGGGGTGGGATTCTTCTCACCTGACCTAGATTCTTGTCTTGTATGTTTGAGCTGCACAAAGGAAGTGCCTGTCTCTTTCCTTCTGACAGAGAAATCTAAACAACTGTCTCAGATTTTATGCTTTTCTTCTAGGTAGATGTCATAAAAAAAATTAAATTAGTAAAATCAGTACTGATAGATAAGAATCTTGTGAGAAATACATTCACCATTCAGTTAATTCTTAAAGGTTGCTTAGGCTTTCACTTTCATGAATGATAGCTTCATAGAAATGTACACGTTCAAAAATGAAAAATAAGAAACAAAAACAAATCAACAAAATAGACACGGAGTTTGAAGTTCTATGGACATCTCTATTCAACTGCTATATAAACACTTTGGCAAAAAACTTTCAAAGAATCAAATCAGTAGTAATGTAAAGGCTTTCCAGTGCATTTGGTGTGAGCTCACTTTGACAGTAATCCACCTGGACTGAATCCAGATAACCTGAAAAAAATGCCTTTTCATTCCCTCACCTTTTATTTATATCCAAATACAATAAGAAGGTGGTGAATTATGGCAAATCTTTCTCAGATAAAAGCACTCCATGCTGCACATATGTAAGGTTTTCTGTCTTTTTCACCCATTAAGTTTTCAGCTTAGAAGAGTGCTGGATGTGTAGATTTCACACAATTCTAAAGATGTATAGTGTGACAGTGTTAACATTATGTGGGAATCCTGGCCAGGATTTTCAAAAACTGGTGCCAGAAGTTAGGCTCCTAAATAAACGTCCAATTTGCCAAAATGCATAGTGCTTAGTACCAGCCTGTGAAGTCAGTAAGAGCTGCAGGATCTAACACCTACTAAAACTGTGACAATTATTTAGGAATCTAACTTTAAGGTATGTAAAAATACATCTATTTTTCATTTAATTATGTTTCTTTAATTCAGCAATGCTGCTGTCTACTAACAATTTCAAAACAGATTGAAGTTCCCTGTAAGCTGTAAGAGTTTTAATTTTAAGTATGTCAAAATTTCAGTTTAGAAGGGACTTGTTACAGTGAGCATTGGACACCCTTTACAAAGAGTTTCAAACACTCATAGATTATATGCACAACAGGGACTTGATAACACTGAGTGAAGCTGGCATCTGTTGGTTGGATTTTGCAATGTTCAGGCTTAAAATGTTGATGCATTTCAGAAGGGGAAAGAAGCACCACATCAGTAAGGCACTCTCTTGGGTACATTTGAAGTAGCCAGCATGAAATATGAAGAAATGAAACAGCTCTTAAATCTCTCTCATTTTGGAGAACTGGATGCATTCACCTGGGTGTCTTTTCTGCTGGAGCTGTCAGCTCTGTTTCAGGCACACAGAGCAGAGCCACCCTAGGAGATCCCCTGTCCTTCCTCTTGAAGTTGTTTCACTTTTCATGGGATAATTTGGTTTCAGCTAAGCCAAAAGTAGTAAGAATGTTGCTCAGACATTAACCAGAAAGGGAGAAGATTTCCACTGAAAAGTTCTGCGGCGCATTAGACCTTCTCTCTAAGGGAATGCACTAACCATAGCCAAGAAGTAGTACTTACACACTCCTTCTTGCTCTAGCTATCAGAGAATGAGTATTTAACCAGTAAATAGTTAATACAGCCACGGAGTCAATATACTCCTGCAGTTCCAGGAAAAGTCTTCCAAACTTTAAATGAGTTCTGCTATAGTTACCAAGCAAAAAGTGGAGAAATTGAATTACCTTCAGCTAGTCACTGCTGTTTTGAACAAATTGAGCTTTATGTGCATATAAGGGATAATGAGGCACTGGCACAGACTGTATGGAGATGCTGTGTATGTCCCATCCCTGGAGGTGCTCCAGGCCAGGTTGGATGAGGCCTTGGGCAGCCTGATCTAGTAGTTGGCAGGGGTATTGGAATGATATGGTCTTTAACATCCCTTCCAATCTAAGCCATTCTATGAGTCTCTGAATCTATTGTAAGTTCAGTGAGAAATGCAGAGTCTGAGGACTGAGAGACTAAGATGTAATGCCAAGGACTGGTGTGATGCCCAGAACTACCTCAGAAAATTGGATACTTGTAGTTAAGGACTTTTTGTGGTATAGATGGCAGCTAAGGAATGACTCTTGGGGCTTAGGCACTCACACGCCGTGGGAGACTCAGCCATTCTGAAGAAAAAAACTTGGTTTCTGAGCGTCCTAAACAGTCTGTGGCTTCTCTATAGTCTGATCAGAGCTACAAAGTAAATAGAGACATTTTTTACAAAGAGACTGTGTCCCACTGGATGTATGAGATTTGTTCTATCCTGTTACAGTGATTGTATTGAACCCTCTGTACTGCTCTTCCATTTAACACACCTGTGTTGCTGACAGCAAAGGCTGACATAAGAAACCATTAATGTGTATATAACTGTAGGAGGCAGCTAGGTGAGTGAACTTGACTTTGCAGGTGGCACACTGCAATTCTCTGCTGACCTCCGCAAGCTGGAAAGGTGACTGAGTTTGCAGCATTTTGAAAGTCTGTAATGAATTGAGAGGTGATTCATGTTCGAGAAAACATGTTGGTACGTAGGAGGAGATGGAGGAGGCTTTCTCAGGAAAATAAGCCCATAAAGTGAAACATTTCACTTAATTAAGCAGCCCCATTTACAGTGGGGAGATCAAAGGAGACAGGAATTGGAGAAGCAAAGAATGCAGTCTATCCCATAAAAGATCAGGTGAAAGAGGAAGATAAGTCTAAAAATAACAAGGGAAACCTGTGCAACCCTCGATGTTTTATGCATAGTCTTATTAAAACAGCAAAACTAACCAGACATGAGGACAAGGGAAGGCTTTTGGCAGCCAGTATTTCTCAGTGGCTCAGCCAAGTCCCGGTGGGATGGACAACACACCTCCATCAGCTTGTGTACTGGGTTAGCAGAAAAAAAACAAAACAAAACAAACAAAAAAAAACAAAACAAAGAGGTTTCACTAAGGAAAGGGAGAAAAAAAAAAGCAAAAACGAAAGGTGAGAAAGATCACAGAAGGATCTGAGAACACAGAAACTTTAAAAAAATTAACATAAGAGAATAAAAAGAAATAAGTAATTTATTCAAGTAAATATTAAAAGAATTAAAAGAAAACAGGATCTAAGTAAGTATTCAGATCTGAAGTGGGAAGAAGCAAGATACAAAATACAAATGAAGAAAAGCAGTGGCTGCTGGATGCTTCTTGTAGCTAAGACTACAATTAGATGCAAGATTCTTACTCTGCTCATCTGAATCTTTTTGGGGGGAACCTTTGGCAAATCAGTTAGTTAGAAATCCAGACTCATTGTATTCAATGTTTCCTTGAATTGCAATTAAATACCTAGGCACTGTGGTGGAGCAGACTGTTAACCTGAATCTTTAAACACTGAGATTCGGCTCAAAATATGACAGGGACATTTGTTCACTGTCAGTGAAATGACGATGGTTCCTGTGTACCCCATCAGAATTTCCAAATAGGATATATGCAATGTGAGGTCTTTGGGTACAACATTATTTACAGATGTATAAATATATTAAAATAGTTATTTTCTCCCACTTCACTGAAAATCTTGTTCAAATGTCTTCTGTTATGACTGGGAGGACATTATGTAAACTCTATCTGAGAATCCAGGAGCACATTTTACAGGAAGTGCCTGATGACTCCCTTACCAAAAGATAATTTCCTTGGTGAAACCCTAAGAGACTAGAAGAAAACTGGGTCTGTTATCAGAGGACAGCTGCAGATACACAAGTCCAATTTTAAAACAGCTCAGGAAGATAAAGCAAAAGCTCTCTTGATTTTCAAACAGCCCTTTATATATCAGGGCTGCCTGCTGCATGTTTTCTTTAATTTTTTTTTTTTCCAAATTGGAAGAGATTTCAAGCTTTGTCTCCATTAAATTTATAAGACATCCACGTGCTCTTTAATACTGCCAAGAGAAGTTGGAGAGAAGAGCTTCACACTGTGCAGCACCTGAGCAGCAGGCAGCCCAGTCAGGGTCCTATGGACACCAGAGGGCAGGCAGACCTCACTGCATCACCTCCAAGATGCTCAGCATCAGCAAGGTATGGCAACACAGCCGTGTTCAGAGTTTATCTTCAATATAAATTGCCGCAGGAAGCATTTTGTCAAAATTTCAATATCAAAGTGGTCGCAACTCGCAACCTCTATAGTGAGCAGCTTTGTTTACTTAGGAGATAAAGGCAGCTGAGCCAGAAGTTAAATTAGGGTGAGCAGTCTCCTGCTTCTGTGTAAATGCTGAAAGGAAGTCAATTCTTCCCTTAAAGCAAAACATCAAAGGAAAAACATTTCCTAGTAATGCCATTTTTAGACTTTACCAGTAAGTTCAAATACAAGAAATAGAAAATAGGGGCAGTGCTGACTATGCTAAGCTGTAGCTAACACTATAGCACTAAGTAAAGCTTAAATTTCAAAAATGCTCCAGTAACTTTAAGAAATGGACAGATTATCCCTCTGGCTTTGTTCTAAGCATTCCTCAATCACCCCATGGCTGGCAAAAAATAGTGAAATTAATCTTTATAAAAGAGCACTTTTGCATTCTGACACACTGCAGCACTGTGTGGGCACATAGCGTGCTGCTTCTTTTCCTTGCCTTCAAGCACTGTGTTGCTTTTTTAGATCTCAGCCTAAATCTGCTCAGATTCAGACATTTGGCCAAGCTCACTTCAGAATGAACGGCATGAATCTAATTCTTCTTTGGGTATGCTATCTTAAACCACCAAACCTGAAGTTTGTTTCAATCTGAGACTATTCTGGCTCACTAAGACAAATGCAGTAATAAATTTACTTTATCTACATAGTAAACATTACAGATATCTTTCTTCAGAGATCTTGTTTCAGCAAAATCCACTCCCCTTCTCAGCTTGTGGTCAGACAAACTCCTACAGAAATCCAGAGTTCCTAAGGATTTTTATGAGACCATTTTCTCATAGCTGTTATCAAGTGCTTAAGGGAAGCCATTAGAGATTTAAGGGGTGGCTTACGGAAAATATCCATTTTCTTTAAACTTTCCAACTTTGAAAATACTTGTTGAGCATGGATATTCAAATCAGCGATAAAGATCAGCACTGACATGCTCCAGCATGACATTTCCTTCCTTGCGAATCCCAGCTCAACCATGTGATGGCTAATACACTCAAAAATGCAATGAGCTTATGACCCGTCTATCTGTGCTGAGTGTTCATCCTTATGGGGCACTGTAAGGTTTTCAAGAGAGTTATTTTAATCTCTTTAGATGCCATGGGACCAGCTATTGTTCTCACTGGCACCATTTTTGTACTTAAAACTAAACACATCTGCACTTCTAAACCAGTAATGGAGTTGCACATGATGAAAAAATAACAATAGAAGAATTAAATGTAATCTTTTCTGGGGATGCCATATATTCTGCATGAGAGAGAGATGCGTAAGCGTCTAAATTAGGATCTTATTTGCTCCAGTAATGCAGATTCTAGGCAGTTTGAATCCATTGCTGGAGCTGCCTTACTCTTTATGGAAAGACTTCCTTTCCCACCAGTCTGAAGCTGAGAGAAGGGAATCAGAGCACAGAGCATGACCTGTGCTATGAACAACCAAGTGCCATAGACAGATTGGGAATGGACTAAGCAGCTGTATCTACTGGAAGGATAATGAATAAAATGTAGAAAAACAAGGAAAAGAATGAAATGAAAAGCTAAATAAGTTAGATAATAGGACTTTAAGCAATGATTATGGTAATGCTGCTGTCAGAGAAATAGTGTAAAGACGCCCACATGGCCTCTAAACAAGGTACCAGCAGCAGCCCAACCTCAGTAGCTCAGAGTTTGGCTGTATTTGTTTTGCTTCTTACTACTAACTAGTTGAATGAATACTAGACCAAGAAAACTATCTCATAGCTGTTTTACTGTTAAACCACTGCTCTTCCAAATTGTATGTACCAAGAGTTGCTCAAAGTTTTGCTGACACTTTAAAAATAAACACATTTTCTGGAAATACTGTTTTCTTCTTCAGCAGCAATGTATGCCTGTGCTTTTCCAAATTTAATACCAAGACAAAAGTACAGTAAGTGTTCTTTACTAAATTCTTTCAACATTTTCCTCTTTGTTTTGGCTTGATCATTGCATCTAAGGTATCATTGATTTAGAAGTATTTCCAGATATTAAACTTCACTTTTCTTCCTATCACTTTTACTCCATCACATAAAGTCCGCAGCAACTAACCTCTTATTTTATATCAAAACAGAACACATGTACAAACATACAGAATAGAATCAATGACCATATCTCAAGAAATGGGATTTTAACAGAGATAACAGAAATACAAGATTCCAGATTAAATATCTAATCATAATTTAATACTCCATAAAAACATGGATTTGGCTTTTTATGAAGTGTTGGCACCTCAGAGGTAATCCCAACAGATAGAAATAGAGCTGGACAGCAGGAGACAACAGTAAGAGAAAATCAGGAAATGGTCTGGACACAGTGTTATGTCAGAGAAGTGGAAAATGCATATTTATATACAAAAACTGAAAAAGGGTAGGTAGAAGTCTGAGCTCTCAACAAAAGAGAGAGGGTTGTGAGGATAATTTGAAACATCCTGCCTGAGTGGAAAATATAAATTGACAGTCCATGGAAGACAGAAAAGTATGACTGTCTTTTGGTAAAGATAGAAGCGTGTAATTAAGGAGACACTTACTGTACCAGGTCTGGGATAGGGGATACGACCTTCATATTGCACCCACCGATGATCCGCACTCTCTTTGTGAGCATAAGGGCCATTGAAAACAGCTCTGATATCTGCCATGCTGTACACACAAACTGCAGAGCCCTTGAAGACAGAGCTGAGAAGAAGACAAACTGATAAGCACACTGCAAGCTCATTTTCAGAGCACACCTGATCTGATGAATCAATTCAGTAATTCCACTGAGTCTGAAGGGTTTTCAATCAATCCTACACCTGAGAGTTAATATAAGTGGTGCTAAATAACAGACAGTGTGGACAGCTCTGATAACTACTGATGTTATGTGTCACTGTCGTTACAAGACTAAGCTTTGCTCAGACAATACCTGGACTTGTTAGCATTTGGGACCATTTGAAAGACTGTTATTTTTTCTAGTGTTCAATAGGTCCCATGTGTCATTTATAAACTATTATGATTATGTCATTGTGTTGCAATTCATTCAATTGTAAATATTTTATTTGGTTATATATGCTGTGGAGCCAGTATAGTGCTTACCTCTTAACTGAGGAGTGCACTGGCAATTTTTCTTTGTAATTCCACTGTGAAGTCAAGTGCATTTAATTCAAAAGTTTCAAAGACAAAATAATTATTTATTTCCTTTATGAAAATTCTACTTAAAGTACCTAAATATCATAGCTGAGAGGTTCATTAATTAATACATCCCTGATTAAGACCTCCTGCATTTGTTTCCAAAGGCAAACATGATTCTAAGACGTACCTTGTTGTAGTGAAGACTCCATATACAAGAGGGTTTCTCTCATCTCTTGTAGAAAGTAAGAATATATCTTCTGTAATGGGAAAATATTGTGATTTTTAAATTATTATTATTAAACAAACGTAGAACATTTCTGCATTTATCACTTACAGTTTTGATATTTGTAAAAATAGAAGGTTACTTTTGTTTAATTTCTGCTGAGTGAATTTGTGCTGATAATCTGTTATTTGTCCCTTTGCAGATAGCTTGTTTTTAGACAAAACCAGATTTTTACTGTCCAGCTTGGGGAGTTATAAACACCACAATTCTGATAAGATTAATTCAAGTTATAATCAGTGACTTTGGGTAAAAGATAGAGATGGAATCATAAAATCATGGAATCACCAAGGTTGGAAAAGACCTTCAAGTTCATCCAATCCAACCATCCACTACCACCAATAATGCCCAACTGAGCTATGTCTTTTAATACAATATCTAAAAATTCCTTGAATACCACCAGTGACTCAACCTCCTCTCTGAGTAGCCCATTCCAGCACCTGACCATTCTTTCGGATAAGTTTTTCCTGTCATCCAGCCTGAATCTCACCCGGTGCAATGTGAAGCCATTCTCTCTAGTTCTATCTAGTCACGTGGGAGAAGAGGCTGACCCCACCTCACCTCAGCCTCCCTTTGGGTAGCTGTAGAGACCAATAAGGTCTCCCCTGAGCAACCCCTTCTCCAGACTAAACCACCTCAGTTCTCTCAGGTGCTCCTCATAAGACTTGTGCTCCAGACCTCTCACAGCTTTGTTGCCCTTCTCTGGACACGCTCCAGGACCTCCATGTCTTTCTTGAAGTGAGGGGTTCAAAACCAAACACAGTTCTCAAGGTGCAGCCTCACCAGAGCTGAGTACAGAGGAATGATAATTTCCTTGCTCCTGCTGGCAACACTGTTTCTGATACAAGCCAAGATGCCATTGATCTTCTTGGCCACCTGGGCACACTGCTGTATCACATTTGGCAGAGCATCAACCAGCAGCCACATGTCCATTTCTTCCATGCAGTCTTCCAGCCACTCTGTCCCAAGCCTGTAGCACTGCATGTGTTTGTTGTGGCCAAAGTGCAGGGCCCAGCACTTGGGCTTGTTGAACATCATCCCATTAGCCTCCACACAGCGATCCAGCCTGCCCAGATCCCTCTGTAGTGCTTTCCTACCCTCAGGCAAATTGACACTTCCAGCCAACTTGGAGTCATCTGCAAACTTACAGAGGTTGCACTCAATCCTTTTGTCCAGGTAATCAATGAAGAAACTGAACAGGACAAGCCCCAGTACCAACCCCTGAGAATCACCACAGCCAGCTCCTGGGCTACGATCCATTTCTCTCTATTGAGTCAGGTGAGACCCATCTGAAGATATCAGACCAGGTGCCAAGTAAACTGTCCCATGTTTAAAACAAACAAACAAACAAATGAATGAATAAATAAATGTTCCTGTAATTGCACCAGCCTCTCAGACATATATTTATGAGATGGGTTTTACTGGTCCTCTCAGTAAACCTCACTACCACAGAGGGGATAGAGGAGAACACCACCTGTACTCCTGCTCCATCAAATAACCACTCCAATGTTCTGAAGTCCCTTTTGATATTTCTCAGTCTTCTCTCAGTGACTTCATCATTTCTGACCTGAACTATCAATAAAGAATAATAACCAGAGGGGTGAATCAGACTAGAAGGTTTCCTAGAAGTATCCCTAACCAGGACCCCAAATAGGCAGTACACTTCTCTAAGGGTAGAATCTGGCTGACATACAGGACCATCTGTTCCTCTCACATTGCTTACAACAATCATTCTTCTTAGATACGATCAGTACTGCTTGGAAAATTAGTAAAATCAGAATAAGATGTGGTACTTCTGTAAAGAATAATAAGAAAAAAAAGAAGCACAAGCAAATCTGATGACAAAGTAAGTTATTAAAGTTAAATCAACTTACGTAGCTCGTCAAAATGTGTGTCGGCTCCCTCAGGACCAGGTATTGAACACACAAGTCTGGCTTTCAGAAAAGTAGTCCATTTGTTTATTAGGCTCCGCTGACCTCCCATGTCATTCTAATGAAAATAATATAAAGAGACTAAATTATTAAACAAATAAGAGCCATTGTAACACAGGATGCAAAGTGAAGGACAATCTTTTCATAAGTAGCTCCAGTAGTCATTTATTAGAATGAGTGATTGAAATTTTCTGATTATGCCTAAATACATTTGCAGTGTTCTCAGAACAGTTCAAGAGCTGAAATGCTGTGAAACATATATTATATCATGTGACTTTTTGTTCTCGGTAATGCAAATTTTTGCAATCAGTGGTTCTTCAACAATTGTTTGCAAACTCAGAAATAATAAGGAACATTCAGGATAGATTTCTCAAAAGAGAAAAACTATATTCATCGGAGGTTCCAGGGATGTAAATACCGTGTTCTTTGTTTTGTTTATACATTACATAAAGATATGCATTCCAGGGGAAACCACTCATGTCATTTTAATAATTTCTGTTATGGAAATATCATTTCATATATCATTTCATCCTCCATAAAAGACTTTTTTTTTTTTTTAATAGAGGTTTCCAAGACTCCAAGACATGAGCACACATGCCCAAATTCATCCAGTTACTGGAGAAAGAAAAGTATTGTATGGAGCCACTTGAAATTTGAATAATCCTCCTCAAAAGGTGGGTGTCCTTATATTGACTTTGATCATATGATCTCACGTGCTCCAGTTAGGCAGGTGAAAGGGAGACAGGATACACTAATTCCATCCAACTACACTGAAGAATAAAGATGTTTCCAAAATATCTGGAGATTTTCCAAAATTTTTCTTTGAGGGAAATAGAATGCCATGACGGATGTTTTTCAAAATATTGAGCATTATGAGAAAGAATATGAAAAAGTGGTAGTAACTGATTTTTTGGGGGGGGGGAAAAAAAAAAAAAAAAAAAAGGAGAAAAGATAGTGTAGGAGGAGTTGCTCTTAGAAGACAGAACAAGAAGTCTGCCTAGGAGCTTTCCTCCTTCTACTGAGTATATGAAGAATTTAATGAATGACATTTATCTGTCTCTGAAGGCTCCAAAAAAAAAAAAACAAAAAAAACCAAAACAGATGTATTTAGTTTCTGCAGTGCTATTTAGGCCCCAATTTCTTTCAGCTTGACATCTGTAAGGATAATGATACTCCAGCAGCATCCAAGAATTCAAACCCTTAAGGGAAATGTTCTCATTGCTAAGAGTAGTCCCCCAGATATATAGTCTTAATTAGCCCATGAAGATGCCTACTTGTTACAGACTTTAAAGCTCATTGGGCCTGGTAATACAAGCGCTACAATGTTGGTCATAAATATTCATCCCATCTGGTTTCACCATGAGAAATTTTTATTATTATTTTTTCAAATCGGCTTTGCAATTCTGAAGGTATGAAACCAGACATTAGGAAACAGTAGGTGGTAGGGATTGCGTAGTATTCCCATGGAGTCTTTCAGGGCTGGGGCATAAATATTAGAGACAGTCAGAAAGATGGATTTTTTGTGCTGAAATTCACTTCACCAGAAGTAACACTTCTTTGGTAACTCATTCTAACCAGCTTCCCTTTTCATGTATTTGCTACTTTTAAATAGGTTAGCTCAGTTGGAAATGTTTCCTGTTAATCTATAGCCTTTGGAACTGCTCTTTCAAGTATTGCTACCTCCCCTTTTGATTTCCTGAAGACCTGCCAAGCCCGAAGCTTTGCATCTAGCCAACAGATTTATTACAAAGGTGTCAAAACTAGCAGCCTTAAGCCAATAGGAAAAATAAGCTCTGCATGCGTGTGTTCTGTTCAAAGACACGGCAGATAAACTTTGTGGACTAATTAAAAACAAACAATTACGAAGACGCAAGAAAGGTTCTTTAAAAGAAACAAAACACAACAACAAACTCTAAGCTTTTTTGATCCTCTGGCAATGCAGATTAGCAAAGCAATACTTGTTTCACAGAGTTTCCACTTAGATTTCTAGTTGATGGAGCACAGTGTCACAGGATCCTGAGATGTCACTAAGAGCGTGGCTAGGAGAAATTCTCATAGAGAGGGGGAACCAAGATGAGGTAGAGTTGCAATGGGAAAACACCTCCATTGCTTTGCTCAGGCTCCTGCCCTAACAAGCATTCAGCTTCTTCAAGAGATTGGAAAACCTGTACTTGTATTTTACCACCCTAAGCTGTGATCCAAAAGAATATTTTTGCAGAAGTTTATTTTAAACACTACTGACTTCCTAGAGAGTAGTGTGAAGCAAATCCTGTGCTTAAAGGAAGCAGTTTTAGCAAGTGCTATGTGCTTTAAGACATAAAATTCCACTGGATTTAAGATGTGTCCATTTTTCCAGACTCAAGCCAGGACAAGATGTTAACCATGTTACTTGAATTAGCACAGGCATCCACTACATATGCCTTACATTTGAAGGATAGAGCCAAAGGTTGCTAATAATACTGTAATGTTTACAAAACAGCAAGGGGAATTCAATGACCAGCCAGCACTTTGTGATTTACTAAGTCCTTATGAGGCCAGAGATTCAAAAATTTATTCTGTAGAAGTCAAGGACACAAAGGACTTTTCACTGATTTAAGTATTTGTGTTCATAATATAATGACATACCCACTAATATGCTTCTTCCTACTTTCATTGCTGAATACAGCAAAATAAACATTTTCTTAGGAGGATTTCTTTCATTTTATTTTCAGTTTCATTAGTAGTCATATAATACTCTTTAACTCCTGTTATTTCTGAATAATACTGTGTCTTTGCTTTCGTAACACAGGTGCATTACCACTAATGGAGAAAGTGCAGGAATTGACAAAAACTGCAGCAGCTTTATCTACAGGTGGATTTAGCTCAGCTCAAGGCACAGAGGTTCAAAAAATATTGATACTTTAGACATCCCTCTGCTTCTTGAGTCTCAAGTAGCAGTTATCTTAGAAATCTCGGGACATCTCCATGCTTTGAATAACGTGTGTCCCTCCCTTCCTAACATTATTCTGTGGTCAGTCTGAGAAAAATATCTTGAAGCTTCAGCTGCTGGAGAACATAATCTCTGACGGAGATTATTTGTTTTTTCTTCAGACCACATTGGTACAAACTCACAAACTCATTGGCTTTGTATCATGTCTGCCTTCTCAGATATGTATCCATTGGGCTACCATAGTTCATTATTACTGATCTCTGAGTGCTTGGACAAAGGGCATACGGCCCCCAAATCTGTTTGAGACTGGGTTGGTACAGAAAAGACAAATCCGTTCTGTGGAAAAGATTAGTTAATATCAGTCTGCACTAAATCACTGATGTGCTCAAATAGTGCAAGCTGGTATTCATATAATAAGACTACAGGCTGGGTAGTCAGTGGATAAGAAAAAATGGACAGAGGAAAGGAAATCACCACAGCAGAGGCCAATTGATGTGTAGGTGACCAGAAAAAGGGGATCTACACAAAGCTACTCAGTCCTACAATGACTGCGGAACTGATTTACACCAAGAACTCAACCTAACAATGTCAGAACGTGTGCTCAACTTGATGAATTGAAATGCTTTTTTTCCCCAAGAGATACTGGTACTGTAGACAAGGAACAGTAAATATTTCAGGGAGATGAGACAAGAAGACAACTTTGAGTGCTGAGAGAAGGGGAGGGCAGCACGAACAAGCTCTTCATTCCAAAAACATTGCTAATCTACTCATAACAGATGAGCAGTCACAAGTATCTGAAATGTTATCTCCAAAAATATCACTTCTAAGCACAGTGGATTAGCAGCGTTTACTATTAACTTTGTTACATTACAGATGAAGGCACTTAGGACTGCATATATCTTTTTTGAATATAAATAAAGGTTTAATTAACACTTTCTGCTTCACAATCTCACAAGCTGTAACAGATACCAGTGCTTCCGCCTGAAATACCTTATTTTTAACAGGAAAAAGTGCCTGTGAAATCTCAGTTACTAGTGTTTTTATGAGTTAGAAATTCAGATAATAGCTAACTAGAAGGTGGGCAGTGCAATCTGTCATGTGTTGAGGAAAGATAACAAAAAGAGATTACAAAGATCTAAACACAGAAATTATCTACAAAAGTAGTCCAGTATTATTTTAAGAGAAATAAACTAGAAGTAAATGCAATTTACTTTTAAATTAAACACAAATTTTTAAGTGAATAATGGAATAGTATTTGACAGCAATCTTCACATTTCAGTCTTATTTTATGACTAGGTACTATAAATAATCAGTTGGAGTGAGAAATCAAATCTCTAACAAGACACACTAAAAATTCAAATATTTTGTGCACATCTTCAGCGAGTCTGGGTTCACATGTGTCATGGTTTTGTGATTTTTGGTTTTCAGTATTTCACATCATAACATCATGTAGTGCGCTGGGAGTTAAAGTTTTAATGCTCCAATTCTGGTTACCTGTCCCTGTACGTCGTGGAAGTCAGGGGATCTGGCCCTTTTGGGTTGGGTAGTTCTGGGTTGGGCAGTCTCCTTACTTCCTTGCAGTGGGTGCTGGAGGGTGCATTCCTAGCTGTACCAAGATTTCAGGATTGACTCGGTCTCAGGAACTCTTTCCCTCTCCTATTTTATTTGATTTATTAGTTTATTATTTCTTCCATAGATTGTTGCTGCTGTTTTTTTTTTTTTCTTTTTTTTTTTTTTTCCTTCTTTGAGCCCAGCTCCCATCTCCCTATCCCTCTTCCATTTTCCTTTCCATTTTGTGGGGCTGGGGGCAGGGGGAGAGCAGGGGCCTACTACCCCCCCCGTCATGGGAATAGATTGATCTAGTTAACTCCGTGACAACATGTAAGTATATGGGTTTCTCAAAGAAAGAACGAACTATTTAAATGTAATATCTGTGAAGAATCAAGGTCATATAATGTATTGTCCTTAGGAGACATTTATGAAATATCAACTTTGTGATCTGTAATTTATGTACAGCAAAACAAAACAACTTGTTTTTCAAAACCTCTGATTGGAAACAAGTCACCCGCTGATTGTGAATATAAAAACCATTAGAAAAATAATATTGCCTATAATCAAGTGATTTAAAAATCTATTTAGAGATTTTCTGTTGCCTCTTTTTTTCTATTCTATTGTATCTTAGACATTAAAATGCATCAGTGCAACTTCAGCAGAATTCATAAATGTATGGCTTGGAATCCAGTAGGCAGGGAAACAGACTGCTACAAAACTAAAGAACACCTGCATCTTTGGGGTGTAAATTTCTTATTTGTTTGTCAGTAATGGTGACAAATTGAACATTAGAACAAAAAGTGCAGTTTTCTGAAAATGAATCAACACTGAAGATGTCAAATAGTGTGATTCATAGAACTTTAAAGACAGTAATTATCCGGAACAGCCACTTAAATTACATATATTAAATTAAAAAGAAAAAGATCAGAATTTCTGGAAGCAGGTTATTAATTAGAGCCAAGATGTGCAAAAGGACATTCTGTCCTGAATAAAAGGAAGTGCTAGAGAACAGAGGAGAAAAGTGCTGCAACTGCAGAAGGCTCTGGAGCCCTTCCCTCATGGGCAGTCTAGCTACACTACACAACTACCAGAAGGAAACGGAATGCCCAGCAGCAGAACTCTACTTTTTTGAAGGGAAGAAAAAGATAAACAAGAAAAGAAAAAGAAAGAATAAAAAGCAACAAAAACTCAGTCTTTTTAAGTGGAAAAACAGCTTTTATTTCTGTCCCTACCCAACTGTGTCAGACACTGGTGTAACATAGGAAAGTAAGTTTTTTCTGGTCCAAACCATACTGACATCACAGGAAAGATTCCTCCTGTCATTTCAGCAAGCTCTGGGTCAGACCCAAAAACATCCAGCAACACATTAAGTGTGACTGTGAGAGTGAAAATACACTTGCAGTATATACTAGAGAAAAGAGGTGCATGTGATATAAAACTTTGACTGCTCTGTGCGATGGATACCTTATGTAAACTTGGGAAATCAGTTCATCTTTCTGAGTTGATCCGATCTGTCAGTGAGAGCAGCAACTCTGTTTAGGAATTCTGCTGTTTATATGAGATGACAATCTTTCATGGAGAAATGTTCTCATTAGAGGGTTGCGTATTACTTTATATAAGATACCAATCCATCTTGGCATAGTGCTAATGTGTAACATGTCTGCTTGAAGTAGCTGATACAAAGATCAGGATTTGAGCAAGACTCAGACTCATGAACAGCATACTTACTGACAGGGACATTCTTTGCTGAAACTAACCTGGCAGTTTAGAGTAGGGCTTCAGCCTGTGGATTGCACATGGCAAGGTCTCCTTCACCACTACTGCATTTGCATACAATTAGACAGGAGAAACAAAAGTGTAAATACACTGTTTGTAGAAACTGCCAGAGTCAACAAGAGAGCCTGGACTAAATTTAGTTGTCCTTCTTTCCAGAGTAATACATCAACCTGATAGCTCTCTATATCTCTTCAGATCATCTCAGAGTGTATACTGAATTTTCTTTATCTCTTCCAGAAGCAAAATCAAAACATTATCTAGTTTTCTGCAGATTGGTCTTTTAAGCTTTCCCCCTAGGGAAACCTGCTTACAGAGAATCCTTTTAGAATAGTATTCCACATCTTTCATGATATTTCAGTACCGTCACCTCTTGAAACAAATAGTTGGACAAGATGATCTTAGTAGTCTTTTCCAACCTTAATGATTCTATGATTCTATAACCCATAATTCTAGAATACAGAGATGCAAAATCCCAGACTGCTTTATGATCCCTGGGCTGATACTTCTGAGTATCTTCCTGAAATTAGAGTCTATCACAGCCCAGAGGCTAATGCATATCTTGTCCTGGCTGCCTGCTTACTCTCTCCACCTTAAAATAAAGGCATCATGTCAGGCAATTTGACTAAATGGTCCTCATTGTTAGTGCAACGGATTTACTGCTCTCATACCCTGCTACTACTTTGTACTGATTGACATATTTCTCCTAGTATAAACAGCACTGCTTGTTGCAAAAGGCACTGGAGGGGTTAATTAATATTTTCTACAGACTAAGATTAGAACTTGTAGATCAAATCATTTGTTGAACATAGTGCACATACAAAATTGCCTGCATAGCCGGAGTTAAATACAGATATCAAAACCAAAATAAACAGAAAGAAACAAGCATTTGCCACAACCTGTGTCCTATCTAGACAGCAGGCTTAGGCATGAGGAGAATGAATCTCTATGGCCAGCAACTTGATGGAGTGCTGCAGTTAGTATCAAGCCTGCTTGTGATGTTTTTAGCTGAAATGAATAAATGCCCAGTACACCTGAAATAGGGAAGCCTTTAACTTGAAACTAGGATGTTGCTTAAGTAGTATACAGCAAAATGACTCCCTTGACCACACAACCCATGCCATTGGAAAGCCGACGTGAAACCTACGGGTAAGGATATCACTCTGGGCTTTCACACATTTGTAGGCATAAAGACAGCATTGAAAGAGGGTCTTTATTGCAACTGAAAACCATGGCTCAAACTGCAACAGTAGGCCACATCTATGTGAAAATGCCCTCTCTCTGAACCATGAGTGAGAAACAGTATTTTAGTTTGAGGTCTTGTCTCTCAAGGAGGTTTAGCGTTATTTCATTTAGAATGGTAATGTAGTCACACGAAGCATGCATAATTGTTTGAATCAATATGGAAAATGTTGATTTTTGTTTTAGAAAGTGTTTAAACATCACACTCAGAGATTTATGCTGAATTATATTTGGATGGGATCCAAATCTAACCATCAAAGAGAACTAAGCATATTAAATAAATAAATAAATAAACCAGAAGGTAACAGAGTAAGATAAGAAGAATCAGAAAGAACATATTTCAATGTGGTTGGGACATATGAAATACTAAAATTAAGCTTTGAATGATAAAGTATCATCATACTTCAGGGCCATTCAGTAATCCTGCTGAAATTACCTCCAACAGGTTTAACAGCATTAAGAACACTCCCAAAAGCCTTACAAAGGCTTACACAAAATAAGTGTACTCTACTCTATCTATCATTAGTCTGTGCACTTTAACTTCAATGGAAGATTGAGGTGAGCAAAGAATGAAAGAATGATGGCTCAACTAAACAAAAAAATTAATTAACTCTCAGGAAAATCAACTTTTGATTGTAATCTGTTTGTGGTTTATTCATCTGTTTGACTAGCCTTTACTTGTTTCTTATCTGAACTGTCATATATACTCAGTGTAAATTATATGCTTTAAATCCCTAAAAAGATATAAAATGACAAGGTAGAAGAAAAAATAGAGAGAAGAAATCATTCAGCTTACAAAATGTAGCACTCCTGATCATGAAGCCACAGGCAAGTCAGTTAATTAGAACAATCATGCTGCTAATATCATATAGGAGAGTTGAATGTATATGTTTTGAGTGCAGTAACAGCACTGTGAAACCAAACACTGAAATCTCATAAAACAGTGGGTGATGCAGCACTGAGATAAATTGATTTATTTCTGAAACAATCAGCCTGAATTTGCCATACAATTAGGCATTCTTAAACAAGAATTTATTGAATCTCACATTCTAGGGACCAAGTAGGCCAAAACTCCCTATCTACAGTGGAAAACATTTCAAAGCTTTCAAAGAGTGATTTGGGTTGAAGATGGAAGGCATCTTCCTCTAAAAAATCATCATTTGTCTTTACCAACTTAAGAGGATGTCAATTAATTACTTTCTTAGCTTGGATATTTTCAAGTGCCTAAAGACACAAGTGTGAGTCACTGTGATCCCAATATTCACAACCACAAACACAGAGCTGGAAAAGCATGAGAACAGAACAAAGATAGGTCAATATCTTACAGATCTCTTTAGATTTCAGCATTCTTCAATAAATATCATAAAAGGCTTGAACAGTAAACCATGAAATGCCCTTTTTTAAATAAATGTACAGGTAGGAAAAAAGCAGAGAGAGAATTTTTTTCACATAGAAGACTTCCAAAATCACTAAGGCATTACTTACTATCTGAAAGATACTCAAAAATCCACTCAAAAAGCACTTTGAATTCTGGGACTTCATATTAGCATAGGTACATCTCCAAATAACTTCCTTCCGAACTGCTGGGTTTCCAACATCATATTCTGGCAATGAGTCTCGAGCAACTAGGTTTGTCTCTAGAGTTTGCTTCAGAGGTTGTGCAGCTGCATGTCCATAATCCAGCTTCTAAAGCTCTATCTTGACACTGCAATTTCTTTTTCATTTTCCCTAAGGCTCAGTAAAATTCAGTCACAGCTCTTCATATGTAAGCATAACTTACATATTTTTGCTTCATCTGTAAATCATAATTCCCACTCTTCTCCCCCTCAAAAATAAAACCAAAATAAGACCAATTACAGTGTTGAGACACACCCAAGGCCAAAATACCTGACAAAGCTTGCTGTTACATCTCATAATTCATCACAGCTAGAAACAAATACTGTATGGATCTGGGCTGTCTCCAACACATCAGACCTCAAAATGAAATCATCTCGATGAGCATCTGCTTTTCTACAACGTTCAAAAACTTTCAGGCATCATGTAACATCAAATTGCCAAGCTTAGGAGTCAAAGAGGAGCTGGCTGATGAAGGATCCACAGCTGCAAAGATGCCCAAGTGGCAAACGAGGGCCAAAGTTTTCTTAGGGATGACATTTTCTAAATGGTTTTAATCATGATTATATATATATATTATATTATATATTATATATATATTAAACCAACCACGGTTAGCATTGTGGCTAGGCAATATTACGATGATGAAGGAAGTATGTAAGCATGTAACAGGCAGTAAGTTAAATCTCGTCTGGAATGAGTTGCTTCCAGAACTGGAAGCAGGATAGCTGCATGAGCGTGGCACTGAGCCCAGACTAATTAGCCCTGCTGAGAACATGTTAACATGGCTATTTCGCTTCCGGTACCCAAGCTAATATTACTGAACAGTAAAGCGTTACACTATGCGGACAACTCAAATGCTTTTTGGAGAGAGATCAATTATCTGCACAGTGATGCATTACACGATATATAAATACAAAGAATGTTAATGAGCCAGTTACCTCCAGTCACAGCAAAAGCATGGCTAGACTATATCCAGGACAAGAAAAATACCGCCCTACTTTTACACACCAGCAGTCCCATAGCATAGCCCACCGGAGACCCTGCATTCAGACATGCAGCAGAATAACTCCCTGCTGCCACTCCAGGAATACAAATTGCCTTCAAGCACCAGACAAGAGGCAAGGTCGTGGCCTTGAACTCTGCTCGTGTTCATGGCTTTGGAAATAAATCACATTACTCTAAGGTGGAATGCAGGGTGTGTCCTGCACTCTCGACTTAGGAGCGCTTAAAATGATTACATTCCAGTGCCTTTAGAAAACACAGTTTAACCAAAAGGGCTGTGCCTAATTGCTATATTCTCATCCCCAGGTACAGTTTGGTATATGAGAGGGTGGAATGAAGGGGGGGGGGGGGAGACAAAGAGCTCATTTGTTCCCACTAGAACAAAGGACACTTCTGGATGCTGAACGCTTTGAGAAACATGGGAACACATAAGGGGCTGCAGGCTGATTTCTTGGCAGTTGGGGTTTCTTGGAAATCAGACTCTGAGACTGTATGCAGCAACTTTTTCAATACATCGCCAAAACTGTTAAAGAGAAGACTGTAGCTCAGCAAATACAGAGCTGTACTAATAAACAGGATTCTCACACTGTAGCACAGAGACTACTGCTTTTGGCTGGTATTCCACTCCATTCCAATAGAATGAGGTTTCAACTATGAAAAAAATTTAAGTTATAAATAAAAAAAAAAATCCAGTAATCTCTTTTTATGCATATATGATGTTGCCCTTAAATACAATTACAATACTGTCATCATTTTGTGGTAGACACGTATACTAAAGTATAGCTGATGTTGTTTGACAGTGAAGGACACAGTGCACAGATGCTACATTCTGTTTTCAAAAGCTGTCTCACTACATGTAATGACTGTGACATGTCTTCAGCTTATGCAAGCTTGTTCAGCAGTATGGGCATCAAGACAATGTAGATTTAACTTGCAAACATGATTCTAGTAAGGGAAATTGATGGGCTCATGCTCTTAAGAAGCTGTTTGGGATAATGTATATGTACCTGTGTATCTATTTATGTTTCAAAAAATAGATGCACGCCACTGGCAAATTTTTAGTAGTCATTCTGTCTCTTCACTTTTGACCTTGCTTGAAAAGAAAGAAAATATCCCAACAGATAACACTTGCTATGAGAAGGAATTTCCTATAAGAAGCAAGAAGGAACTTGCTATAAGCAGTAACAGGTATTAGATAAGTCAATTATACATTTTCCAGTTCCATCAAAACAAAAATAGAAATGCTGTTTGCCATGATAAATTGCACAACTGGCTCTTAACATCACTGTTGAAAGCACTGCCTCCCAGTTCATACTGATATCCCCTGGTGATGCACAGAACACAGATGACATAAATCTAAGCTAGTAGTATTTAGTGCTACAGTGGTTGTGTTACAACATATGTTTTGAGATGGTAAGTATAAGCGTGGTCTTGACAGGACAAGTGACAGCTGTGAGACTCTGGGCAAAGAGCTCCCAGTGAAAGTACTGAAATCTTCTGAGACTATAAGTAGCTGGGAAAAGGGACTGCTTTCCAAAGATTTTCCCTAAGGGTGAAGATCAGTGAGAGACCATATTGTTGAGTCACTGAAAATTAGCCAAAGTATAGGCTGCACTGACCAACCTCCTTATTAAAAACAAAATTTATTCTTATTTCAGCTTGTAACTCTGGCATAGATGTACAGGCGCCCAAAGGCATGATGAGGTAGAAAGAAATTGAGTTCTGGTAGAAAGAAATTGGGGATACACTACGCCAATTGTCTTAAAAGTTGCTGGTTTTCTACCCTTCACTGTTATTCTATGCTTGCTAGGGAAAGAAGGTTTAAAATTTTGCAGTACAGGTCACATTTATGAGACATGGCAAGTAGAAATTTTCATCTGTCATTGTAACCATGTACATCAATTCTCTACTTGAGAGAATTAAGAATAGCAGAGGTGTCACAAAAGACCACAGATTAAAAAACAAAATCTCAGTCTGCAAGCAGTTTAGTTGCATATTTTAATTTATATTAAATTAAAAACTATTTGCATTATTTGCAAAGTAATCAAGAGAAATGTATAAAAACGCAGGTGTCTAAATTTTCAGTAGAATTCTTCATCCACAAGTACTCAAAAAAAGAAGACAATGTAAATAGGGCATTAATAGTAATAAATAACCTTACTTAGCAGTTTCTATTATTTTGTCTTGACTACTAAAAATAAAATTCAAGACAATTTATTTCTACTTAACATGACCGCTCTACAAATTGAATTTAATTCAAGGTATGACTACACAGTGTCATTAGGATTTCCTTACAATAATTTTGCTTTTATTATGATACCATATCTGCTTTTTCTCTAGGTAAAGGATACAGAACTTTAACTAACATATCTTTGTTTAATACAATCTCCCATGTGCCTTCTCTTGAAAGTTGTTGTCTACTAATTTTTCTTAATGGATTAAGTGCTCTCTCATTATCAGCAAATGCCAAGTCTAGCACCAAATCATATGTGTTTGCGTTTCTATTCTGCCATTAATCACACTGCAGTGAAATATCCAACTAAAGATTATCCATTATTTTGCCTGCCTAAAACCCTACTAGAGAACTGATTTATGAATGAGTATTTTTGTTTTCTTAACACTATAGGTCAAGGACAGAAGTGTGAAATGGCTCTGGTCACTGAAATTTCGATTGACAGGACTTTGCTGGTCTGCAGAACAGCCATAGATTTACATATTCATGCACACATGTCTGCTTTCTGTTTTAAGTGTGTGTCCATTCTGGACGCCTTCCTCTTAGATGTATCCTACTGCAAATCACAGTCTTCTGTTTATTTACTAGCTTTTAAGCTTCCCTTTGGAAAAGTCATTTTCACAGCGAGTAGAATCATTTTACTCAGAAAATGCAAGTAAATGAAGACAACTGAATAAAATATCACATAAATGTACCTGCTTATGTGATTACTATGATGGTGTTGCAAATATCTAGCTCATTACATGAGAAACATTTGCTCAAAGCTTATGTTTAATAATACAAAGAAAAAAAAATCTCATTTTCCTGACTTTTGCCAGTGATTCCTGGGTACCTGGTTTACTGAGATTGAAGGACAGGATAGGAGTATCTACCCTGATTGCATGTCTTCCTACAGGAATATGGGATAAAGGAGAGGATAGACAGTATGTCTGTCACAGAAGTCAATAGACCGTTCTACTATAATGGGAAGAAGACATTAGCAAAACCAGCAGGCTGTTAAACCGCAAACTATTTATTGACTATCTTCCTACGACAGGAACTGGTTTATCTTCTCATTACAATTTGAAGAGGCTTCTGCCTTTGACAGAGGTGGCCCTTCAAAATGAATGAAGCTCATAATGAAAATCAGCATTCTGTGTACCGTAGGGGCAGAAATCTTTCTTAAGGAGCAAAACCAACATAACGAAAGGGAAAATGAAGAGAGCTGTCTTTTTTTAAAAGAGACTGGGCACCAACCAAGCAAGTCTTTTTACACTGAGAGCAGAGTCCAGCTCCTGGACCCTGCTGGTAAACAGGTCAAAGACCACACTTCTTCACAGGGCAGGAAATCTCCAGGTGGGTGTGAATATGGCTCAGAAACTGTATTTTTTTTAGCCAGTCCCATCCCAACTGATTATCAGGAATGCTCAGAAACAAATGAATGATCTCAGCACTCAGTAATGTGCTGTACTGATCTGTGTTGAAGGGATGGGTTTGTATTCCTCTTCATTCACTGAGCACTTTTCACAAAAATCCAAATACCTTGGCATTGTGTACATGTCAACAAGTCAATCCTTATTGAAAGCTTATGAAACAAAGCAGGTCACTGCTGCACATCCAAAGGTCAATATGCTATCATTTAGACACAGGGTTTTCATTTATAAATGTAGTAGTTTTTCTAAAATACACACAGCCAGGATGGCTCAAACCCAACTCTTTTCTTAATAATGAAGATTATTTTAAAAAGAATAAAAGACAGAGTTCTCACCTTACAAACTCTCCCAACTCGAGAAAGAATTGTCTTGTCAGAGGTGCTACTATCTTGTGATATTTCTCGGAAAAAGAAGTAGATTTTGTCATCATCTGGATTATAGGTGTCCGGGATGGGAAAAGTTGCAATGAATTTTGCTCCTGGAATTTCCCAAAAAGAAAGGATTTTAAAAATGTGATGAAAAGTCCTCATACTAAATTTTTTCTTTGGTATCTACATTTTTGCTGCATTTTCCATTGAAATAAAAAACATCCTTATATAGACACATGATGGCAAGTTTTCCACTAACGGAGAGAAAATCACTATGGATCATCAAGTATTTACTCTTGGTCCGATATTTTTGTGTATATTGTTTACTACTTCTTACATAAACATGTAGCATCGGCCATTGCTCCCTCTCTGAAAATAAGATGACTTCCAGTGCAATGACTGCAAAAATCTGCCTTAATGCTCTTGTCATCAACATCAAGTTAAGTGTTTTTTCCCAAAATGCATGGTAGAATTTCAGTTAATTTCACTACACATTGAAGCAGTTATGAGTACAGAAATACAGTACTGTTTACTAGAAATAGCTTGCAAATGATTCAAAGAACTCTGACCACAGGATGAAAAATTCAAATATAAACAACAGATTTCCAAATTTTAAAATTTCCCACATATCTGTTTTTAAACAATCTTACTGACTACATCTACAAAATTCAACACAGTACCTTGCTGGGATTCCCAGAATAATACAGAAAACTCCACAACTGACTGATCAGTCTTAAGGAGATAACTCCTTGTTTTGCCTCAACACGCAAAGGATATAGCAACTTGGGAAAGGGTTGCTGAGGGAGGCAGTGGACTCTTCTTGGAGATCTCCAAAAGCTGCCTGGATGTGGCCCTGGGCACCCTGATCTGGGTATCTCTGTTTTAGCAGGGATTGGATCATGTGGACCCAGAGGTCTCTGCCAATGTCAGCCATCCTGTGATTCTATAATATTCTGTTTGGGCCATTTAAATCCACTGTTTGCAAGGAATGCTAGGCAGTTATATTACTTCTAATCTCAACCACAGTGAGACTGGCTATTTCTGCCTGCATCTCATAGGTGTGATTATTGGGCCTAGACTTTCACCCATATTCTTCACTATCTTACTTAGCTCTTATTTGTGACCTCCAGTCCTTTCTCACTGCTTTTTTTTTTTTTTTTTAATACTTATTATTCTGCACTAAAATCAGAAATTAAACAAATTCCATATGCCCCATAGACGACAGCAGATTAGGTAACCACACTGTGTGGCTTAAATCATGCCAATAGTTGGGGAAATTACTTTTAAGACATTCCCTAGCGTGCTACAATATATGAGCTCTTTTGAGGGCCCTTGGATCAATTATGTTTTTCTTTAAATAGAAGTGGCTATGCAAATACAGTACAAAGAGACCCTTGACTCCAAAATACATTCTTTTGGCAATAATGTAAAATCCCTTATAAGTGGGAAGGCTGCAGTAGAAAGCTATAAGGAGGATTGCGTAAGATGGTAGAGCAAACAGAACACATTGGTGATTTGTGGGGAGAACTATTATCAGCTTTTATTGTATTTTTGTGCTTTTACCCTTTTTCTAATTATTACCACTTCATATTAGCTTTAAGGAGTTTACACAATATACACTGTGGTACACACAGAACAAAAATAGGGTCGTTGATTCAAAAGTCTGCAAAGATTTGCGACAAAATGTGATGTGTTTAAGTGCTGAATATGTACCTTCATGATAGAAGAGTAAATTTATGGGTCAGAACAGCCACAGTGCTGTTTCCATTTTAGACCATTCTGACAATATAGAATGGCGCCAGCAGAAAAATGAAATGATGGAGGCATCAGGCCCTATAAATTTAAGTGAGGATTTCAAAATGAGCCTAAAGCAAATATTCAATTACTCCTTGGGGTCTTTAAAGCTACTTTGAAGATTAGATCTCTAAATACAAAAAAATACATAAATACACTTCCAATAAGGTTTCTAAATTATGCAGTTAGTTTAAATAACCATTTCATATAAAAACCTGTGAAATACTACTGTAGCATTCATTTGAATTTCACATAGTTTTTGTTATTGTTGATGACGATGTTTTTAATCTTCATTCATGGAACAAAACCCTGTATATGTTTTTTAAGGAAAAAAAAAAAAAAAGTTCACTGCTTTACTTGGCACGCCAAATGCAAAAACAAATGTCTCAATACCAATTCCTGGAACAGATTTAGAAGAACCTCTAACAAATTAAAGGAACACAAATATTTAATGATTTTAAATCACAATGGAGAACACTGATGTTGAAAGTAAAATCCAAACAAAAATATACTGTAAAAGATATGAAGAGAAAGAGATTGAAAACAATTTAATAAAAGAGATCATGAACTGAAAAGCACATTACGTTCTACAATTGACATCTTTGTCTCATCTCTTGTAATCTGTCCATATAATATAGACAAGCAAGTTTAAATCAGTTGTGAATTAGGTTTTTGGATTCTTTGCATGGGAAATAAATTATATGATGAACATTTTAAATCAGTATTTGTTTTCCTGTATACACCACTGTCTCCCTTTAATTACTTCAATAGACAGTTTTCCTGCATATTAATTTCATGGCTAGACAGTATGTAACCAAAGAGGGGATTAAAGGCATCAGGAGCTCTTAGAAAGAAGCTACCATAAATTCAGGTGTTATTCATGCCCTCTAAAACATGCTCCTGTGGCCTAGTGGGAATAGCTGCTACACCTGGTCCTTTATGGCTGTTCCCCAGGGCTGGTTCCATTTGCTTTGAGTTATCTGCCTGCTATTTCACCTTTCTAACGTTAGCAATAGTTTTAGACAGCACTTTAATAATACCTCCAGAGAAGATTCCTTAGGTCTGGAAAGAGAGAACAGCAAATGAGCAGCAAATCCCAGAACATAAAGAATGGGAAAAGATACTTAGAACAGCTGGAGACTTTCTGCAGCAGCTCTTTGCAGCTGGGCTGCCAGAAGTATAGGGCATTATAAGACACAAAGGACAGTGCTCACCTCATTTTCCTTTAACCCTCTATAAGCCGAACTTCTAACCTAAACTCATCCAGCTCCTCTCTCAGGGAAGGACAGAAAGGGAAAAGAAGGAAAGTGGTAATAAAGAATCTTATTTTAGAACAGATTCCTACAATAGGTGGAGTGAGTGTCACCTTTGTCTGTAAATTGCAGGCAGAGAACAGAAATGGCTGAGCTCAGATAGGATGCTAGCTTTCGCCTTTGTAAAGTTCAGTGAGCTGAATCCCAACCAAAGCACTCAGGACATAAAGAAGTCACTGTCTGCAAGTATCCATCCCTGACAAAGTTGATTCAGATGAAATAAAATTAAATAATAATAATAATAATCAAGCAAACAAACAAATTTCCCCCCAAAACACCAAAAAGATTAACGCATGCAGAGGAACACTCATCCTAACTATGACTTTAGCTTCCTATCAAGGAGAGAGGAATGTGCAGCTGGATGTTTGTATGTCTGGTACCCTGCTGTCCCAGCTGGAGGCAGGCATGCAGTTCCAGTGGGTGGCTTTGCCTTCCAGAGCAGGACTCCAGTCCCACACATCTCACCCAGTGCCCCGGATCTGGGACAGGCTACTCCAGCCAGCAGATTCTGCAGCCCTGCGTGATGAAATCTGAGCAGAAGCAGCATCCTTCAGGGCCACTGTGAGCAGGAGTATGAGCTGTGTAAGCGTGAGTCATGGGAAAGATTAGCTGCCTTCCTCCCTTTCTCCTTTGTAGAGAGGCTATTCAGTCATTGAGATTAAGACATGTCTTAATTAGTTAAGATAGAGATGCCCTGCAAGGAACTGGGAGGTATCCTATACATTTTTCCCTTGTGCTTTGTCTTTTCCTCCTTTCCCCCAGAAAAGAATAATCTTGTTTCCAAAAATGGAATAAAGACAAAACTTTAAAAAAATTAAGGTGCATTATAGCAAAACTTCCACAGCCCACTGGAAAAAAAAAGAAAAAAAAAAACGAAAAAAAAAAAAAAAAACAACTTACACATTTTATCCTTATCCTAAGTAAAACATGAGTCATGCATGGAAATAATTTATTTGTAATTGTAAAATTACTCAAGTATGTACAACTTCTCCTGGAGGTCTAACATATTCTTGGTCAATGGGTGGTATTTTTAGTGAAAAAGGGATTTAGATGAGGTGAAGGTTTCAAAACCAAAATCAAGTAAATATTTTCTTTACACCAATACCAGCTGAAAGCAAAAAGTGTATGAAATTGGTAATGCTACACAATAAACTAGAAGTGTACTGGCTGCCCTATGGCTTACTGCAGAACTGATCCCATCAATTAGTATTGCAACATTTTCTCCAAATAAGACCATTTTAAAATATTAAAAACATCCAATTTATATCCATGCCTTGTAGTATAACATTGCCTAGTTTGTGTATAAGAAGTTTTAGACAGAGGGTGGTTGTAGATTTTATATGGCTGGAAATAGGCTACATCTGAAGAATATATGATGCCTTCAGCACAGGATAATTTTGACATTACAATCTAATACAGTGAAGCTGTTTTTCAAGCTTAGACATAAAAATGTATTACACTCCTTAAAAAATTGTCACAGATACAAGCACTGTAAGTGAAAACAGAATAAATCATCAAATCTTTTCAGTTGAAAATACCTTTAAAAGTCATCTAGTCCAACTCCCCTTCAGTGTATGGGGACATCCACAGCTAGATGAGATTGCTCAGAGCCTGATCCAGCCTGACCTTGAACGTCCCCAAGGACACAGGATCCACCACCTCTCTGGGCAACCTATTCCAGTGTCTCACCACCATTACTGTATAAAACTTTTTCCTTATGTCATTGTAAGTCTCTCTCTCCTTTTATTTTGAAACAATTTCCCCTTGTCTTATCACAAGACCCTGCTAAGGAGTCTATCCCCTTCCTTCTTATAGCCTCTCTTTAGATACTGAAAGGCCTCTATCAGGCCTCACCCAGGGTTTTCTCTTCTCCAGGCTGAACAGACCCAGTTCTTTCAGCCTGTCCTCACAGGAGAGGTTTTCCATCCCTGGGATCATTTTTGTGGCGCTCCTCTGGATGCACTGCAATAGGTCCACATCTCTCCTGTACTGAGGACCCCCCATCTGGACGCAGTACTCCAGGTGAAGCCTCACCAGCACAGAGCAGAGGAGCAGGATCATCTCCCTCCCCTGCTGGCCACGCTTCTTTTGATGCAGCCTAGGAGACAGTTGGCTTTCTGGACTGTGAGGGCACATTGCTGGCTCATGTCCAGCTTGTCATCCTCAAAGTCCTTTTCAGCAGGGCTGTGCTCCACTCTTACATCCCCCAGCTTGTACAAATAGCAGGTGTTGCCATGACCCAGGCACAAGGCCATGCACTAGGATTCATTGAACCTCGTGTAGCCACCTGGGCGCACTGCTCGAGCCTGTCTAGGTCTCTCTGAATGGCATCTTGTCTCTTGGGCATGTTGACCACACCCCACAGCTTGATGCCACTCACCAATTTGCTCAGGGCACACTGAATTGCACTGTCAATGTTGCTGATGAAGATGTTAAAGAGCACTGGTCTCAGTACTGACCCCCGAAGGACACCACTTGTCACAGATCTCCATCTGGACATTGACCCATTGATCATCACTCTCTGGCTATGATCTTGCAACCAGTTCGTTGTCCATCCTACAGTCCACCTATCAGATTCAGATATATTCTATTTGGAGAGATGGATGTTACGAGGGACCATGTTAAAGGCCTTACTGAAGCCCAGATAGATGACATCCGTGGCACTTTCCTTGTCCACTGATGCAGTTACTTTATCATAAAAAACAACAGGGTTGGTCAGGCAGAACCTTCCCTTGGTGAAGACACACTGATTATCCCACATTACCTCTCCCTCTCTTTCATGTGCCTTACCATAGCTTCCAGGAGGATCTCCTCCATGATATTCCCTAACACAGAGGTGAGTCTGACAGGTTGGTATTTCCCTCAGTCATCCTTTCTATCCTTCTCAAAAATGAGTTGTGTACTACCAAATCACCATGGGCCTCATCTGACTGCCATGACTTTTCAAATATCAAGAGTGGCTTGGCAACTAGATCAGCCAATTCCCTCTGGAACATATATCATTAGGACCCATTGATTTATGAATGTTCAGGTTCCTCAGGAGGTCATGAACCTGATCTTCATTTACAACACGAGAGGCATCATTCCCCTAGATTCCACCTTCTGAACTATCCACACAAGAACTGTGTGTAGAGCAGTCACTAGTGAAGACTGAGGCAAAGAAGTTGTTGAATGCTTCCTTGTCTGTTGTTACTAGACCGCCTTAACTGCTCACTAGGTAAACCCTCTTGGATTTTCCTCTTCTCTGAAACATGAAATGAAAAATCAGTCTATAAGAAAGACAGACCTTCACCTCAGCCTCCAAATTAAAACACAAATAGTTCTCAGTGCTTTAGTTTATCCCATGTTCTTGTACTGATCACTGGTCTCAAACTGCTCGTGAAGAAACATTAATAGCATGAAGAAATGCTTGGAACTGGATATTTAAAATGTAAGTTCTTTTGGGCTGGGAACTGAGCCCTCTTTCATTCTGCTGTAATGCTCATCGAGGTGGATCTGTACTAACGATAACACCAGATGCTCCTTATGAGCACTTCCCAATAAATCTTTATTTCTGGGATATCATAACATCCCTTAGGAAAGCAGCTACTCTAACTGCCTTTCCATACTATATACCAGAAAGCAGCCAGTGATAAAATCACATGTTAGAATTATTAGAGACAACTGCCTCCTGGATGGACTTATGCTGGCTCACCCATAGCGCACACATATCAGTTCTGGTCTATGGGACATTTAGAAATGAGAGGGAGGAGAGAGGAGAGATGGGACAAGAGAGGTATTGAGCCATACACTTGAAGAGCACAGGAGATGAAAGTAGGTAAAGCTAGCAGAGTCAAGTGTGAGATCTTTTATCAGTACACACAGCTACATCCATTTGAACAAGTAAAATGACTTGAAGTGGCTTTTCCTTTACTCCTCATTCCCCAGAGAAATCTAGTGGTTATGGAGCCACAACTACACTGGAATATAGGGCAAGAACTTAGGTGGAGGAATAGAAGAAGTAGAGAAATAATAAGAACATTTCCTTTTGTTGAAGTCCCAAAGAGTTAAGAGGCAAAATTATGCCTTTCAGAAGTTGTCTGCTGGGAAGACAACTTAACCCTGTGGTCAGCAGGCCTGGATTTACAATGCATCCATAGTTACACAGGCAGCCTGAAACACGGCCAGTGTTGCCACATCTTTAAAGACAGTTGACAGCTAAAAGGGGGATGCTTTAATTGAGCAGGGTTAGCTTGTGAGCGAAGTTTTCCATGTTACTCTGTGTGTGGTTTGAGACTGGCTGGGTGTAAATGCGGCCAGTTTTTTAGAGGGTTTACTAGCTCAGAATGTTTTTAACGGGCAAGGAAAAGCAGTGTTTTGCTTGGGAAGTTATTTTAGGGTGCCCATAGTGGTTTTAAAATGACCCTCACAGCAACAAAGAGTATTTTTCCCTTCTAAAAAGGAAAAAAAAGAAAAAAAAATCTCCTACCTAAAAACACTGAACTTTCAGTCTGTCATTTCAACATACTTTAGGGAACAGTTTTGAACATGTGACCGGAAAAAAGGTTTAAAAAAATTATTCCAACAAAACGGGAAATAAAAGCATTTTAGTCATGATAGTATTCCAATTATGAGACTATATACAGATGTATAGATTAAAGACTGAAAGAACTATTAGGTCCTACTTTCCTCCTCTTTCCTTAATTAGCATTTTCACCTCTGACTTTTCTCAAGTGCATTTTTGTTCCACTGAGCTTTCTCCAATAAAGCCTACATAATCCAAAGATACCATGATACAATATCTATATTTATACTTACTGGGCATATATTTATTTAAGAAAGGGGCTATTAACTTCAGAGAATCAGGGACAATGCAAATGACAACAGCATATGTTTGGGATCTTACCAGTAAGCCAGTAATGTTCAGAAATGTCAGTTCTGATGTAATGGTGGTCGTGAGAAGGGCCCAGGGAACGTGTTAGAGCAGTGTCTTTGCCAAGGAAATCAGAAGCTGTTCCAGCATAAAGATACTCATCTGCAAATGAAAAAGCAATAAGGTTTCCACATACATAAAGTAAGCAAATTAAAACTTTGTATTTTGTTGGTGAACAACACCTGTGTCTAATTTGCCTATGAACTAATTTAATACTTTGAAGTGTTTTTGTTACCTTATTGGGATTTGTGGTTTTATGAAATTACTTACATTTGAATGGATGGAGTATTTGCAATTGTATCCCTGAGAAATTAAGGAGTCCATGTCTGATTTTCAGATCTTCTAGGCAACCAGAAAAGCAAATCCCTCCAGGCCTTAATGAGGACACAGCTAAGGGCATAATGGCATACCTAAACCAAGCATCCTGCTCATTGGCACTGACCATGAGCCTGCAGGCTGTAAGGCAGACACAGCCATTACCAATTCAAGCTAGCCTTTGTCCCAGCCTTGTCCCACCACAGTGGCTTGGCTGCTCCTGGGCTTGAACTGGGAATTTGATAGATGCTCCACTATAGGAACTTCATGGCTTGGCAATTTCCTGGAGCAGGGATCTCTGCCCAACACTTCATTCACAAAGAGGAATTTAGGCAGTAGGGGAATTCTTCTCAACTATGTAGCATGTTAATGGTAGGAATATGGCTATAGACCCAAATTGTGATCATTTTAACACAGCGAGTTGTTCCACTAAAATAAATGAGACATCTTGCTTGAATAAGGCAGCCAGAAACTGTCTCACAAAGAAACGGTATTTATAATACTGCACAGGGTGTTTGATACAACTGCAGTTACTATTTATTTTTCTGACATCATTTTGGGGATTGGAAAACTACACAAATGTAAAAATTGCACAATATTTCCTGCTTTCCTTTGAATCTCACTATTTTTCTAAAAAGCAAAGAAACAGTATTGTTGTGAAATTAACTGCATTGTGCATTTTACAACAATTCTCTTTTTTTCTTTTTCTGTAAAAATAACAAGATAGCTTTATCAGGTAGGGGAGCTTTGTTTTTGTTTAATGGCTTGCAGTAAGAAATTTCTTCAGTTTGAAAAAATAAAGAAGGTTTATATTCATAAATAATAATCATATAAAATGCTGCATGATACATAAAAATACTTTTCCAGGTTTTCTGATGTTTTGAGTGGAAACAAGTTATTCATTTCACCAGATATTTCAGTGAGAAGCCCTTTGTTGAGAGTGAACTCTGAATAAATACCATTCAATATAAATCATAAATATTGTGTGGTTTCATTCGCAAAAGATGTAAACATGCTTAAAAAATAAGACATAAAGAAAACAAAACTAAGCGAAAAACCACAACCACTGACCCACAAAAAAAGATCCGTCAGCTTTCTTTTTGCTTCATTATTACTGTTACTTATGTATTATTTCCATGACAGTACTGGAAAGCACATCTTTCAGACAGCATGTCGCCTTTGTAAAGGAACAATAGTGTGTTCAGAATAGTATTTGTCATAATGAAGAATGGGCAGTGTAATTGGTGTTTGCTAACTTACAGGCACTCAGTGATCAATAAATCCCAAGGACTAACAGAAAATGCCCATCCCTGCCCAGGTTCTGCTGACAAGGTGCTTTCAGCACTTCTCATGGCTTTTGACATCTCCCAGTCCATGTTCCAGTTATTTCCAGAATGGCTTTGGTGAGTGGTAATTTGCAACAGAAGATGGATGACAAACAGGTGATTTTTCAGTTAGAAAGCCTAGGTTTTCCAATGGCATATAATATAGTATTGTATTTTACTTGGGATAAAATGCTGTGTAGAATTCAAAGACAGATTAGATATTTCTACAAAGAATGAAAACACTTGCATTAACCACTTACAGGGATGGAAATATAGGGCAATACTAAGCTCATATTTATACCTGATTACAAATGCTTTCTGAAGGATGCAAGTAATATTTATTGCTATTTTGCAGATAAATAAAAGCAGGTGGAGAGAAACACTATGAAGCCTATTCCTCTTGCCAGTAGAGAGATGGGAACTGACCTCCCCTGAGTCCCAGTGCTCTATCTTATCCATGAGTTACACTGCTCTTTAGGAAATAAAGCAATCATCCAAAGATAGTTCAAGAACACATTCTCTGGTCAGGCCTGTAACTCCTTACAATGCTCCTTGTACAGTATAGTGAAGCACTTGATACCAGGCATAGTGCAGGAAGGGATGCTAAAACAACTCAATTACCAAATGTATCTAGCCTGAAAATTCTTACTTACTAGAGATTATGTTTTACTTAGCAAAGCACAGCAGCTTCTTCATCTCCCAAGACTTAATAGAGAAGTCAATGCACTAGTGTGCTACTGGAATTAGCCAACACTATAATAAATCACAGAGCTACACTGCATTAAGAAAAAAAAAAAAAAGAATAAAGTTTCTAGAATTCCATTTTAAAAATAGACTTCGCAGTCATTAAGCAGTACTAGGGGTCCCTGAAAAGAATAAGCACTGACTTTAATCTATTGTTTTTAATAAAGGAAGTCCTGCCCCATCTGTTGGGTCAGAATCACAAATCATCTATCTTATTATCAGAGAAGAAAGACTGAACATTAGTCATATTCTTTTTATAACACAGTGACCAATACTTCAAAGCATTGTCACCACTGCTCTTTGGTTGTAAATGAAAACGTCATGGTGCTTCACTCTTATCTTGTATTCATAGGCTTGATGGACAAGTTAAATGAAAATTGTCCAAAGCTATGAACCAAACCATGACAAAAGTGGCTCTTATAGTGGTTTGAAATCCGGAGGTCAAGCTGACATTCCTCGGTACCAAATGTCAGACCACACAGTGCTGCGATGCACACAGCAGGCAGACTGCGCTATCTTGTTCCTAGGCTTCCAGCTTCAGAAGTGGCTACTCAAGTAAATAGAAGCCTCAAAAAATGTATTTATGGAAATAGCAGATGTCAGCAGACTTCAAAGGGCAGAACATATTGATAATTGCAGAAAGAGCCCTAGAAGCACTTGAAACTTTGTCTGTCCATGTGTTGGTTTGTCTTTTTTTGTTGCTAAAGGAGAAATGACTGGGTGAGGATGAAACCCTGCTCAGCTGGCAGAGACTTCACAGTCACTCAGGTTTCTCCGCTTTTGCTGATGTGTTTCCAACTTTTGTGTCAGCAGACTGAAGGGTTCCCCCAGGTCCCAGAGCATAAACCAGCATCAGAAGCACAAGCGATGTCAGAGAAGCTCTGCTGGTGACATCTGCTGAGCCTCTGACCCCAGTAACTGCTCTGATGGTTTCTTACCTGCCATCACTGATGCAAATGGCTGCTGAGGATCAAAAGGACATTTCAACCTGCCCGACTCCAAGTTCTGAGTATCCAGCCTGAATATTGTTTCCTGAGAATAAACACATATTCATTATCCTGGTGTGGCTGCGGAGAAAAACTCTCTCAGACAAATGGCTTTGCTAACAGATGAAGTTGAGGTGTATCAGATCACACAGCTGTCATCTTAGAGTTGATGTTTACAGTTCATGCCCCTGTTTTACATCTGGATTTTTTTTTTTTTCACTCATCATTTTTACATATCTTACTCACTCTATAGTGAAAAATAAATCTTGAAAAAATATAATGATTTTCAGGAAGAAAAAGATGCATTGTTCATTTCAATTCAAAGTAAAGGCTGGATTGTGCTTAAAAGGCACTAGTGTCTACTTGGGAAAGTGCTGATAGACTATGTTGCAACAGGAGACCCAGAAGGGATTCTGGCTTACTCCTAAATTTCTCCAGGGACTGCTGAATAATGTTCATGGCAGACACAGTTCAGCCCCTTTAAATAGGAGCAGCATATGCTCTCTCTTATTTTTAACAAGGCTAAAAATACAATAGATATTTAAATAAATCCCTCCTTGTAATTCCCAAATACAGCCATCAATGCTTGGGTCACAGAACAAAGGTACAGAGAAAGATAAAGGAAATAAATTACTTATCATTCCTTAAGATTTCAGTGGGCAATTTTGCATTTTTTTTATTCAATTTTTGTAAGCACTGCTTTGAAGTTTTATTAGTTTGGAACAGCCCAAGCGGACATTTTCACATATTCCTTTCATCAGTTTTCTGAAAGCACATGTAACTGAAACCCACATTGTATCCTTGTGAAGGCAAACTGGTTATTAGGATGAGTAAAATCTTAGTAGGTACAGAGAGACTATTTTAAGAATGTTACTATTAGAAAAGGGAGACTTCCTGCAGAGGTGTTGTTATTGTACTCTCCCATGGAAAGTGGCATTCAGAACCCCACTGGCACTCAGGCATCAAATCATTATTGGTTTAATGTTTACTGCAGAGGCAAAGCTTTTGCAGTTACTTAAAAAGAAACACCTATGATTCAAAACTGTGCCCAAAGAGATTCACATAGAATTAAACTTCACAACATATTATTCAATTTATGCTAAGCATACATCAGACTATAAATAACCAAACATTGCTATTTCATTGAGATGTCTTCTAAACCCCATAGGCTCAGAAGACAAGAGGCCAGAATACTGAATAATTAAGACCCTTGCTTAAGTGGGAAAAAAATCAATTCCAATCAGTGGAGATAAATTCAATTTCCTGCAGCAATTCTGGCTGCTATAAAGCAGAATTTAATAGTTAGGCAAGAACTCTTGTTATCCTCTCAAACATCCGAGATATCGGGTAAACCAAATTCTCAGGCTACTTAGATGGGTTCATCAAGGACAACATTAAATTGAAAACTCAGCATTGTTTTGCTGACAATAGAATATTATTGTCCCATTGTCATTTCTTCTAAGAAATGCTGCCCTAATCTGCTCAGAGAACCTTTGTGGTATAACACATGCCAATAAGCTGCTCCTATGTCCAGGAATACTCAAGAGACTGAGGACTCTGTAGACCACCATCAAACACTCCAGACTTCAACCAAACAAATTAATGGACACAACCATGTATTCACACAGTTAACCTCCTGCTTTCAGTCTGGACAAAGATTTCAAAGAAAAGAGCATCCCTTGGAGACCTGTGGCTAAGAGCACCGTCTGAGCCAAGCCTCTTCTTCACCAGCCAAGAGAAGTTTTGGCAGTGATTTCAGCACTAGCGAGGCTAGGACTTTAATCCTCTTTAATTGTGTGATCCTGTAAGAGATTTGTATGGCTTCAAAAGCAGTGTGTGCTGTGGTTTTGAGTCACCTGATCCACACTCCTTTCCGTCTGCTTCTGCAGCATTGGCAGCAACCAGCAGGGCACTGGGCAGATCCTCCAGCAGCTTCTAGAGGTCAGCAGGGTGCTGCCTGCTTTCAAAGCCCTGTGAGACAATCTCAGACTCTGGCTCTCCCAAGCATCCCACAGCTTCCTGGAGAGGTTGCTAATTACCAAACATCCATTATCCATTCTTACAAATCAGAGCTTAAAAAAATCTAAAATAACAGATCTGCAACAGGAGAGCTTTGAATTTCCACACAGGATTACTAGCTTCAGTTCCTACAACCAGGAGACTTCTCCAGCTGCCTGTCAAATTCAAGTCAATGGGTTTCAAGAAGAGAGGACTCAGGACTCTCCTGCTATGTCACATTTGTCTGGACAGGGAGTGGCTATATTGGTGTTTGGAATCGCAGGAGGAAAGGGAAAACATATCTGATGCCATTCAAAGTCACTGTTTCAGTAGGATGTTGCAGAAGAGATGCACTAGCAGAAGAGTTGTGAGTAGCGATGAACACTGAACAGCTCACCCCTGCAGCTGAGCAACCAGTGAGTGCAGGACAGGCAGAACTGGGAGACAGTTAGGGGATTAGGAAATACAATATGAGGTTTCTTCTTTCATTTCCTCTCATAAGGTAATTGGTCATATCTAATTGAGACAGACCCCCTTGTCTAGACTGACCGCCAGACTGAACAATCAGGCCAAATCCATAATTTTATAATGTCTGATGAGAACAACCATCACAAATGAAGTTACAATGGGAGAGTGAATAAGACAGCTCACTAATGACCGAGAGGTAAATCAGAACCTTACACTCTTGCTGAGAGTTGTTCCGCTCAGTTCAGCTGTGGACTTAATCATTCAAGCTGAGAAATCAGCATGATACAAGAGATGTAAAGCTTCAGTTGTTTCAACTGGAGTAATCAGAGAAATGAAGCAAAGAAGACTAAGTTGTTTCTTTGCAAGCCCAACAGCCTGTTCCAAACAGTATCAGTATTAACAGATTATTAGGGAAAGAGTATCATCATGCATACTTCAGGCAGCTCTTTAACTTCAGCATCCTTTGGTCAACCAACTCACAGATTGCATGGGTCCTACATAGGACAAGAGTTAATAAAACTTTTACCCTCTCCCCTGCTTCCATTCCCCCCCCCCCCCCCTTTTTTTTTTCTTTACTGTAAGCATTTGTCATCGATTTCGTACATCAGCATAAATCCAACACATACATATTTGATATTATTGAATTTAATAACATATCATTACAGCTCACTTTTTATATTCTACAATTTCACTTAGATCCAAGAAAAAGGGAAAGCTGTTTCTACAGTAGTGCAGGAAGCCTGCACTACAGGCAAATAATCAGACAGGTCACCAGACACTGTCTAAGAGCAGAGCCAATGTTATAAATATAACCAAAGTGTTATACATACAGGAGTTAAAAAGAGACTTGTGTACTAAGTGGCTGCTTGACACAACACCAAAATGCTTCTGTTGTGGGGGTTACATCTCAAACATTTACCACTTAGGATGGAGATTTCTTTGTCACCAGCAAATGAAGACCAATCAGCTGCTAACTTCAGTGCAGGAATTCAACACTAGTGTCCAAGGACACCCAGCACTTAGCGACAGGGCTGCAAACCATCTGCAAAGGCCTGAGATGCTGCCCTTCAGCTTAGACTTAGAGACCATTTACAAACTCTGAATTACTCTAGTGCACAAGGAATAGGAAGCCATCCTTAAGGAAGAGGAGATATGTGTACATTAGAAGATAGAACAACGAATGTCATCTTGAACTCTGTGTATGTGTGTATGTAAGCAGAAAGTATATGCGGAAATGACTTACAAGAAAGAAGGACATCTGGGTTAAATGTGCTCCTCACTTACTTAATCATGTGAAAATGTCATTCTGAAGAACTCTGTGTATTAAGCCTTACCAAGGAAAGTGCTTTGTTCAAAAGCGATATGCACATATCAAATGTGAGAACACAAGTTCCTGTCTGACCTGCAAAATCCACCATTTACTGTTATTTACTCAAGCTGCTGTCAGTTCATTTTTTACACACTCACATGGTATTTTCCAATATATAATGAATGCTAGACAAAGGTTACCACTTGACGTATCAGAGTAGTGAGAAAATTAAATTACCTCTTTGTGAGTGCCAAGTTCAATGTATCCACAGAGAGGGTGAAATGCTCCTGTGCCACAGACATAAACATGCGTTCGGTTGTAGGGCTGAAGGACCCTAATAAAATTGGCACATTCTGTCTGTTGCAAAGAGAAAAGAGAGAAATGTTAATTTTCATGTTTATTTTTCACTTTCACAGTCTTGTGCTATGTTTTAGCCTTAGGATCCTTGTATTTAAACTTAAAACTACTGTAGTAGTGATTGTTTACTAAACAGTTCAAAGTTGTGATGGTTAAAATTTCACAGCGGCTGCGTATGAGGCAGCTCATCAATCAGACTTGCAAGCCCTTCTTTTGTAATGCTTACAGGCACGAGGAGCTATGTGGTAACAGTGCAGATTGGACAATGTCTGCTCACCTCATGCTGTAGACACATTCTCAGTCAATTGAGGTTGGATAGCCACCGGATTTGTCTGCCTACAAATCCTCCTGCCTTTGCTCCTGATTGAGGGTTCTGCACAAGCTTTAACACCAAAGATTACATGATAGAAAGCTCTCTGGCAATCAGAAGGGCTTCAGCATACTTCCAGTGGGATGTTTTGTGTGAGTGACCTCTCTGTGCACCAACCACATCCTGCTGGTCACTTCTATTTGAATCCTTTGGGAAGTTCAGGCCAGTCCTGGCCTTAAGTGGACTTGGTTGTAGCTAGTAAGCAGTCCAGATGGCTGCCATATGCTGTAAGGGTGTTGCATTGGCTGATTATGAAGGCCTGTTGTAGGCTTCCCCAAAATTGAAGTAATACAGATATGGCAAGGTATTTAGGAGGATATGTACAAGCTATGCATAGGTCCAAGCAACCATCCTGCACCTAAGTGAGAAGTAAGCTGCAGAAGCAGTGCAGGAAGCACTGCACAGGAAGGTATGATGTATGCAAAAAACAAATATTCTCTCCTCTGGTCTTTTTCCTTTTGTTTAGGTACAGAAATATATCAGCACAAATCCTCCATAGAGACCAGTATCAGAACTTTCCCAGTGCTCAGCAGAGGTGTTGTTTAGTCCTTGTCTGCTGTAAAGATAATAGTGGCAATAAGTTAGGATAAAAAGTTTAAATTCCTCAGACAAGAGGAGAGAGAGTATTTTGAGCTGGACTCCACCTTGGTAACAGACAGCTCAACAGAAAACACAAGACTTGTGGAGAGAAAAGGAAGAAATTTTATTATACGGCCAATAAATGTTTACAATTATGGCAGACTCTAGACACGATGTAATCTGCGCTACGTAAAGAAGATATGAAAGCTTTATTGTATACATGCATGTACCTTATGTACAAAGTGATTTCTTTAAGATTTGTTGTTGCAAAGCTATTAGGTCTGAGATTTTATTTTAACCTTAACTTCAGTTGTCTGCAAATTAAGTTAATTTGTAATGTCCGTTGCTACTCTGTTTCATTAATCAATTATAATGGAGTTATATTCAGAATATTTCCAAAAAAAGAGCAGTTCAATGAGAAGGAAAGGATTTTTTCAGAAAAATATTTCCCACAGTAAAAGTCAGAACTTCCATTCATCTCTCAACTGACTTCATAATATACAAGGATGGCTAAAACACTTGCTGTTTTTTAACAGTGAATATTTTTCTAGAAGCATTAACATTTAAAGATACCATGATTTTTTATATATTTTTTTTCCAATTAGTTCAGGAAAAAAACCCAAAAACTTACTAACAGATTTAGTGCATTTAGAAACAAATATACAGATGTGCAATATTACCAGCAATAACAAAAATATGGAGACTATACTTACATGGGCATCTTTCCCAGCTAGTTTGCATAATTCCAACTTTTCTTTTGCTGCAGGCCAGTAAATCTGGAAGATAGTTTAAATAAGACAAAGATTATGAATAATATAAATAGTCCTGTGACTACTTATAGTTTAACTACCTCCTCAAAAGAACAGTTAAAACATACATGCTGAAGAAATTTACATATGAGTAGAAGTGAACCTGGCTTTGAAAACAGTCTTCCATCACAAGTATCAAGTCTTTAAAGGAAACGCCTTGTTCTTTGTTCATTTCTCCATTGTGCATATCTATTTTTAATAAGTACTCAGTTAATCCAGCTAGAACACCTTGTAAGTATTATGAATAGCATGCTTTTCTCAAGGATGAGCCAAAATATCTAGAAATTGAACTGACTGCAGAACTAGGCAATTCAATTTGTAATGAATTTGGTCCAGTGAACACGGCAAAGCAATCTTAGAAAAACTGCTCGCTGTTACTACCAATGTCCAAATGAAAAGTGGTTTTGTTTGAAAAACTAAAGGTAGGTGAAGGGAAATATCAGAACAAGAAGTGCAAGACAGAAATTAATAGCACACAAAAATATTACTTTTCAACAATAGCCAAGTATACTGAGTAAAGCATACAGATTTTGAAAATGACATATATAAGCTTAAAAAAAAAATCATATACCTTACATAATTTTCAGCATAAAATATTACTACCTTTCTTTCTTCTTTCATCTGTACAATTCTGTAAATTAGTTTTTGGTGTAAATGATGGAACCAGATGACAAATCTCTGTCAGTTACTGTAACCTCAATGATATTCGTGAAGAAATGTCAAAGAACAACTGCTGAGGTTCTGGTTCATTGATTTCAATTAAGCAGTAAAAATTGGTTATTATTATTTTTCGGATTCTATTAAATTCAAAAGATAAATTAAGTATATATTCTTCCAGAAGCATCATGCTGAACATGGATGTTTTTTTTCCCCTGCTTATTTTGACAAAAGAAAGGTACAGCCAGTCCTTATGATTAACAACAACAAATCACAGTATTTTTTGATCAAATATTGGTTAGAAAACTGTTTCAAGTTCCAGAAACCAATATGCAGATTACTAGTAGTCACAGATCCCTTTTTACTCTTAAGCCTACAAATACTTTCTAAAATTTTAAATAATGCTATATGAATAAAGCTTAGAGATTACTGATAAGATTAAAAACAATGATTAAAGATAAAAGACATTAAAAATTGTCTTTCAGTAAAGATGTGTAACTCAAAAACAGGCAAGAGGAATCAGCATCTATAACATTCCCTTAGGTTCACCCAGCTGCTGGCACCTTTTAAGATGTGCCTTGCCCCATACGCAGGTTCACACCCTAGGATGGCATGCTAAAGAGTGTCCTACATCCAATGGTGTTGTCACTACCCCAGACACAGAGTGTTCCTTTCAGTATTAGAGCATTCTTTTTATTTCATTCCTTTCTCTTCTCTTTTCGTGAAATGAAAACAAATGTGACAGATTTCTGCAAGGAAATCAGTTCTCTTTCTAGTGAATTCACAGATGCCTTTGTGATTAGTAGCTAATAATAAAGATAATGTATTTTAAGTCATATAAAGCTTAAGTAAATATTTCTGTAAAGAGTTAAAGTTAATGATAAGGCAGTACAACAACATCTTAACACTATAGCACAACTTTATTTTTCCAGAGCATTTTTTCAGAGTGATGTCATTATAGAATCCAGGTATGAAAACACAACTGGAAATCAGCTGCAGTGGTGTCTTTAAATTACACAGTGTACAACTCCAGAAAGTAAAGCAGGAAGTACTGGGAAGTTGACAAATCCATTGGGAAGAGCTGAAGCTAGTGCCAATGAACTCAACTGGTCTCTGCCTGGGCAGAGTGGTACAGCTTTGCCTTGCGGCACTGGTCTGCCACAAATGTCACTGTGTTAAGTAGAAGGAGAGCTTGATGCTTAAGAGGTGCTGCTGAAGAAAGAATGGTGAAAAAGGAACGGATAGAAGAATATAAGATCAGGGAAGTCCAAATGTCTAGGTAGTCTTAAACTGAGATCCGATCTTCAATTCTCTTGCATAGAAACTTCACACCCAATTCTGCCCACACAACTCCTATCCACAACAGAAAAGGCTATTATGGGTCTTTGAGGATTCTTTTGTTTTGGTTTTGGCAATGTTTAGTTGTCTGGTTATGTAGACAAGATCTCCCTCTGCAAGGTTTTGAAAATACCTGCCTCTACCCTCCAACTACATAGCAGTACTGGACATTTGCTTTGGGAGGCCTAGTTATATTGGAAAGCAGCTACTTGAAGACATCACATATATTGATGGACACCACCTTTATCTCTTGTTGAGATTCCTTCATGGGTCATTGTGTTTGTCATGTAGGTTGTACAGTTCAGGATGAGATACACCTCTTGCCTTTGTGACTGAAGACCACTGTCAATTATGACAGAAAAGCCATTTGATTCTCATTCTGGCCACTCAACAGATACAGTATGTAGCATTATGCAAAACCACATTAGTCAATGGAAAGTGTAGCTAAGCGATCCAACTAACTTTAAAATCAACATGCAATACTACACAAGGGAATTACAGTGATATTTATTTGTTTTTCATCTGAGAATTGCAAGGTTCCCAGAAATAGTCATTTCTAAACTACAACAGATCAAGACAAGGGCATAATGCAGTAAGTGCATATCAAGACACTGTGTAACTTCAGGTTTAAAACAGCACAAATTATATATATATATATATATATATATATATATATATATAATGATCTGTATTTGAAATGTCTAGAGAAATCTTAGAACAGCTATGTGTAATTGCTCAGTTTAGAGAAGAATGTAACTAGTTGAAATTCATCAACAATTTACTTAAATAAGATCATTTTCTTCTCTTAAGCTTCAGTTTATTATCCTTGCAAAATACCCATATCAAAATTCCAAGGTTAGGGCTACCGTCATGATTTCCCAATTGTATCTTTTATGGACCAATAAAAAAAAATAAAAAATAAACCTTATCATTACTTCTAAATAATTGTACAAATATTTTCTTAAATTTAGCAACAGAGAAGAAATTAAAATCTCCTAATAAGTGCAAGCTACTTTTCTCTGTTGGCAGAGTGAAAGAAATCCTCCCAGGAGTACAAAATTAAGTAATGCAGAAGTGTAGGACAGATAAGGTATCACATTAAAGGGTAGCTGAAAATTGATTTCTGATTAAAACAAAACATTAGAAACCACAAAAATCCTTTTCAGATCAGAAGTGTAGCAAGTCCTAAAAGTAAGCAAGATTTTTCTTTCCTCTAAATATCCATTTTTACTGCAAGAAAAAAGAGATTTATTTTTTTTTTTAATACAGATGATTTATGTATATAAATTGATAGATAGATGCTATATATACCATTATATGTATCTAAAAAGATGCAGTTCTATCAGGTTCATTTCAGCTGCCATCTGTCATGAATTAACAATCCTGGTTAAGAGTTAATATTTCCCTTGTCTTTCTTTATCTCTCTTTCTCAATCCACTTTCCACAGTCTATAAACTCTTTGGTGAAGTGATGGCTCATGGACAGAATGCTGAATTCTGGTTCCAAAGAAACCCTGTATTAAATTGGAGGTTATCAAAGAATCATTTCTAATGAAACTACTAAATCTATCATGATGCAGGGCTTTCCCAAAACAGTGGAACACACACACACACACACACAAACAAACAAAAAACAGGAGAAATTAAACATATATAAAGAAGTCACAGACCTATTTGTCTTATTTGACCTTTTTGAAAGGTTTCAGAGCAGTTCTATAGGAAAGGGATAACTTAAGTTTCTAATGAATATTGAAACTGTATCACACTCAATATAACTTGGTGTAGTTACTGTTCCTGGCTAATGTTATGCCTTTCTTTAAAAAGACAGCTGAACTACACATTACTGTAGAACTCCTCCTCAGAGCTCCACTGAAGTATTTCATAATGTGCAACACAGAAATTGATTAGTTAATTTAATTAAAACTGAAGTATTTCATAATGTGCAACACAGAAATTGATTAGTTAATTTAATTAAAAAAGATCTGATAGGTATGGAGCCTGTGGCAGGAAACTGCTCATGGAATTCTTAAATTGGCAGAGTTCATTTTATTTCAAATATTCTTCAGTAGTCTTGGCAAAAAGAAAAAAAAAAAGAACAACAAAATAGCACTGCAACAAAACGTGGATATGACACAAAGCTGGGAAGCATCACTAATACAAACAAAGATGGGTAATAATCCACGGGAGGAATAAAAGGACTTTATTGACAAGAATTATAGAGAGTAATATGAAGTTAGTGTAAACTGGTTGTAAATAAAAAAATAGATCATAGATTAAGAAAAAATTCTGAAAGATCAAAGAAATGAGATCCTGGGATTAAAGACCTTTCTATAGAAGTTCAATGAAGCATTCCACAACACTTCTTATAGCAGAATTGGATGGGACTATTAAAAGAATACCTGCAACATGAGGTATTTGCTTGTGATAGAGAGTGAGACCAATTGACCATCATGATTCGTTCCATTCCCATGTCCCCAAGATAATCACACTCATGCCAGCAATGAGCACTTGAGTGTTTCATTGAGGTCGATGGCTTTCAGCAGCCCTGGAGGTTTCACTGGAACCTCTTGTGTGCTTGACATCGCACACGTGCGTCAGCACTTCTCTATCAGCACAGTCACTGGCACAAGAAACCTCAAAGTGTTTTGTTAGTGGTACAGGTAGCACCAGCAGGATGCATCCCTATCTGGAGTGAAACACATCAGCTGACTGTTATGTCTTGTAACACTCACTCACTAAATTTGATCCCTGTGAAGAAAGCCACTACTTCCTCCCTGTTTTGAAGGACTAAGAGGTGGGTCGAAGCACTTAGAGGAAAATACATTGATTTTAAGCAGCTGCTTGATACAACCAGAGAAAGTCTGCTTCCTTCCCTTGCTTTATTCTATGTACTATTTTTTTGTTGTATTGATCCTTTAGAGAAGAAGGCATGCAGTAAAATTACAGCATCCCTGGCATCCAAATGTCTCAGTAAGACTTTTGGAGTCATGCATACCATAATTCAGATGCTTAAGCTCAGTAATATTAATATATTTTCTACATGACAGTTCCAAATGAAGCGCTCAAAGAACAAAGGCAGATAGATCTGTAAGCTTATAATCACACTGGCATATGAAATGTGCTCCCCCTGAGAAACTTTCCTCCATGAGACTACTCCTCTGCACAATAAAAATAAATAAATACAAGATTGGATTCCTTACATAGTCTAATGCAATCATAAAGCAGATGCTGTAAAGAGAGCAACCCTATCAAAAAATGTTGAAGTAAACCACGAGACAGTACAAACCCAGCTATGCTGCTGTCCTACTAATTGTAACACTCAGATTTCATTTTTCCTACCAGTAAAATGAGAATAATGGCACTTGCAATTTTCTCTCCTTTATGTTCCACTGCCTAAGAAATTAATTAACGGCTGAAAAAAGGAAAGCATTAAAAAAACTGGTAAGATCAAGGAGCACTGAGAATGATATGACAATGAAAAGACTGTCACAGTGTTTCATATGACATGATTATAAATATCACAGCCCAATACCTCAACAGTAGGTGTTCAAAGATCACTTTCTAGGAATCAGGACATTTTGTGCTTCTGTATACTGACTTAAGGTCACATCAGTGCTAGAAGTTTATTGAATCTCCCAAGGAACACAAGAAAGAATTTCATGCCTTTTTAGTATTATTTTGCTGAAAACAAAGAACATTCTAATTAATGGGAAAATGAGCTGTTTTTAGCATACTGCGCAAGTGTACCAGTTGGTCTCTAAATACCTCACATCTGTTGCATTCATGCATTTGGTATGGGAAGTCCACAACTTGGGAAACTGTAGAGATTGTTCTCATACACAACTTTAAAGAAGAAGATTACCCTAAGAACTTCTTGTAACTGGTTCCTACTGTACTTGCCATACTCTGGAATTCAACATTTTAAAGTCATGAGTAAACAAAGGAAGTTCAGATATCTAAGTTCCTTATCTGAATTTTTCCGTGTATTTGAGACCCAAACAGACTGTCTCTAGAACTAAATTTTTCACCTTTCTTTTTAACAGTTTTATCAAAGGTTAGCTAACTCCATGGACTACTTAGAGACTCTTAAAAGCCAGGCAAGTGTTCTTAAATCTCTGTTTCTTTAGAAACTACCACAAACCTTCCTTCTTTCAACAGGTATTTCTACATCCGACACACTAATTCCCACAGCTGAGATATACCTCCAGGGAGACATTTGACAAAAACTTCCAACTCCAATTATTTTATGAGTAATAGGAAATCAGATCTCTGAAAGATCTGATATGGCACAGGGAGAAGAGAGCATATAAAGATCTATCCAGATTGATTTACAGCACTGTGGGAAGCACAAGTGTCAAGGTATATTATTCCTAATTTTATCAAGCTGAATTTAATGCCCTTGGAAATCAGAGGGAAACAGTTGTGTATTTGGATGACATATTCACAGATTTAGGCTAGCTTAAATTTGGCGAGTGGTTGTTAAAGAGAAATGTTTGAACCAAACAAGCTTACATCGCATCTGCCTGAGAGAAAGAGAGATCTCAACTTGCCGCAGGGCTTTTTTAAAGCCCAGCCTACTCCAAACACAACTGCAGGAGTAGACAAGGTTTTCAACAACCAAGGGCTTTCTGAGAAGTGCATTTTCAGGTGTACATAAAGTGGATTAGTGTGTACAGGTGTGAAAACATAAAGAAAACAGACCAAAAGCTGAATTCATTTACGCTGGATTAAATCTTGAAAGGCCTCGGTGCTTTTGCACTTCATTTTCCACAGTATAACCACAGCCTACCATCTGTTTCTCCTAGAAGGAAACCATACAACAGGACTTTCAGTGTAAATGACATTTCTTCTCACATGTTTATCCCTTCAGACTGAAGATAAATCCTACCTCTGAAAAAGTCAAAGCTCAGTATGAGTTTTCAGAGAGCAGGATATTGGCTTTTTTTAATACCAAAATACAGGTGTAAAATATAAAAACAATAGGGGATGTTTATGGAAACATAATTCACAGCAACAATACAAAAGGAAATAACAGAGACACTGTCTTCCACCTAGGATCACTGTCCATCTGGTCTCATACTGCTTTCTCCACGTTTTGCCCATAGATTGTTGTTCTGTGTCTGTAAACACTGGTTGGAAGCTGCCACCTTGTATACACAGGTCCCTAAATTTAAGTCTGTTAAACAACGTTGTGTACACTAAAGGCTTGCAGATCCAGAGCAACATTCACATAGATCAATGACAGGGGAAATGAGGGGATAGCAAGCACAGCCATCACCTCTATCTCTGGATGTCCCTAACCTGAGAGACACTGTCATAGCTCCTTCTTACACACTTCTTTCAGTAGCCACTGCTGACAGTTTTTAGAGACAGGACACTAAACTATACACATATCCAGTAGCAACAGTCTTGTTTCACTGCAAGTGACAGGCAAAATTCTTCCTGTACCTATGAGTATTGGAAGGGTGGGAAATTGACAAGTGAAAACGAGTGCCTTATGAACTGCAACACCCAGAAAACCTACTTCTGAAACAAAAGTAGGTAAATAATTATGCTTTTAAGTCCTGGTAACTAATTTCTTATGCGTGAAGGGTCAGATCATGCCCCTGTCAGATTGCAGCATCTTCCTGATTCTTTTCTTGGGAAAACTAAGAACAATGTTCTCCAAAATAGATTTATGGCCATCATTCTCCCCTGCCACTGGGCTGATTTTAACTTAATCAAGACTCCTATATGATGGCACAACCAAGTCTTAATTCAATGCTGGCTAAATTCCCATTGGTTTCTTTAATAACTTAGACACTTCTATAGACTGACAGGAGGTTTCCCAGAAGGTATCTTGAGGATGTTGTTTTATACGTGTATGCGCACGCTTTTTCGTACATAACCATCCTATTGCAGAGATAGGTGGGTCACACTGCAGATATTACAGGGTGATAATAGTGTTGACATACAATTCCATTTTTGCAGTTAATAAGCACCAGAGCTGTGGAAATGCAAATAATTGCTTTGCAAATATTTCATAAGTGTTTAGCCATATGATATGTATATACATATATGCATATGTACTTTTTACTGTGAACTGCACACAAGATAAAATCAATACAAAAGGAGATTAAAGGATAAGACGCAAGACAACTGCACCTGGCAATGAGCAAAAAAAAACCAAAAAACAAACAAACAAAAAAATCACCAAAACAAAACAAACAAAAAACAACAAACACAAACCGAGGATGCACCAAGTGACAATTTGTGACCCAGTGCCAATACACACTGGAGCAGATGACAAAAAAAAACTGACATGTTTATCTATTTGGCCCACATGTGGCTGTGTCTTCTAGCACTGACAGCTCCTGCAGGTTGGCAGCTTTTCAAAAGCTTGTCAGGCCTCGATAGCATTCCTATTCCTGCAGAGATGGGTGGGGTCGTGCTGCAGATTACACAGTGATAATAGTGCTGACATATAACCCTGCTTGCACTGGTAGCAAGCATGGGAGTTACAGAAACATGCAGAATTTCTCTGCAGCTAGTTAATAAGTGTTTGCCTGATTTGTTATGTTTTGTATTTCTTCTTCATTTATTTTGTTAAGAAGTAAAATAACGAAGAGTAAAATAACAAAGGTTTTAGGCAAACTGACAAGAAAATTGCATTGACCAAGATAATATTTTCAACTGTATTCCAGAGTTTAGGATTATTAGCAAAGTCTTTCCCAGTTTTCTATTCTCCTGTGCTCGTAAAGAATTCTATATTGCTTTGTTTTACACCATACATCTTTTGTTTATGGCATAGTTGTCTTCATTTCCTGGGTCCTGATAAATTTAGGATGTAGCTTCTTTTATTTATTTTACACTATATAAATAACTTGCAATATTTTTAAGGCATCTCAGTTCTTTCAAGAAAAGACTATGGCACAGACAATGATACTTTTGCAAAAGAAGTCATAGGCTTCTATTCAGAACAAGTTCATAGAAATTATATCCCCACTAAAAAAAAAAAAAAAAGAAAAAAAGAAAAAAAGAAAAAAGACATTTTTTCCCTGATTTACGTAGATTGCTATCATTTTAGTTTTCTGCATTTTTCTCATTCTGTGGTACTTTTCTGTTATACTACAGTAGCTACTACTGTTTCATCATAAGGTTTGCCAGCACAAGAAACTGGGTGGATTTTTTTAAGCTACCAGCTAAGGAAGTTTTCAACCAATTACACAATAAATTGAATAAAACCTACAGTGATTCAAGAAATTGGAACTCCAGAAGAACAACTGATTTATTGCACCAGGAGAAAAATATACATATATACACCAGGAAATAAAGCCCTAACTTAATATATTTAAGTTAACTAATTTAGGTAAATAATTAGGTTGCAGAAAGGAAGTTATTAAATGATCTACATATACATTAGAGAGGGGAACATAACACAATGCTTCGGATGTTTATTTGATTACTGTCCCACAAGCATGAATACAGAGCCTCAGATTCTGCAATATAATCTTTCCAAGTAGTTATGTCCACAGATGGAGTTTTCTGAGAGTAGATTGTTTGGGACACTGGCTTGGCTTTTGGGTATATCAATAGTTACTAATGCAACAAATATCTGAAACTGAGAGCTTTTTTCTTTTTCTCTCTCTTTTTTTTTTTTTTTTAATGTAATCTGAAGCAGAAGACACTTCACATTCTAATGAATTACTGTCACTGGAGAAGCTGCCTTGTCAAGCAGCTCCTGCTCCAGGAGAGGACAAAGGGCACGCTTCAGCCCCTCGCAGCCCCGACATGTGTGGTTTCCTCGCACCAGGAGAGCCTGGCAGCCGGCCGCCTGGCCCCGCGCCAACCCAAACCACAGTCAGTCTAAACACAGCGCCGGCAAACGCTGCTTTCTGACACTTCCCTGCTACTGGAGTGTATCCTTGAGAGCTGAAACCTCGTCAGTGACTGAGATTTATATAGTAACGACTTCCCTCATCTTCGCTCTCCCCTCACACGTTTCAAACAGCCCAGCACTGAGGAACTAAGGAGAAAGGTTTGGGTAACATCATCACATCACGGGCATGTGCCCAAGTAGGCACGTTTATAAAGTTGCTGGACTCCCATGGAGACTTTGGAAATGAGCACACCAGGGTGCTTTGCAAAGCTTTTGTGTCACTTTTAGCTGTTTAAATACGCTTTGCCTCAATGTTTTGTCTGAAAGGTTTGAGACAACCGGAATAGTTAAACAGAGAAGTATTTGAATTCACACATAATATTTTCCTTACTCCAGATATCCTCCTGGTTTTGAGTTTTATTCCCTGCTTTTAAGTTACCACAGATACACAGGCACACATTTGTTCAGCTTACGAAATGCAAATTTTAATTCAGTACTAGCTCTGCAATACCTCTACCAAATGGCACTCTGACCACCACCAAGTCCTCCTAGCTTAGTCTGCGTTCTGCACTTCTAAGAAAGTTCAACATCCATAATAATCAATGATGGTTTGGCTAAGGTGAAAATATTAACAGTTTGGGCAGAGTGGTGTGAACACCTCCAGAAAGCTCTGAAGTAATCAATCACCTCTGAACTTAATGGGAAGTGACAGCACTCAGCATCTCTCAGGAGGCTACTGGCATCACACAGTAACAGGATTCTGCTTTTCACACAAGTAATGGTTTGTATTGAAAGCCTTTGCTAAAAATCAATCTATGGTATCAAATCTGTGATATGAATGATGCTGTTTTCACTACGATGGCCTGAAGGGGTGATGATTCTTGAGTAAAATACTGAGATGGAAGATGCATATGAGGTGTCTCATAAGGCATCCCAGGGAAGAAATCTGAAACAATCTGAGTTTTAAAGAAAGCAGTGTGTGGAGTACTGTAGAATTTGAAATAAGATATTCAGCTGAGTACTAGAAACCCTTGTATATAATGACAGCAAGTGTTGTACTCAAATGTGGGGCAAAATCATCTCTTGTTACACCTGTTAAGCCCTCTGCTGCCATCATATTAATTCAGGGTCAGTTCCCACTTCAGAGCTGACAGCATAATACAGTCATTTAAAACCTCCTGCTGGTGCTTAAGGAAAATATCAAACAGCTGAGAATTTGAATTTTCTTTAGTAAGGAGAATGCCTGGAACAAACAGGAAAGAAGTTTTCATGCATCTTCCTGTGCAAGCATCTGTTTCTTATACTTAGTAGTTACTTGTGCTTAGAAAATCACTGTTTCATCATGTCTACTACAAATATTGAAGGCTAAATTGCCTTTTTATTATCTGGAACTAACATTGTCACAGGGCATGGGCCAGGGCATACAGTGGATCCCAGTGGAAGTTTTTCCTAACATTAGCAATTCCAGATATTAATGTAAAAATTATTGCAATGTTAGAGGCAATTTTAACAATTTAAAACATTTGAATTGCCTCCGCTCTGTTCAATATTTGAGTAATGTAATCCCAGTGACACCAGGAAGAAAGGAATGATCTGTCTTTAACTGCCATCTTCAAAATGCTTTTATGTGAGGAGGATAAGCATGACAAAAGAAATGGGACATGACAGAAGCAAGCTCTCAGAGGTACTGATATTTTGGTTCCTAGTAGGAGACTTCTTTTGTAGGATTTCAATCTTACAGGGGCTTACATACTATCAGAAAAAATCAACTCATTAAAGATAACCCATGTAACTATGAGAGGTGAGATTATTAAATCCTGGTACAAAGCATGATACAGCAACTGATGATTACCCAGTGAATTGAAAGAAGGAAAGAAGGAGAAAAATAAAGGAACAAAATTGAAATTATGTGATGAATCGAATTCATGGAAAATAAACTGACCTTTTTTACATTTTTGTTTAAATCAACCAAGTTGAGCAGGAAGATGTGGTCTTTTGCCCCGACGAGCAGCCGGCCTCTCTCCTCATCTAGCAGCAGGGTTCGAAAATCTAGCCCCTCTGTAGAGCCCAGGAATGGGATGCAGCTGTTTGAAAGCAGCAAGTCTGTGGGAAAATGAAGAAAATCTTTATAATCAAAATGTTTACATATGACTCATTGGTGTCTTTTATAAATATATGCAACCAGCATGGAGCATGTTGGTAAGATAACTGCAGTCTTGAAGCATGTCTTTCCAAGGTCACAGTATAATTCCTGTTAACCTTAGGCTTCTTGGAGGGTGGGGAATAGTATAATACCAAACTGGGTAATATTTACTCTTGCAAAGACTCTTCTGTACGAAACTTTCTTAATAAGTTGTCTCTATGACAAAAAGGAATTGCATTCTTCAGCAGCACTTGGAAAAAAAATGTGCTATATCTTATTGCATTGAAAGTAAACCAACATGCATTTATATCATCGTATTCACGGATACATGTGGTGAACAATCAATATCTTACTGTATTTGTGGCTCTACATATAAGGAAGCAAGGAAGGCAAATGAAAACTGAACATCAAGGAGCTGAAAACAGCAGATAGACGTGGCAGCTATGTAAGGATGAGAAGAACTATGAAAATGAAAAAAATAGCCTCACCAGCTTCATAGTATAGTGTTTCTTCCTAAAATCTAATTGGAATTTACTCTCCTTTGGATTAAAAATGTTATCCCTTGTCCTAACACCACATTCTCTGAGAAATAGTACCTCTCCATCTTTCCCATATTCACCTTCAAGTACTGCAGGCACCCTTTATGAATAGACAGTAAGGTTCAGTTTGCCCACTGTCTAACATTCATTTTTGATGTCAGTACAGAAAATTGCTACAACTAAATTTCCAGTTACTACAAGTTACAATTGAAAATTGAAACCTGAAATAAAGGGCAATATACAGGCATATTAGGGTGAGTATTGAATACAGTGCCTTTGAAGTCCTGGGGTCACTTTTTCCTTACAGAGGTGGTGGTGTGTGGCTGTCACTGTATCATTGCCCTCCCTGCAGGGAAAGTTAGGGCGCAGTTCTGACTGTGGCTTGTAATTTATCATAAAACCTTTCCCTAATAAGAGCTCTATTTTCCAATACAACTTTTCCTGTAATTTCGTAGTGGGTTCCAATCTCCTTCAGAAGTAATTAAGAAAAAAATGTGTTACTCCATGAAACTAATGAAAGAATCTATGCATTCCCCATGAAAAGCTAAAGGGCTCTAAAGCAGAATTTGAAGCCTCCTGCGGATGTAATTTCGGATGAGGAACACAAACGACATATAGAAAATAGTACAATGAGAGTACAGTAATGTTGGGCAGTTACTGATTCGAGGAGAACAAAAATAAACACATGAAACAGTTCTTCCACAAGCAATCTCTCCAAGATAAACCACTCAGAAATCTTGGGATAGAAAAGCAAATCCTGTGTTTAATTGAAAATAAAATTAAAGATATTTCCACCTTCTTACGTACTGTATGGATAATGTATCTTTCAAGATAGAGAGGTTAGATTTATAGCACAAATTATTTACACTTCCTGATCATGATGAAAATCATTACCAGTGCTCTGCAGAGTAACTCCTGAACAAAATATAGTGAAAAAAAAAACATTTTTCTCCAAATTTTCTCACAAAACGTGTAACAGGCAAAGCAAAGATTAAGTCCTGTTGATAGCTAATAACCAGCACTATGGGAGAAAAAAATATTTTAACATTATTCAAATGACTATCTGGTGTACAATTAATTTTTTTTTTTGGCTATTTTGCTTTTACTTAAGCTTTTGTGGTTTTGTCTGGCACACTGCTGAACGCTGTCACAATATAGTCTGAAAATAAATTGTCTTCTATGGCAGATCGTATTCCCCTAGGTGGGATTTATTTGGCAGTACACTGAAAAATCTTACATCATATTGAAAATCACAAGTTAAACTTTATATTCCTTTAGAATCCTTTTTTTGCCTATTTTTTGCACAGACAAAGATGTTCTCGCTATTCTGCACGTTAGTAACTCTTTAAAAAAACAGCTTATTAACTGACAGCAAGATCACATAGGAATAAGTTGTGAATAGCGCTGTACTGCAAATGCTTAAATCTCATCCCAACTGCTTACATGAGAACTGGCTGATAAATAACCAAACCAATTTTATAAATAAATAAATAAATAAATATTTAAGAAAAAAAGAAAACCCTCTAAACCCCCCTAACTTCACTACTGTGTTTTAACCCCTGTAAGAAACAAGTATTTATGGCTCCTGACACTTTTGTTGTTGTTGCGGTCTCTGTTATAAGACTGGTGCCTTGAATTAAACTCTCAATTTTTGTATGATGTACATGTGTCTTCATTAGATATAATACTCTGTACAAAACTCCTCCCTTGCTTTTTCAGACTGGAAATTCTTGGTACTGGATGTGATGAAGATATTTACTGGGAAGGGATTCTCTGATGCTGACCACAGCAAAACTGGAGGACTTAGCTCCCTCGGGCTACTCAGATTCTTCTTGGTTGATCTCTAAAATACTGTTTATCATTTGAGAATTTCTGAGTAAATGTCTTTGTCTTCTCCACCCATGATGTAAGAGCTGGCTGCATTACTAGAGTATCCAATCCTCTGCATACACTAACAAATTCCTTATAAATTCCTTCTCATGTCCAGCTCTAGAAATTTGATCTGAGCAAGGAGAGTATTTGCACTAACACATACAACACTTGGTTTCATTGTCTGCAGTCATGCAATCCATTGCACTTTGCAAGTATGCCACATTCCCAAATATCTTGACCTGATTCGCCTCGTCACATACATAGAAGATAATTGAGACAGATTCCACTTCCTATTTCTTTATTATTTGGAAGGAAAGGTCTCTGTAGTGACCATACCAAAAGCAGAGTCATCATCTATTGCTAAAAACTTCTAGTATTTCTCTTTGCTGAGAATCACCTAAGACAGCTACAATGAGGACAGCTAAAGTTTTCTCATGGCTGAAACACCCAAATAGGAATGAGCCCTGTCTGGTGCCTTGTAAAGCCATTTATTCCATCACATCATAAGGAAAACATTTGTAAAACGTTCCAGATTAAAATGACAACACTGCACACTGATTTCTTACTGATGTAAATTGCAACACAAGCTGCAAAATGGTGAAGAATCAGGTTTGGTCAGCTATTTGCTAACTATTGAAAAGAACTTGGAAATACGAACATTACCACTGATAAGATTAAAATTAAAACATGACTAATAAAAGTTGACAAGTAAACATTAACAGAGAATTGATTAAATTACAGCCAAATTAATCATTGTTCTCACTCGAAAAAAACAAAACAATCCAGCTTTATCAGTTAACATTGCCATTTGCAGCAAGATTTTTTACATCTGACCTAGGGTATCACATTGGAAAAAATCACCATAAAAGCATACTCGTCCATTTAGGCACATGTAGGAGCATATATTCTATTTTAAAAAGCAGTTGATTCAAATTACTGTATCTGAAGCCAGTCTAATATAAAATAGCTCTCTCACAGTGCAAAAAGCGAAGTTAGTTACAGAGATGATCTTGTACACCTGCACATTTCACCACTCAATTTACAGCGTGTATACAGCATTGTACTGAAAATTAAACATTTTTTTTTTCTTCACAGACTCCAGTCTGGACATTAAACAAATATTCAGCAAAATCTCTTTTGGGTTAATATTTCACTATGGAGTGGTAGGAGTTAGATTAATAAGTGTTTCTTATTCATTTAGAAAGGTGTCTCACTGGACTTGGTTCACAGCAGCTTGATCATTGCTTACTTCAAGTATCTACAGCATCAGTACCTCATTGTAAGGCTCTCTAATTAAAAAAAGTGCTATCCTATTCCGATAATACATATTTACGTTTATACAGCATATTTAGACTTCTTAGCTTCGAGTCATATATTCCATGATCATGCTGTTGTTCCTCACTCCAGCATGGTGTGAGCACTCAGGAAATACAAAAAAATTTCGCAGAGACTCAGAATGGTCTTTGTGGCCAGACATTTTTGTAATGACAGGCTATGACTAAACTGGAAGAAAAGGAACTCCTCAACCTGTTTCAAAACAACTACATCTAATGAGACCCTTGAAGCATCCTGAATTCAAATGCTGTGTTTTAACTGCAAATAAATTTGACTAGAGAGACAGCTGTACAAATAACTTGTAAAATGTTATTACTGTAGAGATTATTAAAAGCTGTTTTGTGATGTCTTGTTGTTGGTGAAAAGAAATGCAAAGGACTGATTCATAACCCTCAAAGAGCCAAACAAAATAATTGTGCTTTTTTTTTTTTTTTTTTTTACAAATCACAACTGAAAATGCATCTGAGTGAAACATTTGGTTTTGTGAAGAAGACCTAAACCAGTGGATTAGCATAGGGTTCTTTTTCTAAGTAGTTTATCTTTCTTGAAATACTGCCAAGGAAAGCAAACTCACTGTTGTTTCCAATGCAAAATTAAATCTTTTTTTTTTTTTTTTTTCTTTTAAGCAATCCTGTGGACATAGAATAAGCACTACAAAAATAACTCAATATAAACGACTGGCAAGCCTAAGAGCTCTGGTACTGCGTAGATAATTGCTGGCATCTCACCACACATACCTCTACAGAAGTAACACTGATGGGCTTAAAAGACAAATCTCTCTAAGGAAAAAGCACACCATGCAAAAAAAAACAGGCCCATCACCTCAGTTTTCTCAGTTTGAATTGTAAGGGCCGCACTTATCTGTTTTTCCTTTCTCTCACACAGAACCTCATCCTGGCTGCCAGTATTTTGCATAAGGGGTAAATAATCTGAGTTACGTGACTGAAATCTGCTTCTTCCACTTCAACCTTATTTTCAGTTCTATTGAAAGCACCCCAGTGGTGAGAGAATATTTTTCTCTAAGAACTTACAATATTTTTCCTTATACATACCAGAATAGTTTTAGACTACTATTGAAGTCACAGGCCTGTTTTTTTCCTGACCTCATAGAAGAGGAATTGTTTACTTGACCAGACACCAAGTGCTAGTCCTATCTTCTAAAATCACTTTCCAGCAACCTGAGCATCAAGCAGCTGAAAGAAAACCTCTTGTTTATGCTAAATGAGCAGCCCATAGGTTCACCTATTCCTATAGGCATAGTGAAAAAACCCTTTACTAGAGCCAGAGTAACAAATAAAACTATAAATTCACTGAATCTGAGGAAAAAACAGCTTCAGTTGAATTCTGCTACCCACATCAACTCTAATTAGAATTTCAGTTTTTGTTGTGGTTAACCATTTCCAAGCCTCTTGCCAATCAAATATGCAGAAAGTAGGAGATCAGTGATATGCTTCAGGGGGAAATAATCACAAAATCCTCAAGTGACTTGTCCAAAGAGACCTCACTCATTGGTTGTGAGTCAGTTTTACCGTTCCAACAAGCTTGCCATCTCATGTCGCATTATAAAAATTTTGAGTGGCACAAAAATGGCTAAAGTATTTTGAAACACCTTCAGTTTTCACTTTACTTTTGAATACAAGAAGTTCTCTGAAGATGCATGCAGACTCTTAAGAGTCCATATATCTGTGGTTTCATGAAAAAAACAACAGCAGGCTGTGCTGTTTCTTCTGCCCATACTGCCTGATATCAGCTGTACAGAACTTGAAGTAGGTTTAAATCTTTGCTCAGTTTTTGCTTTGTAGAATAAATGCCATCCTGAAGAGACTGAAGTAGTGGATTTCATTTCACGCTTCTAGCAAATGAGATTGCAGTGTGGATTTTTTTCCCCAGGATTTGAAACTGCAGCTCATGTAAACCAAAGGTCTAATCAGCCATGAAGACTGGATTTGGCTCAGCTGGTCTGGCACTACAGATGGGTGCTGACAGCTCTGTTGGAGAGCCCAATTTCTTTTGCTCAGACCTGTGTTCTCAGGCTGCACATCTGATGCCAGGACTTGCTCCACTGGGACTGTATTTGTTGTGTACAAAAGCTATTTGTTTATTAAAGGTCACAGATAGTAATAATACATTTTTTCATCAAATCTATTTATCGGCTTTCTAATGAGAGTAATATTCACATTAAAATAATAAAGTAGCCAAGATGAGGGAAATTGAACTGCAAAGGCATGAACAACTCAGCTGTAGTAAAAGTGTCAGATGGCATGCAACTGGAAAACATATTAATATTGACAGTAACTGGCTCAGGAGAGATAGCAGCATTAGCTGTCCCTGAAGAAATGACAGTGCAAAGGAGAGCTAATGCCAATCAAGTTTACTTACTCTGATACTTCATTAGTGCCTCTGTTTTTAAGATTTAAAGCAGAGCTAACAGAATAAGAAAAAAAAAATCCAGATTTTTTGCCTATTGTTGCTATCATTGAAACCTATTGCAATTTTCATACTACTATTATATATGCCAGTTGTAGCTAGTGCCTGTGGGCAACACAGATGTTTATAGAAGTACTAAATAGCTGTATAATAGCTCTTCCCACCACCCTCAACATGCTTCACAGAATCACAGACACACACCCTGCTTGCACTCCCATCAGCACTTTGAGCCAGACCCTTGGTTTAACTGCTGGGACCTGCAATAATTTTATCTGATGAGGATCTAGTCCTGAGTATACAGTAAGAAGACATGGGGGCTCTTTTCTGAAGCCAAGCATTGGACCAGAGCCCTGAAAAGCTGAACGGTCAGACTGCAAAGCCAAGTAAGATATAAAGTCCTAACTACTAACAGATCCTTGTCAAAGCAGCTGATGAGAACTGGTGCTGGTGCAAGAGAAAGGGCAGGTCCATGTGTCTGGGAGTGGATGAGGATGGAGAGAAGTGCACATATGTGTTTGGGGAGATAGAGTGCAGAGGAAGGCATCCTCCTTCCAAGAGCAGCACAGCATTATTTTGGTTCAGTTGCCATGAAACCACTGTCTGAGGGTCTGTAACATCTCTTAAGCGCTGATGGTCCTTCAACACCCTCCCCACAGTCCCCTGAGGACAAGCAAAATTACTCATCAACAGCTTCAAAAAGCTCTTCTGGTTTCTTGACTGGGTTGGGAAAGATCCAGATGGAGAGGACACAGACCTGATACAGTCAATGAGGTGGTCAGTGTGAACTGGTGAGCAGTACTGGGCAGGGCTGAGGGGAATGGTGCGAGATGTGCCCGATCAGGAAGGGAGGGGAAGGGCAGGGACCTCTGTGAGTAGATTTACCTGCCAGTGGAATAGACACTTCCTATGTTGGCAGCAAACCCACTTTTGGAGGTTCCTGCTTGCTCTCCCCACATGTAACTGTTAGTTCCTGTCCCTGCAGAAGGGTTCCCTATCTGACACAAGACAGAGATTTTTTATTTCTCTTTTCACATGCTTTGAAAGAGGAAAATGAACATTTGCAAATGACAGTTGGAGCATTAATATTTCAGCTTTTCCATAATGACATGTGGTTGATCTCACAAGGCAAAAATAATGGCCCCACTCTAAATTCATGTAGGAATGCAGTACAGAAATGCAATTGTTGCTGGGAAGCACTGTTTAAGCCACATAGTCATTATCTGCAGTAACTACACAGGATGGACACACTTTAGAACAAATGTGGTTTAAATGTAGAAAATGATTATTTTCAGGAAACTTAAAATATTTAGGAAAACATTTGCTTTTTTTTCAATTTTCCAGATGCGTTTTATTTGATTAAAAAGCAAATGTAGCATACTAATTCAATTAGCTAACACAGAGGTACATTTTTAAAATAGTCTTGCACTGCCAGTATGAAAGGACCATTTCCAGCAGTGAAAATGAAAACAGTTCACATGATAATAGTTTGGACAAGCATAATGCTCCATCATGGCAGAGTGAAATGTAATTATTGGTTATTTTTTCCTGATACCGACAGGAGTTAAGTTCTTATGAAACTATTAAAACAAGAGGTCACTGAAATTCTTCATTAATTCCCTTATTGATGCTGGAATTTTGCCTAGAAGTCTCTATCAGATTCAGAGTTTCATGTACAGAAACACAGGTAGACCCAATATCAGTTTTACAGGCTTCCTAGGCAATAGCAAGACAGGACCACGCTAACCACAAATTACAGGGCAAAGGATGTCTGTTTGCACAGGCTAACTTTATGCACTGTCCAATTGCTTCTTTCAGTTATTAGTATAGAGGCAAAAGCCACTTAATATTGGAATGTAGGGGGGTTTACCTTTTTTATTTGTAATATTTGCAGTTATTTCTCCTCCTCGGAGCACCATGGATGTCATATAGACAGATGTTATCTAACATATTTAAAAAGAAATCTTTTTCAAATAAATCCAAGTTGTATGGATGATATAGTCTTCCCAAAGATGCCAGATAAGCTGAACATAAACTTTGGTGTCTTCAGTAATATCTTAGTCATGAAACTCTATAGTACATCTCAGCATATTTTGCTGGGACAGACAGGATTTGGATCATGAAGAAGCCTAGAAAAGGCACCTTCATTGCTCGCACACTTGTCTAAATGCCTCTCTCAACCACAACTAGCCAATCCTTTCTCTGTTGATGCTCCAGTACGAAACAGGAAATTTTCTCTCTCTCTTTCTGCTGTCTCTTTGTGTGTTTACTTATCTTCAAATGACTTATTTCAGAACAGCCCGTTTGAGGAACATGTCTATATATGGAGCAGCAGAAATGGGGTGGGAGGAAAAGGAAATAGGATGTGACTTGAGAACTTGCTCTGCAGCCACAGATGTACACCGCTACAAACAGTGACGTCAAGAGGATCATGCCCTCAAATTACTGCATAGAAAGAGAACAAAGCTGGGATCTCCAGAGCTACTCAGAATTAGTTTTGCAACTGTCCTGAGTAAAAGGGCAATTAAAGAAGTCTTTTTGAAAGTAACCTCTTCAAAGTTGATGTCATTGATCATGTACCTTCCCCATATTTTTCTTCTCCTGAACCAATTTTTGGTGTTGTCTAATCCTACATTTTACAAGACAACAGTCACTGTTCCCAAAGACTTATTCTTTTGTTTTTCTCTCATCTTCCGAGATTCGATCAAGTGAACATTCAGCAGAACAGTTTGGTATTTTGCGAACACAGTTCTTTTTTCATCCAATTTGGGGCCTTTTGTGATCATGAAAAAAGAAAACTGCTGTGAGCTACAGGCTGTTTACACTGTTAAGAGGTTGATACGGGTCAGTTCTCTAAGGTTATTCTTAGTTCAACTGCTCTGTAAACTGTTGATGTCACTGACTGGAGGCTGCTCTCTGGGACATTATATATGTGATAATTATATGACAGAAAATGCAACATATAGTTGGATCTGACCTCCAAGTCCACTTGTTTAAAAAGGAAAAAAATGTAAGAAAGTTGCTGGTTTTCCTGTTACTAAAACATCATAAACGCCCTTAAGTTTATACTTAGTCTACAATATATACAAGACTCCTAACTCAGATAGACAGCAACACCCATCTGCCTTCATCCCGAGGGACACTTGCAGTGTCAGTGCATACTACCTTCAGAAAGCATTACTAAGACCAAACTGGAAAACTCTATTTCATGTCCTGAAAATCAGATAATGGAAGGATCTTAACTCTCACATACAGATCTTTACATAGGAATCTCAGATATTTTTTCTCTATAAATAATAAATAATAAAAAAAATGAGTTTATTAACAAATAAAATAAATGATCCAAGAAAAGCAACACTTCCTCTGAGCTGATTTTCTTTGATCATCACGGGTATTCAAAATTACAGCAGCTGATATTACCACAAAAGCATGTTTTTATTGATCTTTCTTCCTCTTCCTGTAGTGCAAGCACAGCTGTAGGAGCGTAAGCTCATTTCTAGGCTTTTGTATACATCATCACTTTGCCACGTTCCAGTCATTCATAGCAGTGCAACACCCGCTTTGTGATACCAGGATTACCCACATTGTTGCAAGCAGTTTAAATGAGGATCTCAAAACTATACAACTGGAACTATATTTTACACGTGTAATTAAACAGTTCATGCCATGGAAGCAAGCCAACATTACTGAAACAGATCAAACTAACTGCTCTGATGCAACAGTTGAGCAACCATTTAGTTCTAAAATGAAGCATGGTTAGAGCAAAAAATAATTTAGAAAACAGGATGCTTGACATTGTAATGTAATATGTCCAAAAGATCATCTTTAGAAAATTAAGGAAATGCACTAATCCAGTCAAATTTTCAAAAGAATTCCTGGCACAAAAATGTAATCCTCTGCTTTCTTTTTCACCATGTCATAAGAATGTATCGCTCTTAGGGGGAAGAAAAACACGTAAACGAAACACTGCATGAAGCTAAACATTTCTTAAATGTGGCTAATTTCCACTGATACTGTTGATTTAGCACTGTCATTCTTAAACAGAGAATTTCATGTCCTTAGTTTACTTAGTTAAGATGAAAAAAAGCAAGGCATGGATATTTAATCTTGCTCCAGTTTAGATATGTGACAAACTCTTTGCCATGACTTGTAGAGGGGGTGAGACAGCATCTAAATACATTCATTCTGAAGAATTCAGCTCAGAATCATGCTCAATTTAAATTACTGCTATAACTATTTTAAGTGATAAGTAAATTCTGTTTCAAAAGCCAAAGTTTTCATTTAGTCTTGCCTTTTTCTGTTTGCTGTGTCACAGTGTAGGATTCTGGTCCCCTGATCACTCTAATCATTACTGGTCACAACAAGCGTGGCTTGCTCCTGCTGCATGGCCATATTTCCTCTGCACAGGAATGATATGTGTTCACGGATATAACTATGGATGTGTCATTGGTGATAGTGTACAAATCTGGGCTGAGGCATACCCCATACCCAAGGAAGCAAGGAGCATACTTTGGTAATATAAACATATTCCTTCAGCATCCAGTCTACTAGATCTAGTTAAAAGATCCATGAAATAAATAAATAAATAAATAAAATAAAGCAAACTCATACGTTTAAATTTGCAACTAAGAGTCTGCATTTCTACTGGAAAATTTGGAAAATTTTAGGAAGACCAAAAATTGAAGATGGTCGCAAAAAAATGTTTTGTTTTCTTCCATTTTCAATTCTTCCTAAAAGTAAATTCCAGAAATGTACTCATAAGAAAATCTTTGTAAAAGTATCTGGCAATGAATTGGCAAAGACCATTAGCAAAATACATATTGTCTACACAAAATGAACTAAAAATATTTAAATGCATGAATGATGACACAGGCTCCTCCTAGCCTAAATAATAGAAATGATGCCATTCTGTGAATGATAATATTGAAACTTTTTGCACTTATTGAAATGAGGATGTTAAATGAGGTAGTAGACAGCAAGTATGTGCTGCTTAGGGAACCTGAAATCCACTTCTGTGTTTGAGGAGTTCTGCAATTTGGGTAATAGTCACAGGTTAACTCCAGGTACATCAGAACAAATGATAAGTACATACCTTTACTTTGACAGCGACTATACTGTAATACAAACACTATTAAAATATAGAGTATTACTAAAAATTCAGGTCCTAGTAGTAGTCTTCTATTGATAATTTGTTTACCTTGCTGTAATTTTAGAGATATAATAATTAAAATACTTTATAACCTTGTGAAAAATAGCTAGGATAAATATTGAGGTCAATGTTCTGAGAGCACCCTAGAAGTATCATGAAAGCAGTAATAATTTCCAGAGTAAGAATAACATACACCAATCTCTAATAGCCACAGTCTAAGCTGAGAAGATAAAAAGAAATGCTGAAGAATTACTGGACTAATGAATCAGAGAAAAAGTGGGAATATAGGATGAGAAATGTAGTTCTATCAACACAAGTTGAGAATATGTTCTTGATTTTGCAACTCTATTAAAAGATATTTTAATTGACTTCAGTCCATGCTTATCATTTTATGGATATGTGATTTTCTAAACATGTAATTTTAGAACTGACGGAAAGAATGGAGGAAATCCACCGTATAGCATCACGCTGATACCCATGATTCACTGAAATATCTGCACCTTAACTTTCCCAGAAGAGACTTAAATGCCTTAAGCTACTTCTCAGAAGACAAAAACTCATAACTGCCATGCCAACAAGCTCTAAAGTTTTAATTACCATCTGAATACAAAAGTCTGATGACGCACAGAGGATTACTGGAGCACCTCTGTGGTTCTAGTAACTTTTTTAGCTACTCCACCCTTCTTCTTTCTCTTCTTCTATCTGCCCCCAACTTCTCACTCAATTTCCTCTTCCTCCGTGTTACTTTAATACAACTCCTTCTTTGTCCTCCCCTCTTCCTGTCCCTTACCCTTCATTCTCAACACTCATCTCTTGGCATGCTCCTCCTTCTCTTTTCTGTCAAGGCATGGGAAGGAGCAGCTTCCTAGCTCTCAGCTGCAGTGTGCTCTGCTCCTCTTCAGTAGCTACAGCTTTCAGATGAAGCAACTGCAGGGAAAGTCCTGCTTATTTCTAGCCCTAGTAAATACTTGGCCATTCTGGGAAGATAGAGCTATGCCATCCCATAAACAGCCTTTGGAAGAGGATTGTCTTGGAAGACAATACTTTTAGCACTAATGATCATGAATGTGTGATTAGGTCTTCAGCACTGCCTGATGTAGCCAAGTTTGATCAGTTTTTCCATAAGGATGGAAAAAGCCGTCATATCATCCTCCTCATTATATTCAAACTTCAAAGGATGGAGATGCCAGGTCTCATCAGTGACATGTTTCTAACAATTTTATAAGAATTGGAAAGACAGTTAATTTATCCTACATCTTCTCAGAAACCTTGGAGCTATTTTGTTGAGAATGCTTAGGGGAAAAAAAAAAAAATAAACAGAATAGTGAGCTTAGATCTGACAACTGTATTAAATAGTCAGAACATCTGACAAACAGCTGTCATCCAGCAAACTTTAATTTAGTTATGACACAAACCCACAGTACTTACAATGCGAAGTCCATCATCCACTGACAAGAACAAACGAAAAATTTCAGAATTATTCTTTAAAACTGAGACACCTGGGTGGATAGCGGTTCTTGGAACAGGTTTATAAGCAATCTAATATCATCTGCAGATTAAATATGCCTGGTCCACATTTTTTCTGAAGTGGGTGGTCACAGCACTGAACTCTTCATGCCATGGCTTAGAAAGACATGCAGGGTTTCTGGAAACTAAACTTGATATCTTGCAAAAAAAAAAAAAGAAACAGGAATGATGCATTTAACTCTCCTGGGTGGATTAATATTTTCCTTCAGAATGAGCAACAACTCTGTGTTTTCCTTTATTTCTTCTCTCTCTCTTCAATCCATACATTATCCAGAAGTATAATATCAAGTGAATAAAACAAATCTTTTAAGACTCTTCCTCTCACTCTTAATTTAACACTTCCAAGTGGGAAAAAAGCAGTACCTCTTTTTCTTGTTCCTTGTAGAAAAAGAAAAATACACCCTCCCTCCTAAAAAAAGCAATGATAAAATCTGGTAATTCTCTCTCTTTTGGCTTTTCAGTTATACTTCAGCTTTTCAAATCAAGATTTATGTGCCGGTTTGTATCTGTTGGTTTCTTTCCCCCTACAGGGATATAGGTGGATAAGTTTGGATAGCAAACTGTAACCCTCAAGCCAAACTGAAAGTTTTATAAAGTTGCTAATAAAAGTTTGGGTCAGGGCCTAAATATCAATCATCCATTCTTTGTCTTTTTGAACGAGCTCAGGCATTTTCACAGCCACTCCCAGCAGGTCTCTGCCACTATTTTAAACTAAGATTTCAGGTTGTATTTTTTTAATTTTTTCCCGTGTTTTGAACTCAGTAATTTTTCTCTCCCTGTCTCCTTACCTGCCAAATGCATCCATCAGGATTTTGCCAAAGGCTATCTGCTTTTGAAGTCAAGAGGAATTCACTAATCATGAGTGTCAAATGCACAATAAATGCCATCACCATGTGGTATATGCTGCTATTGGGATTTATCTCAAAAAGGCCTAGCTGTGAGAAGTCTGGCTGTATGTTAGCGTTGTTTTTTTTACTGCTAACATTCATAATTCATGTCAGGTCTTTCAGTTTCTGTATTCATTGGCTTAAGTGAGTGTAACCGTTTCCTGAATTTATAAAAATGTTGTCAAGATCTCTTGATCTCTTTTCCACTGTCTCTCTTTCAGAAAACACATTCAAACACAGATATGCCCAAAGTAATTCTATACACAGTGGTATACACATCTATCAAAAGAGAGACTTGTAAATAGTGTTTCATTATGCTTACTCAATAAATTCTTGAGAGTATTAAAGCTCATGATAAGCATATCATAACCACTGATGAAGGCTTTACAGCCTCCTGTACAGTCAGACCATCCCAAATGTGACACCACAATGCACACAAATACCTACGTTAGGAAAACTGAGAAAAGAATGAGCTCCCATAAGGTCAGGGTGCTGACATAGCTGAAAAAAAATGGCTATCTGGAGAGCATTTGCATTAGCTAAAGAATATCAGTATAAAAGTAATAAATTTCCGTGTCTTTTGAAAACCGTGGAAATGTACTATGCAATCAAAGCAACAAGAAACCTCTGTTCTGTAAGAATATGACCATAAAGGAATTTTCTTTAAATATGTGTTTAAACCCCTCAATATTCTCAACATTCTCAACAAGCAACATAGATAAGATTAAGACATTCCCAGAAATACAAGCATTTGTGATCCGAAGTGGTTAAAAGACAGAAAACATTTAATGAGTTTCACATACCAACTGAAGAATAGAGAAAAAATGATTTTAAATTAGGTGCCACTTGGAACTCTTGAGGTGTTGATGTCCCATCTCATCCCCATGTGGGACGCCAATGAGTCTTATCCTGTTTCAAGTAGCACTAGAATCCTATGCTTACACGATGACTCTCCCACAACTTATGTACATTGTGAATATTCCTTAGGAGCAAACTGAAATGGGTAGAATTCATCCACACTCAAGGTTTTTGCCATGTATTTCTGGAAACTATGACAAACGTGTTTCATTTGCCCAGTTAGTAACAGTAATGAACTGCTGGCAACATCACATAAAAACAGAAGTGGCACAATCGGGAAAAAAATGCTGAAAAGTTTACCTTTATAGGAAAGTTTGAGTCTTGGGATATTTTGTTTTGACGTTCCAGTGACAGGAAGGAGCAGCATTGCTAAAGATAACAGGCTGCAGGCATTCGGTACTTGGGAAGCTCTCATTCTGCTCTCTTCTTATGCACTTTTCGCACTACCATGAAATATCTCCCCGCTCTTCAAACAATCCAAGTTTAATCTGGAAGCAAAAATAAAACATCTGTAGATCTTTTTCATTATCATATAAATAATATTTCTGAAAATAAGCCAGACCCAACTGGCTTAAGTAACTCATTTAACACATTTGCTACAGAAGTTTATTGTTTTATTTTTCTCTAATATAAATCAAAATCTGTTTCTTTAATACCACACTTACTTTAAGGTTGGGAAAATATGTAAGATTTTCAAAGAACAATGTCTAACATAGCTACAGTCTAAACAAAAAATCAATTCAGTGTCAATGAAAAGAATATTTGCCATTCAAATATGATTGTGCATCTCATTAGTTTATACAGCTCCATTTGATATCTTGCTGTTTTATACCTCATTCTTTATCTCAGTATAAAAGCTATTGTATGTTTATCCTATGGCTAGAATAAGCTGCTGTACCACAGATACCAAGAGATAAAAAAAACTAAGTTAACAGTAAGGAGATATCCATCATAAATTTTCATAAATAAACTAAGAAGATTGCAGTGATGTTTCCAAATAAAGTTTTAAGAGAGAAAAAAAGTCAGCGCTTCTGATGGTCTTAAATGTGCTTTTCACTACAATATTTTCAGCAGAATAACTGCCTCAATTCACCCACAAAATGTCCTATAAACTTTAATGAGTAGTTCATGCTGAGGTCAATAGGCTGATATGGGACTGTGTTAATACCGGGCGCAACTAAGCCAGCTTTGCAACACTTTTCACTTAATAACAGTCATTCATATTCCATAAATCTTAAAGTGTTATACAAAAGAAAGCAATTATCACTGTCCTTATTTTCCCTAGACAAGACTACTGCCATAAAACTGTAACAAACTTATTTCCTACAGGTCAGACAGCCACCTCAGTAGCTGCACAGAAAGCAGCAACAGTTCTTCTGGAGTCCTGTTTGATACCTGATTGTGAGGGATCCCTTTTGCCCAATAAATCCATTTTTTTCCTAGGAAATTATTAATGAAATGACATCTTGATTTCTCAAGGCAGAAGTTGATGGTTAATAAATCACAGAGGTCAGAAAATGAAAATATTTGTGAGGGCAGATTCCTTCTCCTGCAAGTGCACAATACCAGAAGTCAGAGGAAGACATCCAGGGAAATGACAAGTTAGTGTTTGAGTGGTGCTGTTAAGTATAAGGAAATGTCATGGCTAGTAACAAGATTAATGGCTCATGATTTGTCATCAGAATTATATTCTGAAAGGTACCAAAGCCTTTTGCACAGACATAAGTGGAAAGACTCCTTGTGAGCCCATGAGGGACCCAGCACAGCTCAGCCCCTCCAAGTAACCCCAAATGTCTTGCACTTCATCTAGCTGTAGCACTGCAGAGCCCCCTTTGCATGCTGCAGAGGCATCCAGAATCAATTCAGTACCTTATCAGGCAGGTAGTACCACCTTCCTTGCACAAAGGGCCTGGAAAGACTTTAGTTCTCTCTGTCAAAGGAAACCTCTCACAGATGAAGCTGGGGCTTTCTGAGTTTCCAGCAATTCTGCCAATGCTAAAAAACAAGGGAGTGTACAGGAAGGTTGTGATGGGGAAAGAGAGAGGGGAACAGAGTTGAAAAATGCCTGTAGCGTCCTTCCTACGAAGAACATTAAGCCTCTTTCTTCTCAATCCCTTCCTCAACATTTACATTGTGTCTGAATGCAATACTTTTGGCCAAGTGCCACCACACATTCGTGAGATGACACAAAAAGAAAGCAAAACAAATTTGAAATGTCTTTGCTTTCTGTCTTTATATGTTTTACTAGACTACGGGATCCTGAAAGATGAAAGACATTACTTCTTCCAGGCTGGTAAACTTGTTTGTGGTGGGACTAAAACCACCTTAACTCTTGCTGGGTCATATGGTGAAAAGGGGGAAAAGAAGGAGAGGAGGAATGGAAAGGGTCATATTAAGACGAGACACACCAGTCCTATTCATCTTCTGCAGGATGACAGAGACAAACCACACTTCAAAAATAAGCAATTAACAGGGAGTCAATCTAACTGCAGGTATGCTGAGATATTGTGGCTTGGGGGTTTGGGTCACAGCCAACAGGAATCACACCAGAGAATTTGGGGCTCATCTTTTCAAGGTGAGGTACAATGAAGAAAAAGAAAAAAATGCCATTGGTAGAAAAAAGTTGCTGACCAAACATACCATATTGTTTAGTTGGAGACTGGAGACCAGCATTGCATTTGGCCTTTTGGTCGTAGCAAAATTCACTTTTTCATGCAGTATTCTGCTAATGGAAATCTTGTTTTTTTTCCTTCTTCCCCCCCCCCCCCCCCCTTCCTCCTTTTTAGTTGAACAGTGTCTGTGAAGAAACATTTGCTTTAATTCCTGACACATGGCATTTAGTTTACACTGAAGGCAGCTGCTCTGTGAGCTTGAGCCAACCATCTTCTCCTAGACTTACTGCAATCCAGCCAGATTGTCACATATATTTTTAGTTTATGATGATCTTCTAATACAATTCCAGCTTCCACACAGAATCCTTCCAACAGTCTAATGACTAGCTCAGGTTAATGAACTTCAGAACAACTAACTGGCCACTAATCTTCAGGAAGTACCCTTCCTCTCTGTAACATATGTAATGTCAATCAGCGCCCTGAGCTCAAAAGAGTTACGGTCACACTGCTCCAAAATAATCAGGCCCAAGAACAGAAATAAAATACAAAACCTAAAAGCTAATCTAACTTCCTTCTTTTCCTCTGCTCAAGTAGGAGTTTCGTCCAAGGACGAAAAATTGTTTCCTTTAGTTCAATATTTCTGCTAGGCACCAACACGCTGCAAAACTTCCTCAAAACGATCAGACCCAACATAAATAAGGCAAATGAACTCAGAGAAAAAGTCTGAAGCCAAAGCTGCTTTCTCACCTTGGCTTCAGCTAGGAAATTTCTCCACTGCGTTAATTATCACCTGCAAGACCAGCTAAGGAAGGAAGCTATGTACACATCTTGTGGGACAGGGGTATTTCCACCAAAAGAAAGGAGCTATTATTTGCCCCATGCAGGACTGGGAGGTGCCTGGTTGAAGAGGTCCAAAGGCCAGGCTCCATCCTGCCTGGACCTCCCTGTGGAACCCATTAATTCACATCAAGCATGGGTGAAAACTGCCAAGAAGACAAAATGTGGATTTGCTGGTGTCCTGCCATCTTTGCCGGAGAGAGGCTGCTGGACGTAACTGGCACATGTGATGTCACGTCTGCGAAATGAAGTGTCACCTCCTTGCAGTTGGTCAGATTTAGTGGAGCCTATAAAACAGATTGTTCTGAAGCTACTGTCTGAAAGAGGAAAACCTGGAGCCAATTTACTAAACATAATTTATTCCAGGCCCTTTGTTACAATAAACAGAGCTCTTCAGACTTCTCAAATACACAACCAGTAGGAAGCTTTGTATTCATGGGAGGTTTTTTTTGTTTGTTCAGCTAAACCTATCTGAATGCAAAATCTTGTATTCACAAATACTGGGAAGATGTTTGACCTCCCATGGCATCATGAAGTTCAGAACTGAAAGGATTGTAACCTATCTTCAAATACACATCTTTTTTTAACAGCAGTTTTTGCAACCAAGTTGAATTCTGCAACAAAAACCTCTCCTGGACTGGAGGATTATTTAAAACCTGTTTCTAGTGCAAGTTTTCCATGGCCATTTTAAAATTTGGCATTTTGTACTCCACTCAAGAGAACGATGAAAACAGCCTGCAGCAAATACAATTAATAAAATTGTATGCTGAATCTAAGAGCAATGTTAAAAATCACAAATAACCACTGAAAATTTAGACCAGTCGTTGAGTTTGCTCATGTTGTTTATAAAAAGAAAGAATAGAAAAGAAATACATCTGATAATCACTATGAATTTAAAATTAGGCTGAGTAAGTGACCCAGGTGATTTAATTTGAATATACAAACTGCAAAGGCTGTTCCCAAAGTAATGCCTCCTATATTATTATGCGGACCTACAATGTCAGAAGTGGATATTGGTGGTATGCAGCAGAGCTTGAACTTTCCCAACAAAATTCTGTTACATTTTATTGCTGTGTGACAGATGGCAGCAAAGAGGCAGCAGCAACAGCAATAATAGGTCACATCAGCTGGTGCTAATTTTTACAGGTGCAACAGGAAGGCTGTTTTTCATAGCTGGCAAAAATGCATAGCTAACAGTGATGACTGTGTTGAAAAATAGAGCTTCGTAGCTGAGAATTTGCTCTATCAAATACTGCTATTGTGCTCTTTGTATCTGTTGCAATTTCCATTGACATAAATAGAAGGCATCACTTCTGGAGTGACATACATATTACCCTGGATACTCATGCTTTTCTTTCTTCTCCTCAGCTATCCTTGTCCAAGATTTTTTGCATTTCATTTCTTTATGGAGCGAGAAGAGATTGAAAGATGTTCCTTGTCACTATTAACCACATAGTGTGAGTGCACTGTTAGACGTATTGCTTTAAAGGATTTAAAGCTTATTAGCTGCAAAAAGAAACAAAAAGAATTCACCCGCAATTCAAATGCATTGAAAGATACACTATCTGTTTGCATGAATGAATATTTGACAACAAACTTTAACTACAAATATATAAAGTTCTTTCCTATGAATTTTCTTACATACATCTTACCAGTAAGTTATTGCATGTTTGCAGGAAGAATATTACTATGGCTATGTACTGTGTACTTCAAAACTATAGTATAATTATGGGCTGGATATTGAGCATTCTGTGTTAGTAAGGCAAAAAACTACAAACAGACATGAGTCAGATTAATAATTCACTAAATAAAAGAGACAAAAAGTACATCTCCAGACTAACTGAAAATCCTGAACATGCTTTTTAAATAACAAAGATGACATTGATCCAGAACACAATGTAACTTTGCTTTTGCACCCTTTAGATAGACTGTCTGTTGATATACTATTTGGCAGAAGAGGCTTTTCTCTTCATTGTGAAAACTCAGCTTAAAGCTAACTCCATCCAAGAACTGGTAAACAGCTTTATTCATCACTATTTTCTCATTTATTAAGTAGCTTTTGTGCTGCTTATAGTGCAGTGAATGTTCTCTTCCAGGATTTAGAAAAATACTTTTTACAAAACACTGATCAAAATCACATCATTTCCTGAAAATAGCAATAATTCCTGAATAAAAAGACATTTGTATAATCAAAAAAAGCTTACAGTGGGTGATATATATATATATATATTTTTTTTTTTTTAATCACGGTTTTTAGTATACCTGGTTTAGATAAGGTTTTGTCATAAAGTAGACCATAATATTGTTAAGTACTCAGTGAATGTAAGTCACTCAGTAATGACCACAGAATCATATAAGAGTTAAGGTTGGAAAGGACCTCTGAGATCATCTGGTCCAACTGTACAATCCAGATCATAGTAAGTTTTACAAATCTTTACAGGCTTTATCTTTACTGAGTTCCTCACAGGATTTATACCCTATCCATTCAACATCAGTAACTCAGAAAACAAGAAAAATCACTGCTCTCATTCCCACACAAGAGCCGAGTAATGCTAAATAAAGGGACCATTAAGGGACTGAGAAACAAGGAGGATGCAAGTGATGGAATGAAGAGGTGACCAAAAAAAAAAAAAAAAAAAAAAAAAAAAAGAATCTCAAAAACTATTCTAATTGCTCAAAACCATGATAATACATAAATTTCTCCAATGGTGCAAAATATGTCTGAGGGTTATGGCAAATTTTTAATTCATTAAGACAAAAATAAACTGAAGTTAGATAAAAAATGGAAACTGAAAAAGTGACAAAGATTGAAGAAAATCATTATATATTTTTTTTTGTTTTTCTTCATTTTTCTGAATGTAGAGCTCAGTGAAGGTCTCCTGATGGAAGCATTTATAAAAGGCATGTAGGCCGTTAGGAGATAAAAACTGCTAAGAATGGGTAACCTTAATAGAGCAGTCTGTGTCACTCTGCTTCGAAGGGTTCATCTGACCCCAAACTTTACTATAGGGCACTTAAAATTATATGTATAGGAAATGAGCACTTTATCCTCAGAAAATATGGGAATACTTTGCAGGTCAATGTCAGTGGGGTCATGATTACACCCAAAGACTTCACGTAGGCACAGAAGTAATCCTTTCAGAATGAGACTGATAGATAGCAATGCACATAGACATGTCATATATCATTTAAAACAGTGATTCTGAGAAGTATTATCTCAGGCATTGTGTCTTCTGGACAAGTAATGAATTGAAAATAAAATAAATGCTACTCTCTAACCCTAATTCTTTGTATATTGTGTCTCCTTAAAAAAAATAAAAAATCTAGTAAAGGGAATGACAGCAACTTGTCATCTGAAAATAATACAGCAATATTGCAATGAGGAGTCAGGCAAATTAGAACAAAGTGTCCAGAAGGGTGTGCAAGTAAAGCCTCCATACATAATGTTCACTCTAATGGTAGCTGCATTTACATTTCAGATGCAGTTTCAGATTTTTTTATATTTTTCTTTTTTTTTTGTGCATGGAAAGAGCTTTGACTTCAGATATGATGCCTACCATAATAGCTTCCCATGGGCTCTTTTTTTGGAACATTGAGAGAACACCCTACACATATCATCATTAAAAAAATAAAAACAAAAACACAAGCCAAAGAGGAAAGCAGTGTACAGCACGATCTAACAACAAACATAAGAATCAAAAGGAACCCTTCGCCAGACCTCAGTGTTACATTATTTTAAGTGCAGCATGCTTCCCTGGCAGACCAAAAAACCTCTCACACCATGAAAAGCAGTTCTGCAATGGGTTTTGTAATTTGGGTACCCAAGAAAAGGAAAAGGCAGTGCGATGAAAATTCCTTGAGACATTTAACAAAAAGGTAGACTAGATGGAAGCCACATCCTGCCAAGTACCGTGACATTTCCAGGTTTTTGAAGAAGCCCAAAGAATTTTCCTCTAAAATGTCTGTCACCACCTACAGCACTTGGGGTGGATTGGCTCTGAATGAAGTAGACAGGGAGAGTGGGCACACAGAAAGCTTTGCCTATGGAACAGCATTGGCTTGCTATTGGGAAAACACTGAAAAGCCAGAAAAGTGTCACAGTGTCCATCAGAGGAAAGCAATGCTTATTTCAGGGAGACTCGCCTGAACATTTAAACACTAACAGATTGCATTTGTACTGTGAAAACCTGAATTAACCCCAAGCAGCAATGTCAAGCCAGCTAAACCACTGACCTGCAACTACCATTATTTTGCTGGAAGAAACATACATGTACAATAGCCAACTCGGGGGAAAGGATTACAGTTTCTTTTTCACCTCCAGAAATCCTTCTCAGAGTGTTTTCCTATGGAAAAACTGTCTCTGTACCTCCTTTCATAGGAGACCTGCCAATGTCTGCAGGGCTAGAGCAGGAATCCTCCAGCAGTGACGGTTCAGTTGCTGGAAGTCTGGGCTTGCTGGTATTCTGGGAGTCATCGGTAATTAGGGGCAATGGGTTACTTTACAAATTATTTACTTGCATGGGAACTTGCCCTACTGTACATTTTGCATGCTTGTGAAAAGCCCAGATTGACAGGAAGATAACAAAGCACACTAGTGAAACTTGTTATGAACAAATTCAGCCCCAATTCTAGGAGTCATACAGTAGCAAGCAGTCCATACTCTGGAACTGTATAGCCCATGGGCTGATTACATGGATATATATAGATGTAAGTATGTAGGGCTTTTCTGTCCTTGATTCAAGCACTTCAAATCTAAGCCAGCTCCAGCTTTTATATGGCTCCATTAGCTGTATGTTATACAACACTATGTTCCTTGCCCTGCCTACAGACACTTAGCAGATTCATGCTGTCACAACCCCACAGAACCCATTAAAAACAAAAACAAAAAAATTTGAAAGTAATAAAATAAAAAAAAAAAACATTAAAAATATAAATTTATAATGTTTATTTCACGTCACAGGAAATTCTGTGCTAAAATTGTTGCTAGATTCACCTGATGTAAGCAGAAATTTACTGCCAATTATTGTTGGAATTTTGCTTAAATGTTTGTAGGCAGTCACAGACATCCCAGCTGTACCTAAAAGCAGTCCATAGAAGTCCTAGAGATAACTAGTATGTTACAAATATTACAGATAGGTAACTGTGTTTGCCTCAATGCAGTTATCCATTTTCAGAATTGTTTTTACTGTATTAATTCTGATAGAAATGCATTAGCTGCCAGTATTACTTAGGTCATTGTCAGCTGTCTAATCTGGTAGTTTTGAAAATAATTCAGGTTATTACAGTTTACGAATAGTTAAAAAAAATGTGCATTTCATGTGACAGCTGGCCTTTGATCAAATATGTTTTCCAGTGGCATATTTTCATGCAATTTCTTTCATCAACATATGGCCTCATTACTTGATGCACTGTCAGTGAACTTTGTACAGCATAGTTTGCTGGGCTTTAATATATAAACTGCAGTACAGAGAGAGACATGCCGGAAGGATTTTAATTTACATTTCCAACAGATTTTGATTTAATAATTCATGGTCATATACTTGAACTCTTTTGGAGGAATCTTTTTTATGCTGCTTGTCCAACTAATTTTGTATCAACACTTTGTGCAGCCAATGTGTAAAACAATATTCAGCTGAACGTGTACATGGCTGTGCAGTGGTCTGTGTTGGCACATTAACCTAGTTATTATATTGGTAGGCTGAATGTATTTGCTTTCTTGCTTTTTTTTTTTTTTTTAACTTTTAAATGTTTTATTTCATTTACGTTTGGAGATTATGTGACAGAGAGGCAGCAGAACTACTATTACACATCCCATTTGCAAGCTTACACAATTAATTGTGTCCTAATTTAATGTAGACCTATTCCTCTGGATGTGTCTCCTCTGAGTGCTCATCAACACAGCACCTGAGCGATTTAAAAGCTTTAATGTCTCTATTGTCTCTCCTCTATCCTCGCCATTATGAGATAATTGATTTTTCTTTAATGGTATGATAGGAGATGACATCACTTGCAGAAGGTCACACTGGCAGTTAGTACAAGTACCACATCCCCTCAGACATCCAGGCAGTGCCTTAGTCACTCAGCCACCCTTCTCACCAGAGACTACAGACTGCTGGCCGAGATTCCTGTGTGACATCAGTGACCACTTCCAGTGTTTCATTCTTGATTTAAGCCCTTGTGCAAACTGCAGAAAATAACAAGCAATCACACTTTCGTTTTCCACAAACAAGAATTTCACAGAGCTGGGTAAGAACAAAGACACACCCAGCATGAGACCTGACATCATTATCAAAGATTTAACAACTCTAGGTATTCCCTGCTAACCAACTTGACCATTTTCAAGAGTTAGAACATACTGCTACCAGAGCCTCCAAAAAGTTTCTGCTTGCTTGCAGCAGAAGTCAATTTATACTTGGTTCAAGAGAGTTGTTTTAGTGGTCTATTTTTAAGCTGCTTTGTGAAGTGTTCTAGCACAACAGTTCCTGGAATCTGAAGCAGTCATACAAAGAAAGAAAACAAGAATTCAGGCATTACCACCTCCATTCAACACTGAACTATTTCCACTTTGGTTTAAAACCACAATAACTTTCCTTTGTCTCGTGAGGGCAAAGTGAGGACACAGAAGCATAGATTAATCAATACTTAACTGAAAAACAGTAATGCTTTTTAGAAAGCTAACCAGTCGTTTATAGGGGAGGTGTCAAAACCAAAAGATTAATATGAAAAAACATAGAGTATAAATCACTGAAGTTTAAAAAGACCTGTAAGATCTAATATATTCCACTCCAATCATCCTCATGTCACCAACATTTCCCACTAAACCACATCCCTCAGTACAGCCGCTAAATCCCCTCTGGCACAACATGAGGCCATTCTCTCTCATCCTACTGCTAGTTACATGGGAGAAGAGCCCAACTCCCACCTTGTCAGCTGTAGAGAGAAGTCAGGTCTACCCTGAGCCTCCTCCTCTAGACTAAACATCACAGTTCCTTCAGCGGTTCCTCATAAGACTTGTGCTGCAGACTCCTCACAGCTTTGTTGCCCTTCTCTACATGTGCTCCAGGTCCTCTATACCTTTCCTGTAGTGAGGGGCCCCAAACTGAACACAGTTCTCAAGGTGAGCACTCACCAGGGCTGAGCACAGAGGGTTGATTGCTTCCCTGCTCCTGCTGGCAACGCTGTTTCTGATACAAGCCAGGACATCATTGATCTCCTTGGCCACCTGGCTCATGTTTAGCTGAGCACTGACCAATATACCCAGGTCTGTTTCCTCTACACAGTCTTCCAGCCACTCTGACCCAAGCCTCTAGTGTTACTTGGGGTTGTGGCCACTCCCTGGCACCTGCTCTTGCTGAACTTTCTCCCATTGGGTTCAGCCCAATAATCCAGCTTGTCCAGATAGCTCTGTAGTGCCTTCCCACTCCCAGACAGATTGACACTTCCTCCCAGCTTGGTGCCATTTGCAAACTGCTCTCATCCAGGTCATCAATGAAGATATTGAAGAGGACAGGCCGCAGTATCAACCCCTGGCAAACACCACTCATGCCCAGTTAACAGCTGGATTTAACTCAGTTTGTCATCACTCTCTGGGCCCAGCTCTTCAGCCAATTCTTCACCTAGCAAAGAGTGTACCAGTCCAAAGTGTGCACAGGATGAGTAATGTATGCACACAGAATGGGTATAACAACCATATTAGCAGCATAATTTAATCTAGGAGTGCCAGATATTATACACCCAATTTTGTCTTGCCTACCCCATGAGAATTATCCACCACATTCAAGTGTCAGATTCATTGACACTGCATTTGAGATAATGTTTTTGTCTGCCCTGAACAAATAAGAAGGGGATTTCTTCTTATATTCCCTCCGGAACAAGAAGAAGCTGACTGAGAAATAACAATGGATGGACTGGTGACACCCAAGCAAAACCAAAAAGAAGAGAAAATCAACTATGTATTCCAGCCTGATCTTTTTTTTCCTTTTCACATCAGCAACTCCATCCTGTCAGTCTGTTATCTGCCAGATGGATCAAGAAGGGGAGGCCACTGTAGTTAGTACTCTAAATGCTTATTAAGGGTGTGGGGAGAAAAATGACTAGAAAGGATTTGGCATCCATGCCAGCTTAGCTAGAAAGGGAATGTGGTGAAGATTAAGTTGTGTTTCCATAGCCACAGCTGAGCAGGTGGAAAACATCCACCACAGGTGCTTGTTCTATAGAGGATCCCATTCCCTGGTAAAATAGGCACTTTGCAAAGAAACCAAAACTTGAAGATATCCAGGACCCTTTATCTCAGACAAGCCTTATGCAAGTTACTAAATCTCTTGGGATCATCATGATTAACTATCTTAAGCTATTCCCCACCAGGCTTTAGTGCTTTTAAACTGTTGACCCTTTGAATTAAAGAAGTAGATTTCTCTTTTCACAGCTGTGACTCAACATGGAGTGGAATTCAGAGGCATCTGAAAACAAAGCCAGGCACAATTTAAAACAAAATCCTTCAATGACAGATTTAAAGAGTGATGGCTGCATCTGGAGCATACAGATATAACTGTGTACTAACATGCGTTACACAAAAACCATACATAGACTTGTCCTATGAAGGGCAATTTTTTTCATTAAAAAAAAAAAAGCAACCAACAAACAACAAACAAACAAAAAAACTGAAAAACAAACAAAAGTAAAACAGGATGAACAAGAATAAAATATCATAAAACCTAGATATTGACTATTCAAAATTGATCCATGGATCCTTCAGCAAACTAAGTGGCAACCACCTTGACAATAAGGAGGACAATGATAACCTGTTAGAAAAACTATTCCTTGATTTTCTTTTGGAGCTGCAATGCACAACTGAAATCCTGTGCCTGAAGACAAATAAAATAAGTGTAAGATGTATTTTATAAAGTGTATATAATACCTTTTTGTGTTCAATATTAAATATGTTAAATGACTAGAAAATATGCTGTTGAGTCTTTGTAAATGTGGAGTCCTCAGCACAGGAGAAACATGGACCTGTTGGAGCAATTTCAGAGGAGCACCACAAAAACAGTCCAAGTGATGGAACACTTCTCCTATGAGAACAGGCTGGGAGAGTTGATGCTGTTCTGCCTGGAGAAAAGAAGGCTCTGGGGAGACCTGATAACCAACCTTTCAATATCTGAAGGGGAGATACAGGAAAGAAGAGGACAGACTCATTAGTAGGACAAAGGGAATTGGTTTCCAACTAGATCAGGGGAGATTTCAACTGGACATAAGAAAAAGATTTTACAGTAAAGGTGCTGCAGCACTGGAACAGGTTGTCCAAAGATGTGGAAGATGTCCCATCTCCGGAGACATTCAAGGTCAGGCTGGATGGGACTGTAAGCAACCTGATTTAGCTGTAGGTTAACTCCCTGTTCATTGCAGGGGAGTTGGACTAGTGACCTTTAATGGTCCTTTCCAAATGAAATGATTCTATGATACTATGATTATCATTCAAATGTTAAAGCTAGGAAAGCTGTCACTACTTAGTCAAAATTTTAGGTGAACTTGCAGGGAATAAAAAGTGGAATCAGTATCTTGAAGATACTAAAGCATAGTAAAACAGTTACAGAGGAATAAACCAGTTATTCCTTTTCATAGACATTGGAAAAGCGAAACAGCAGTGACTACTGGAAACTTTTTCCCTTGTCTGCTCAGCTGGAGTATGTGACTTGCATTAATGGCACAGGGAATAATGTACTTGCACTCAAACTCAGGACTAGCTGATGTCAAATGAAGTTCAACCATTCATATTAATGGGATCAGCATTTGTCTGAGGAAATGGAAGCCTCTTAGACCTTAGGGTCACAAATTGACAAGCTATCGAACATTTTCTCTGTTGTGCTGACCATCCTCCATCCTCAGTGAGATCAGCTGTCTAGACCCTGAGCTCTACTACGGCTGCTTTGTGTTTCTCCAGAGGCATAGAAAGGGCTCTTTGCTAATTCTTCCTGAGTAATGCATAATGCAGGGTGAGAACTCACAACTCTCTTCCTAGGACACACAGAACAGTCATATTTCTCCTGAAACCAGAAAAATTATAGTCACATGCATGCAGTATGTGAGTTTTGTTAGTCCAGTAATCTGTGTTTGAGACAAATGGTGACAGAAGTGCTGTTAATTACCAAAAAAACACAAAAAAAAAATCAAACAAAAACAAACAAACAAAAAAACATTGAAACCATCTTGAAAGATCAAAGGTGACTTTAAATTTGTACAGAAAAAAAATATATATTGCTGAGCTGCTATGAGCTGCTATTATCTCACACCACTAATAAACTGGGAGGAGGCAAGAAATAGTTCATGGCAAAATACATTTCTGTGGCATTTTTCTTGACAAGCACCAAAGCATCTGTGTTGTAATCATTCTAGCAATCAGGAAGCAGTTACTTCAGATGGCTGATATAAAAATGTGGCAGATATCATCTGCCAAAACTATAGAATATAAAGAAAAAACACTGCAGCAGAATATTTTTTTCTTCTTAAGTAGAGCAATTTTGACAGTAAAGACATAATTTTCACCATCACCATTAGTATTCATTGTAATAAGAACAACAGTAACAGCACTCATAACAGGTTTTATAGTTTCTTTATGCAACAACAATTCTGTCAGAGGCAAATTTAAATTCTGTGGATGATAAGGAAGTTCTCTTTTGGCAGTCAGGATATATGAAATGAGTCAACTCATAAAGCTCACTTAAATGTTGGCATATCTGTTTCTTTATAGGCACCTCAGCCTTATTCTTTTTTTTCAGAAGTGCTTGTATAAACATAAAAACATTTTTTTAAAGGATAAGAATCCAGCATGAAAGGCCAATCCCAACAAAGGATGAGTCCAATAAAGCAAACAAAATTAAAATAAATGCTTTAGGTGCATGATAAAAAAATTCAATATTATGAGTCACTGATCTGACTCATAACCTATGAATTAATTGTGCCCCTTTTAATAGCTCCACAAAACAATCTCCATTCTGAAAAAAAGATGAATGTATTTGCTACAGCTGACTGTTTTTTGTTGGTCTATGATATACAAGTTATGGTGCTGAAGTTTGGCTACGTGTTTGCAAAGCAGCACACAGAAGATGCACAGACAGATCAGTAAATATCTTCTGTATATACCTGCATAATTACCAGGAGAAATCTTTAGGAAAAAATTGCAAATCTGTTCCTCACAGAAATAGAAGATAAAGTGGAAAAGCTAAAAAAACAGGACTGTAAATGTATACACTCAATAATTGAGAAAGTAATCTCATTTGAGCTTTTGACAACTTTACTGTTGCCTCTCAGTTTGCTTTCCTTATCAGTATGTAGTATTAATCACATTACAGATTTTCTGCATTCAAACTGTGCTTCACTGACCAATTCTTATTCCAGAAAAACCCTCTCAGACAACAACTGCTTACTTAAATAAGACTGTAAATTTGTTTATTGGATCACGCCTGAGGTTCATCCAGTCTAGAAGTCTGTTTTCAGCAGTAAGTGTAAGTAAATGTAAGGAAGAATAAGAATGGAGCATTCATATATGATATTACTCTTCCCTTAGCACTTTCCCTTCTCCACATCTATTTTCAGCTCAGTAGATTTCCTCAGCCTACTGTAGCTTGACTATTTTTACCTCCGCCCCCCTACACACACACAATGGATATCACTTTCAAGTACTTATCCAGCCTCCCTTTGAGCCCTTGCAAAATTCTTATGTCTGCATGTCTACTACCAAATACATGAGGAGCCACCTTCAGTACTAGTATCCCAATGTGACAACATACTGTTTTTCTTACATATATATCACCACCTTCATAAAGTAGATCAACAAAATTTATATATATGTATATATAAAAATACTGTTTTAGGATAATTCTGATTTTAAAGTGCAGATCATCCAGCTGTGCTGACATTGGAAGCATTATGCATGCTACACTTCATTATGCAATAGATGCATAGATTGGCTGAATTAAATTAAGAGAAAATTGATTACAAAAAATTCCGGTGATAGCTTCAATGAGTGTTTGCTGCCAGAGAAAAATATCTTGCTATTGTTACACAAGATGAAATGTAAAGTTTCATAACTGAATCTTTGCTCAGAACCCAGGACAAGCTTTTAACATTGAACCAAAAATTGTTTTTGCCAAACTTGGCAAGTATATGGCTGGGAAAATCAGAGAGTTTCACTGCCAACAGTGTCTCAACACCACTAGCAGAAAAGCTCCCATGCTTTCTCCTTAGTGAACACCTTCAGGCAGCAGGATGGAAAAAAATATCCCAGAACTCTCCACTGGACTAGTTCTGTCACCTCTCTCCCTGACAAGGTCCTCTGAATCTCTCACATTCCAGTAAAAACAAATTTTGCTGGACTGAAATGTTTTCTTTCTTTCTTTCCTTCTTTCTTTCCTTCTTTCTTTCCTTCTTTCCTTCCTTCCTTCCTTCCTTCCTTCCTCCCTTCCTTCCTCCCTTCCTCCCTCCCTTCCTCCCTTCCTTCTTTTCTTTTCTTTTCTTTTCTTTTCTTTTCTTTTCTTTTCTTTTCTTTTCTTTTCTTTTCTTTTCTTTTCTTTTCTCTTTTCTTTTCTTTCTTTTCTTTTCTTTTCTTTTCTTTTCTTTTCTTTTCTTTTCTTTTCTTTTCTTTTCTTTTCTTTTCTTTTCTTTTCTTTTCTTTTCTTTTCTTTCTTTTCTTTCTTTCCTGTATCCATAAGTTTCATTCTCATTATAAAGGAAGTAAGGGGGGTGACAGAATGGTGTTACTTTTGCACAAGTTGAGAATACACTTTTAAAATGTCCTTCTCTCAAAATAGGTAAACATTTAGGGTAAATAATTAAATATATATATTTTTGTATATTTGTATTTTAAGATATATGCTATACAAACATTATATGGGTATGCAGTTAAAAGTTCTGTTAATATCTGCATCTCGAGGTGTGAGCACTATAAGAAACAACAACATACAGCTGAGAACAGTAAAATTGTGGAGATTTATGTTTTCCATTGAAACATCTGCTCTTACCCAACCTTGGTGCCAGAACGGCAGACTGGATGAGCTACTTCTTTATTCCAGCCAGGCATTTCCTCTACTCTTGGACATTAGGTTAAAATGTGATGAACATCTTATTCCCACTGGAGAATATTCACTTTCATGAAGTGAGTAGGTCAAAACTTGAAATTTACAGCTCACAAAAGGGATTCCTCAGTTGTGTGTGTCCAGTAGACAAATCTATAGACTGAGGAACAATTGCCCATTATATACTTAATGCTTATATTACTCACAGACACTGACATCAATTTAAGTGTCTGTCAGAACTTTAGTGATATCCTACACAGTGAATCATGACGAGTAGTAAATGTCCAGATGCACTGTCCAACTCTACAATGAATCCTACAGGAAAGGATTCTTTTCCTTTTACAAAATAAATAAATAAATAGCTAAAAAGAAAAAATTAAAAATAAAAATTAAAAATTAAACTCAATGTAAGTTGTAATTATGCTAAAAGATCAAATAGTTACATCTACTTACTTGTAATTAAAATATCTGTAGTTATTTTGATTTTCTCTATAAAAACATCAAGTTTCAAGTAAGTTAGTGACTGCAGATGACATTTCTATGCTTGCCTAGTGGTTTGCAGTGACGTTTAAAAAGTCTCACATTTGTAAAGTCCTGTGGCATTTTCATCAAAAATTAATATTAAAACAGTAATGGAAAACATTACAGTTTTTGGAAAAAAAAAATCCTCATTAAGTTTTAATACACAAATGTCACACCTCCTTTTTCAGTTACAGCTACTTTTAAGATTTTCCAAAGGTAGCTACAATTTGGATTTGATTCTGCTATTGGAAAGTGCCAAAAATACCTAATTATAGTAGGAAAATGTTGTGTGCACATATACATATGTGTTTGTCTACAATCTGTGTGAGCAACTGAAAAATGTCCAAAATATACACAGAGAAAGCCACGTTGTTAAAATTACTCTTATGCAGAGTAAATTTCTCTTTAAAGCACCAAATAATGGAATGACAGAAGAGACTGCTCAGTACTAGAACATAATGCTTCATTTAACGAGTAATCTCCAGAGCATACGGATGTTTACCTCACTCTGGGCAAGCTCAAGTGCACAGACAAACTATTATGATACTTTGTCTGACGTGCAATAACTTGTTAAGCAACTGTAATGAGACCACATTATTCCACAAGCTTATACACAGCATTTCTATATTTTCTCCATGCCAATATGACAATCTGACTCTCAAATATTAAATACTTAAGAAAAAATAAGAATTCCTAAAGCTAAAATGGCTAAATTCAGATCCACAAATCAATGGA
>JAPSGF010000006.1:25470271-25501746 GCA_035772895.1 Perdix hodgsoniae
ATAATAATAATAATAATAATAATAATAATAATAATAATAATAATAATCTTTTTTTTTAATTTTCCTCACCAAAAAAGTTAAGATTTTTTTCTACAATGCTTAGTTTAAAATATTTTTAATCACAACACGTCAAATATTTTTTAATCATTTCTGTAAATATCACATCTGTAAAACACAGAAAACCCCCAACACAGATTTTTTTTTTAATAAACAAATAAATAAATGTTGAAAGAACGTACAGCGTTCCTACACCTCAGTAAGGCTATTCAGTAAGGCTTCCTTTAGTATTTCCATTGCATAATAGAGAAGAAATTGAGTAACATCAATGACACTATAAACAAGGTCAAGTCTCAAAGGAATTCCTATGAATTCCCTCTAAAATCCTGTGTAGATATGCAAACTAGGTCATGCTACTACTCACACACTGGTAAAGCGTGGGGCTTATTTTAAACTGCTGCATACTGATAGCCTAATTCTGTTTATATAGAGGGGAACTGGATCTCTAGAAAGATATGTCTGTCTCATAATATGAGAGATGTCCATCTCCTGAAGAAATGCACTATGGAAGATGAAATTTTCGTAATAGAATCTAATACTGATAATTCCACTCTTCTATATTCAAAGATGGAACTAAAGATGATTGCTAATCTACCTTTCTAAGAAGACATATTTCTATTTGGATCCAATATATACAGTGGTAAGAATTTCCTTCTCAACAGAGGTAGTACAATAACTCATAGAAATAAAGAAATTCCAGTTGCAAATAGAGATTATCTGATTCATACTCATTTCATTATTTTCCCAGCAATTATCCTTCTTATACTTTAGTGAATGCCTTCATATTTTTTATGAAAGTAGCAGGAATTTATAATAAAGATTTATAATAAAATTTCCACTATGGAACTGCATCAGAGTAATGTAGAAAGCAACTAGTAAGCAATACAACGGTTTGTGCCCACTGACTAATGAAGCTGCATTAATTTGCTATAAAAGAATCATGAACATCCTGACAGAATAATTACCAATCACATTCATTCAAATCATATGAAAGAAAGTAGAGCTCACCATTATTGAATTTAGTGTAAAAATATTTGATGACATCTCTGAGGAATACCTTCATTCTACGTATGTACCCATGAAGCAGAAGCTGGCAGCCTTGCCAATCAAAGCTATTTGCACAACCAACAGAGAAACAGGAACGACCAGAAAATGAATCATATGAACCACCAACCCAAGCTTCTTAGCTCCTTTTGTTGATTCTAGTTAAGTACCAGATATTATATGGAAGGAACATAAAAGGAGCCTATGCTTTTACTTTTGTTTATCAATTTTACAGAGCAAAATAAATACTTCCAAAGCCAAAAGAAATATAACTAGAACAATTAGTTTTGTTTCTCCAGTTCCAGATTTATGTCTAGTTGCTCCATACATGATGCTCTTCTCTGTGAATTATTTGCTGAAACCTCATAAACCCTTGGCATGCCTAAGCATGGTCTTCTTCTGTAGGAGGTAAAAGAATGAATCCTGACACTGCTATGACAGACTCTTACCCTCCTTCTACTAAAAATTATGGATATTAGCCACATATTTGCCATGTTAGGTTTACATGTCCTTACAGTGATAGCATTCTAACTTGAAGGGAAATAGAAGAAAACAACATGAGGAACAAAAGGGATTCCATTATAAATGAAACAAGATTGCAAGGTCAAGAACTCAAAAGTTGTAGACATGAGAACAACAGCTGGAATGTAACGGCAAACAACATAATCCTACCTCTCAGGACAAGTTCATGAAGCAGAAGGAAAATAAAGGCAGCATTCTAACAAACTCTTCCAAAAATAACAAGGCAACATTTCTACTTCTTTGGTATCTCCCTCATTCAGTGTCCATCTTCTGCAGGAACTCTCCATAGGTCTTGAGGAACACACAATATCTGATCGCATGGTTAAAAAATGCAACCCACATTAGAGAGTGGGCAGGAATGAAAGTGCAGACAGTAATCTTCTGGGATGCCAGTAATGACAGGACTTTTCAAGTCATTTCTCATTGTTGCCAATGCAAGGGAGCATGGCTGCAAATCACAGAAAGCTAGCATATATGTAAATGCCTGTTAGTATTTAGTTATTATTAATTGAAAGTAAAATAATGTTTTCTTCTATTATTTATGCAGGTATACCCACTGTATTCAACTAGTTACAGAGAAGCCTAATTAGTCCTGTATATATTGAATACTTATACCCCTGCCTTTAATCTTCAAAAGCAGACGCTCTGATCAATGGTTGTTGAACTACTAGACTAGATGACAGAATTACCATGTCAGGCACTGGAAACTTGCCTAAGTCCTAAGGTAGAAATAGAAGGATAAAAAGAAAAAACACTTTATTTTCTTTCTCCCAAGATGTTTTGTTTTACTTTGTCTTTTACAAAATTTTTATATATTTTTTTTTTATATGTGTGTATATATGTACATATATATAAATTTTCAACAGTAACCGAAGTAGACTGATTCAAGGAACTGAAAACATATCACTACTTTTTCTTAAGATCTAATATTAGTCAAACCATCCATGACTAGCTTCTGATAATTCTTCTGTCTCCGAGTTTTCCGCAAAGAGTAGATCAGTTTTCTCATGGAAAGTCCCAGGACATTTCACTTAATCTTGCTCTCCCACTCTGAGTCTCTCATGTATTTCAGTTTCTCTCCTGGTGTGGCCACCCTGGGAGCATGCACAAGCTAAACATGCAGGAAAGAAATAGAGGAGAACGGGAACCATACAGGAGCCTTCCTGGACAGACTGAACAATGTCACCAATTTGTTAGTCATTAGAAGAGGACTGAACTTTTCTGGTGTTATTTTTGTATAATTCCTTTGAAATCATAACTCGATGCTTTTATGATCTATGAACTAGTGCAGTAAGCACAATAAAGTAATGGTGAGGCATTAGGAAAACATTAATGTGAAAATGTAATAATTATAATGTAAACAGAATAACATATGTTCATGATTATTGTTACAAATGTCTTCTAAGAAAGCCATATAGAATATTTAAAATTCATCTCCTTTAGCTGTGGCCCAACATTCAAGGTTCTGTTAAGAACATTCGTCTGGAATCCTGGGTCTCCATGTGAAGAAAGTATAGGCTTTCAAAACAGACTGAGTCTGGACATAACACATCAGGATCAGAGACATACTTCTGCTGCAAGGGAAAGCACTTCAAACATCAGGGTGCCAGTCTGTCAGCACTTATCACTCAGTGGGTTATACTATCTCTCTAGCAGATTCCTCTTTCAAACTTATACTTCATCACAGTCCTGACCTTGCTGGATAAGGCCCCTTCAGCAGAGTTCAAGTCTGTATCATTAAGACATGGAAAGTTTAGTCACTGCTTCCCAGTAACATCTCAGTTTTATTCACTATGTATCAAAAATGGTTTACCCTGCAGGTTCTGGGGACATTTGTGGAGGAGAAAGGATAAGAAATCTGGCTAAATAAATGCTACAATGCAAAGAACACAAGCAAACATCCACCCGTTTGCGAACAAATGGTTGCTTCACAGCCTATTTTGTATGCAAATTTCCATCCAAAAATGCAGTGGAAACTGGGATGGCTAAGCCATACCATGCTCCAGCTAAAGTGTTTCAGATCAAGAAAAACAGGCAAGGCCACATCATTCTGGCTTTTGTTGTATGGACTTTTTATTATTATTTTTTATTTTTTTTATGTCTTTGAAACATTCCATTTGGTGTTCATGCCAAGACAAGAAAAGAAATATTTTTAACCTTAAGGGCCTGACATAAGCCTACAAAATTAAATAACCAGGCTGAAATGAGACAGGTTTTACAATTTTTAAGTAGCTACCTTTTGTTCCATCCTTAACAGAATACTCACAGACAGAAAAAACACAGTAAGCTGCAAGCAAACATGCAAGACAAGAATCAATTGCCTTTATTTCCACTGAAATCTATGGCAGTCAGGACCACATGGTACTAAATACCCTACAAATAAAGAACAAGTGTCAATACCTTCCCTGATGGGCTTACATCTACAAAGACAAAACAAACAAAAGATTGATGGAGAAAAAGTGAATGTAATTACATGAGTATGGTACAGTCAAGCCAGTGCAGCTCTGACTTGAGCATCCAGATCCCAAGTCTAAGAATGTAACAATAAACAAAACATGACAGACACTATTCACACATCCTGAGCCAGAACAGCCTGGTACATCTTCTATCCATATAGCTAAACTCCTGTTCCCTTCAGGATAGATGTATTCCAAATACTTCTTCCTGGGAGCCTTCCGTACTCCCTCAGCTTATCCCAGAGCAGTTTGGAAAAGGGCTAGTAGACAGAAGTGAAAACAGTATACTAACATCAGAAGCTATTGCTAGCAAACATTGTATTTTGGCATTGTTTAACATGCAAATACAGATGCAACCCATCTGTCTCTCTTGCAGTCCCTGTTTCCACAAGGGAAACATGCCACTGAAGCCATCAGCAGAGATAGTAAGCGATGGAGCCAGCACAAGATCTCATCAAGTTCTGGTACTTTAAAAATACTGCTGTTCAATGTGTAGTTTCTGTGGAAGAACATAAGACGTGGCAGTACATTGCAAAATATCCCTCACTGTAAGTGTAGATATCAGAATGACCATCAAATAGATATTAAAAAAGGAAATAGGTTCTAGGTTTTGTAAGGCAGTGCTAAATTACATATAAAATATTTGAAATATAACTCTGGTTTTAAAAAAGGAAATGTTAGGCTAAAATACCAGTTGCCTTTTATAATTGCTAAAATCTCTGTTTTCAGAGTGGCTTTGACAAACTTGGAGAAAAAAAAAGCAGCAAATAGCTGATACCCACTACAGTGCATAGTCTTACAGTGCAAGTGTCTTACAGGATCCTGCCCAGTGGACAGCTTTTACAACAAAAGTTCACTATCTTATACACAGTTGCCCTCAGTTCACCTTTCGTGTTAAATGGATTTCAAAAATGAGAAAAAGAAGATAAAAGCCATCACAGTCACATTGGCTAGTTTCTTTCAAACACTTTAGGAGCAGTGCTCCTGTACTTGCTGGAAACAGACTCTCAGGACTGAAGATGAAAGGCTCACAGTGAGTCTTCCTTCTTAGAGATCTCTAAAAGCTGCCAGAATATTGCTCTGGGCACCTTGCCCCTAATTGAGCAGAGGTTGGAACAGAGGGACCCAGAGGTCCCTGACAATCTCAGCAGTTGGGATTCCGTGATTCTGACAACATAAATAGGTTATTATCCTTTTTAGATAGTAGGGCTACAACAAAGGATAAAGGATAAGTTCCTTATTCTCTTTTACCATGTACTAATGATCTTTTATGTCCTTTTCAACCTAGGTCATTCTATTAAGAAGGGATTAATAACTGATCACAACTAAGAAACCTGCACAATTTTGATGAATCCTCTTGATGTATTCAGAATATGAAATGGCTAATTTTCATTTTTATTCATGAGGAAAAAACTACAACAAATAAATAATCAGCATGGATCTCGGAAGAGGGAATTTTAGGAAATGTTTTATGGCAAAGATCAGTCCTCTGCCATTCAGCTGTTTGTTTTAACAATCATGAGAGCGAAGCTTCTGCAGCTTCTGTACTCTTTCCTATTCCAAAAGCCTAGGGGATGTCTCTCTTTTAATTTTGAGCCCACTCTCATGCTGTGAATTCTTTTTCCAATGTGTGAGTGTGAATGATATGAATGAAGATTATGCAACTGCTTACCTCTTTTCTTGCTGCTTGATGCAAAGGAAGCGAGTAGCAAAGGAAACCATTTTTTCTCTATAGGTTTGTCTGGATCCATGCAAACAATTTATTTTTAGTTACTCTACATCCATTTACAAATTCTACACAACTGTAAGAATTTGTTTAGTAAGACTCTGAAATCAGGATCCACATGTCTGCCTGATTTTATAGAAAGATCTGGGAGCCTGATTTGTACAGTTCTCAGTGCTTACTCCTCTAGTGCTGGACCTTCAAAATGCTAACATAAATAAATGATGTGATGTGTTGGATACTTTTCCAACAATACAGCAGGAAAATTGCTACCATGGATTCACCATAGAAGCCTAATAGAGACGCTACAGAAAGCAGGTAAAAAAAGAAAGCAACTCTTTGTTTTCATGTGTATGTATATTGTGCCTGTAGACACAGTTCTGGATTTAATAGACTCTATCTAACTCTTTGAAGTCAGGGAAAATGCTTCAGTCTCTTCAATTACATTCTCTTTGATTTACTTATTAATGCTATTTCTGATGACACATGAAAGCACACAGAAAGCTGTTATGTTCTCTTCAGATGCAAATGTCAACAGGCATGGCAATGATGACACCCAAATCAATCCCTATGTGATTCTCTACACTAAATGCCATACACTCCTGCAGCACTGTTGATGAGCAACAGGTTCAGCAGACAACAATGTACAAGACTGTCATGGTTCAGCAAGAGATGCAAATTCTGCTCCAAGTTTGCAACAGCACGTTTCTCCAAAGATGAAAGGAAGAGGTAAAAGAAAACATCACCACCACCATAGTGCAGAGGTTATGTGTCCAAATCCTCTGGCCCTGAGACTAGCTTCTGTACTGACAGAGATTCATCCAAGCTCACTGCCTCAAAGCACTGGAATCTAAGTGGATCACAATTATTGGATTACTGTTTTCTCTCAGAGATACTGCTTTACAAGCTCTGGATGCTATTAATATTCCAGTGTCTTCCCAATACCCACAAAAGCAGTTACATTAATTTAATAAATACTGTGATTTCTCCATCCTAAGTATAGTCCTCTAAAACTAAATGTAAATTTATCTAGTCTCCATTTATAGTTATTATAGGGAAAATGCCCTTCGGGGGCTAAATCCTCCCCACCTCTTCGTGGATGGGAATTTGAGGTGACTCCCTCTATGCTGATTACATGGAGAACCTAAATCTTATTTTACATGCTCCTACCTTACTTCTTGGAGCCCTCAATTGGTTATCAAACAGAAATGGAGTTCCAACAGCTGGAGTCCATTTAAAAAGTACTTGTAGCAAAGCATGTTTGCACTGAAAGTAGAAAGTGATAGGAATCAATTTCTCTCAAAAAGTATCTGAGAACTAGTGCTATAGGTCAAAAGCCTTGCTTTCACAATAAGCAAATCTCCAGTACATGGATTTATGAAAGGCAATTCACATAGTTTGGTCAGGCGTGGAACAGGGAGGTGGTTGAATCATCGTCCCTGGAGGTGTTCAAGAAACATTTAGATGTTTCTAAGGGACATGGTTTAGTGGGGAAATATTGGTGGTAGGTGGATGGTTGGATTGGATGATCTTGAAGGTCTTTTCCAACCTTGGTGATTCTTTGATTTCTACCTCCCAAAACCTCTCAGCAGTCTCACCAAATTCAATGCAAGAAACAATTATCTAAAGATGTACAAGAGAAAGTCACTGCATCTTTATGATTCAAAACCAAATGTGAATAGTAATGCATCATTCCTGTGGTTTATTTCTGTTCTTTAACAACTTTTTTCAGAGGAGATTTTTGGAGATAGTGTGTAGACAATTCATGCTCTGTAAGACAACTGCCAGTATTATTAATAGCTGTTTCTGCTAGGTAATGCCATTATACACATCAAAAGCTGTCTGCATCACTGAGATAAATTGATTTGGTTAATGTGATCTTACCTGGTTCCTCATGAACAATCAACACTGTGTCAAGATAGGAAGCTGTTGCAAACCCTTGGGCTATTGCAATTATTGCTGCAGCTGAAGTTTGGTTTGACTGCTTTACTTTAACATTTTTTGGCTGTTTTCTGCTATTCATCTTGGAAAACCTCCAATGTAAACCTGATAAAGTCCTGAACATCACAAAAGATGCATTCTTCCCTATACTTGTAAATCGTCTTTGGCATACTTCCCTTTTTTAATAATTACAGATCTCCTCAGAGTTCACTGCACATAATCCACTGATACAAGGCTTTTTATGATCTGTCTTCTAACTCAGAAAACTAAAGCAAGCTATTGCATGAATCACACAGGAGACAATAGAGCAATTCCATACACAAACACTGTTTAGGTCTTTGTATGGTTTTCCTGATAGATGTTACACTGCTGATCTATTTTTATGTATTATTTATATTGGGATAGTGCCTAGAGGCCCCAGTCAGGGGCAAGACCCTATAGTGCTACAGATACTATGAAAGGGATACGAGAACTCTTCCCACTTGCAGCTTACAGTGCAACCGTGTAATGAATAACAACAGACGGATAAAAAAGAGGGAGCAAAAGATGAGATAGTTATTAATAATAAAAGTAACAAGCAGGGCATAACAGCCTCTTTGCTATATATAGGCAACATGGTAATTCTGTCAGTGTTTTCTATTTTGCCTCTCCTTCTCTGTTTTATGTTTTAAAACCACCTGTAGATGTGTAGGGCTGTACCCTGTGAGGATTCATGTAAACAAATGTCTTTTTTGTGTCTGAAGGACAGGACACTTTTAAATATCTTTCACTGTCTACGTCAGGCATTTGGGTAAGATTCAGAGGAGAAAAGTAAGAGAAAAGGGCTAGGCACCTGGAAGGTGTGATTTAGACTCCCAGAATTATGGCATAAATTCAAAGATGGGAATTCACAGACTTGAAGTCATCCACATGTAGTATCAGGATATTTGAGTGTTGAGTGTTGATGCAATTCACATCAATTTCACTTTTATTTCTTTCTGCATTAACTATCTAGAATGTAAATGCCTCGTGCATCCGCATTTCTGCAGGATAAACACACAAGAGTCCTTAGAGAGCCCAATAATTGTGCCTAGCTCATGCCCAGGCTCCCAAGGAACCACAGATAGGTGCACCTCCAGGCTGCCTCACTGGCTTATTCTTGCTTAAGTTGAATATGACTATGGACATCTTCAGTGGTGTTTAAGCTCATAGTCTTGTGTTTCAATTGCTCTACTTCAATGAGAGAGTTCTTATTTCACATCCTGATCTGACCAGGATTGCTTCACACCAAGACAGGATCCTCACAGTGTTTAGATCCCCTGTGTGAAACTGAAACTCACTTCTAAGTCTTTAGAACAGGCCATCTCTGATTTCTCAAAGGAATAGGTACTGGGTCAGCAAGGTCAAGATAAAGTAATATAAACAAACTCCTGCAAGTGTATTTTGCTCTTCTGAATTCAGGATATTTTAGATTTTTCCAACCATAAATCTACCCCAAGATGGAAATAACCACAGGGTCTTCAGCACCAAACCCTTGTTCTTGAAGGGTCTGATTGCTCACTTCAGCAATGTCTCTTGTAATAGATGATCCAGAAAACAAAGGGTTGAATAGCGAGGGAATGCTCTCTTTCCCTTCCCTGCAGAGCCAGTAAAGCAGGCAAATGACCAGCAGTTGTAAGGGAAATAAGTCCAGCTGTGTGAGGATGAGCTCTGGCAAGACTGGAGGTAGGAACTACCAAAACAAGAGGGACAAAGCATGAAAGCAGGCCTTTTCTTTGAGGAATGCAAACCAAAAAGTAAATCAGTCACAAAGAAATGTTGCTGTCCTACAGGGTAACGAATGTAATAATGCAAGGGAGGACTCTATCGCAGAGTCTTGCCAATAGCCGGGTAAAATAATTAAGCTCATCTTTCTTTGAAATGGAAATTGGTGCAATTGTACGGGTTAGCAGGAGCCTAGTCGGGTTATTTCAATCTTCTTGAGTGTTTATTGCTCCAGCTTTCCTCAGAAACCCAGCATCTTACAGCTGCTTTGTAAATGAACCTCTAGCAGCTCTAATAGAAGCCTCCATAATTTTTTTAACACTCCTCTAAATACTTTTCATTTTTCTACATGTTTCTTTTTCTTTCAGTTTATGGAATCCATGCCTATATTTTCTCTGAGGATCAGTCAATTTCTGATACATAGCTACCACCTACAGCAATTTTCAACTAGCACGAGGAAGACGCACTAAAACAAGAGACACTGAGGGTAGATTTTCTGAAACTTCTTTTCAGTTAATAAAGGCTTAGAATTTCAAAAGTAGTATTAGGTAACCTGGGACACATAGACCTTATTGGATACAATATTCAGTAGTAGCATGTGCACCATAGCACTCTGGGGCTGTTTCTGGCCTGAATAGAAACTGGAAATGTGGAAGATCTATCATGTAGTTACTTTTTAATAAAAGACTTCCTGGATTATTTTATTAGATGTAACAGAGGGAAAACAGAAGTTCTTTGAGGTGGTTTCTGCAGTTCTTGTAAAAGAACATTTCAGCAAATGCGCCTATTAAAGGCATTTTTCCTCTTAAGATCAGGCTGAGTTGATTCTATTTGATCATTTTATTCATTCAGCTTGCCTCATTTCATCTGTCTAAAATTCATGCATTGTCTTGGCTCCCCTCAGAGAGGGTGGAGACAGGCACTGCTGGGGTGAATTCTTCTTACGCCTCAGATACTTTTGCCAAACACAGTGCATGGCCCTTAGGAGCACCTCAACTGCATACTGAATACAGAGATGTGAAATAAACCCCACCTTAATTAGCTTTTCTATTTGGTATACTTGCATCGCTCCCATTTTTACAACATCTGAATACGCATATTTCCAAATCCATTATCTTCATGCTCTTTTTATGGCATATGGTAGGTTTTACCCCTTTACAGACATATGGAGGTAGAGGCCAAGATCCAGACCTACAAAGGTATTTAGCAATTTAACAGTCTAAATTAGGTACTTTTCAGCATCACTGGACTAACGCTCAAAGATGTAGACAAAGAAGAGGCAGTTGGGTGCCTTCAGGAATTTGCTAGGATCTAAGCTGAAATGACTTGCCCAAGGACATGTGTCATGGAATTAACCCCAGGTCTGCTGAGCTGCTATACTAACCTTTGGAATGTCCTTAACATTAAGCAAATCCTCTGCTGTTTTTGGAATTGAAGTATTTACAGTCATGTCTTCTTCTTTGTCAAACTCAAACAAGCTATGCATGCTCAAATCCTTTAACTTTTCCCTATAAATCAAACCTGATGCAAAGCCTTCCCTCTCATTCTATTGCTCTTCTCTGAACTCTATTTGGATGTTAATATCAGTAATAGCAGAATGAGAAAAAAATCTAGGTTGGATTTTTAGGCATCATTGTGAAACAAGTAAATATATGAACACAGTATTAGAGCATTTGCTAAACTCAGTGAAAATAGTATGTTCATTTCAATAAGCACATTCCTAATAAGTAGCATCTAGGTACTCTCTATCACACTGCAGGCAAAAATATTGTTTGTTGCACTTGCAACTCATCAAGACCTTAAAAATGAAATATTTAGGGCTTGTCAACATGAGTCCTGTAGAACAAGGCTCTGATCAGCAGCATACCAACTATTCTCTTGTCATGTCATGGAGAAGTGTATATTTTAAGCTTTTTAATTAGAAAGCAGCTCACTTCACTTTGAAACCAGACTTAGGACTTATACCCTGTGACTGATCATGCAGAGAGTGTGAAGAAGATACCATTCTGTACAGTTATGTTAACAGTATGTTGACTTCCGCATGTAGACAAACCTTATCTGACCAGAGCAGACTTCAGTACTGGGCGATACTTGCTTCTCAGAATAACTCCAGGGAAAACTTCTGAACACTAAGTCCCCAGCCTTCCTGGGACTCACACTTGGGTAAAATGTTGATTTGTAAAGTAGGTTTTATTTATTTATCTGTGCTGACTTTTTTTTTTTTTTTTTTTTTTTTTTTTTCTTGAAAAAAAAAAAAAAAAAAAAAAAGCAAACCTCTAGGTGGGTAAAAAGAGGTGACATTCTCATATTATCCAAACAAATGACATGATAAAAAGCTTCTGTACTGCGCTTGTGTGGTTCTCTCCTTCCAGAACAGCTGGCTTGAGCTCCAGATAATCAAAACAATCATATATCAAATTCAAATTGTCATCAAAACCTTTTTTTTTTTTTCCCCCCCTCAGAAACTGTGATCAGAGGGCATGGATAGCTTGTTGGAAACATGCAGCTAAAGAATCACAGCCCTTTCAAATAAGATGTTTGAATAATTGTGAATGGTTTTCCAGTCCAGATTACTGTATGGACATTTGACCAACAAGTATTAAACAGATCACAGAACCTTTTAAATTTACCCCCACACTGAATCCAGTAGCTTATTTAAAGACTGGTGCTTGTTATGCAGATAGAGTAAGTATCTGGAGACATCAAGAACATGAGATTCTGCAATTAGATTGCATTTCCATATTTGTCTTCTGAAGTTGAAACAGATAAACATCCTATGCAAAAATAAGAAAATTTTGTCTAACCACTTTGCTTTAGAACAAGGAAACATATTTGTTCTGCTTCAGGATTCCCAAACTACACTATGTGAACCACAAGAGGAAAGTTCTACTTCAAAATTGTACACAAATCAGAGAATCTCACACACCACTGTATCTCTGCAGGGAATGAAGAATATGTCCCTCAGCAGCAAACACTACCAAAACCTCAAATGCCTATTTTGGAACTGTCTGCCAGCCCAACAGAAGGGCAGGAGGTGGAAATGACAGCTACACAAGAAAAGAAAACCACAGGACTGCAGCCACATGTTCATTTGGAGTATGTGCAAAAAGGGGAATGAGAAATTGCTGTTGCTTCCAAAGTATAATTGGGTTTTCTTTCTGAGTAATGGCACATGCACAGGTAAAGACTGGAAAGCTTTCCATAATGCGATGTGTTTGAAGCTCATGCCATTAGTGGGATCTAACAATTGGGGGGGGGGGGGGAAAAAAAAAAAAAGAAAAAAAAAGGTGGAGATCTAGGAGAAAACACAGGAGACATATTTGAGAATCTCTGGATCCTTCTGAACATAACACCTATACAGCCTCTAGTGTATCTACTGAACAACCTTTGTTTCCACTGTCATTGATACCTTCATCCTCCAGCAGCAGCACATTTTCAACTTCTAACTACTTGTGCTCACACCTCTTCTCCCATGCGGTTCAAAGATGAGTTACAAGAGACATCACAACCTACACAGTATCAAGCCTTCTAAGATGCAAACTTCTATCGTGTTCAGAAAAGAATGAAAACAGACAGTAGGAATATTATAATGCCTGCTGAAAAGCCTTGTGAGAATCCCCCAAGGACATCACCAAGTACCATGGCATCTGCCGCTGACACTTGCACCAAAGATAGCAACATTACTTTTATTTGAAGTCATTGTGTCCTGGTTATTCTGGCATAACATGCCATTTCACTTATAAATATCAGTGCAGAACTCCATAGACAGTCTAACAGTGTATCTTGGAGGTGTCAGATCCCACTTTCCTTTGTGTCATGTAAATTCCTGCATGGAAAACAAAGCATAATGAATTCAAACACTTTCCAAAATGCTCTTCTCACATCACTTAAGTGGCATTTACCTTGTTTACAGGGAAGGGAAGGAAGGAATGTAAGGACAAAATGGATGGATAGAAGTGCATGTTGTTTTCTTTTTGCTTGTTTGTTTCTTTTTAATGTCACTCATTAAGGCAGATTTTATTATCATTAAAACAGGCTGATAACCAAGAACTAAAATAGACATACAGCTTGCACTGACCAAGTGCAGAACAGCCACGCCTATGATATCAGTGGCATAACTGCTATCACAAACAAAGGCGTTCTCATCATTGTCATGAAAATCTGACAGAAAACCTGAAATCTGTCTGATTAAACACTACACAAGCAAGACTGATGCTGAGCAGAGGTACTCTTGAGGAATGAAGTACTTTCCATCCTGAATCATTTCTGGGAATTAACAGGATACACCATAAACGCACTTGGATTTTTCACTAAAGCTCAAAACAGATTTAAACTGTGGTAGGAAAGAGATTAAACTGCAGAGGGGAGAAAAATTTGGAGGCTGGAGCAGAATGTCCGGTGCCTGGAAACCACCTGCAGCCATACTGCAAGGAAGAGACAAGGATGGGAAATTCCAGCTAGGAGGGACCAAGCCACTGTGCCACAGGATACTGACAGCCATCGCTGGTCCAGGGCAATGGAAAAGCCCTGGCTCAAAGCTTGGCAAACTAAGCAGAATCAGACCTCAGGTGTTAAAGTGAATATGACAATTTCGTTCTGTTTTTCTTTTTTATTTGTATTTTTTGGCTTTGAAGATGGACGCTTGGGATTAAGAGGAACAAGCTCCCTGCACTGCTTGCTGCACGCATCTCCCGCTTCTCTGTCAGAATGAAAAAGTGCAGAAATTGGAATTTGAACTTTTAGTAGTGTTTTGTGCGTAACTATTTGTTTTTCATCCTTACACAGCAATGCACAACAGCAACAAATAAAGAAGAAAGAAAAGTTGTTGTTATTAAGAGCCAAAGCACAACAATTTATCCATACAGCAAGCATTTCACTTTAAGCATGGTTGAGAAAATTGGTCTCTGTGTTATCATTTGTATATCAGTGCTTGTGTTGCCTTTTTGGAAAGCAATGAGCTGTGGAAAATGCACAGGAAGAAAAGAACTTCAGCTTCACAGAGCTTCAGGCTCATGATTACAGCATAATAGTTATCAGAAAGAAGTATAAATATATAGGGGGCAAAAAAATAAAAGCAGATGTAGCGATTTTCAGGGAGATACCATAATATTAGTGTATCATTTCCTCCATCACATGTATTTTATTTTGTGAGTTTAATCAGTCTTCAGCATGGGCAATCTATACAGATTTCATTTGAAGGTACAAATTCTTCCCATGTGAAAACTCACTGAAAGATATACACTTTATCTGGGTGTCATATTAGAAAAGATATTCCTTTACCATAGACACTTATTTAAAATAAAATTCAAGCTGAGGCAGCTTTATGAGATAATATATGTCTGCTTTTTGTAGATGTCACTATGGGACTATAACCATAGAATTATAACTCCCGAATAAATCTGAACACTGCAAACACTATTACCCAAGATACTCATCTTTAAAAGACAGCACAGTACAGCATAGTTAAATGCATTTTTCTTTTAGAGGGCCTACAAGACCTGGATAGTGCTAGTAATTCTCTTAGAAGCATTAATTCTCTCACTTCTTTCTCAATTAGGCAGGACTGGCCTTCCAAAAATTACTTCCAGTCAGGTTTTCCCCAAAGCTTTAAAACTTTGAGTTCAATGTAAAAAAAATCAATTTAAATAAATAAATAAATAAATAACAACAAAAAGCGCAATAACTTGAGTCCTAAAATAAACACCTTGGATTTCATCAGGTCTGAGAAAACCTCTGTTCTGAGAATCTTTCATATTATATAAAACAACAGATTGAGAGACAACAATGACTCAGGCAGTAATGTACAATATCACTGTCTATGAAAATAATTTTAGCCAAAAGATTTGATTCATAATAAATATTTATGACCTATTCAGCCTCAGTGTTGGAGTTCAATACAAAAACTACCTTTTTCTGTACCAAGGCTTTGTATGTAACCTTAAATCTGCTTAACAACATATCCCTGTGGCACCTGACCTATTGGGTCCACGTACAACAAATCTGTGGTTATTCCAAGCTGTTCGGAGATTGTGGTGTTTGAAAAGAGGCATTGCTCTGCCCACCTTACTTGCAAATCCAGACATGGCTCCAAGGGTGCCCAGTTCTCCCTCATACTGAAAACAGAAGACCTACCCATCTCTTCCACATTTAAATCCACAGCTCAAGGCTTAAACGTTCTTTCTAACTTTCTACAAACTGGCTTCCATAGCCTACCCTTCAGGTCTCTGGCTTTTGGTAATCCCATTACAATCATCTGGTCATTGCACAAGCAGCAGCTCTGCTCAGAACTTCAGTCTCTGGCTTCTCCTTACAACTCTACTCCCAAATACACCAGAAGCAAGTGTATACAGTTCGATTTCTTCTTTCAGCTTTCAGAGCTACTCAGTCCTTCTGAAGATATATGACTGCCCTTAGCTATTACATATCATTTCACTAATTTGAGTTATGCATCTTTAACCAACACCAGCTGAAGATTAAGCTTGTTGTATCACTATTCTTTGCAACACAGTCATTTCTCCGTGCTGCCATCTTTTCCATGGACACTCTCCACTTCCTCAGTGCAGCACTTTTATTTCTGAGCCATAGCAGATGTTTGACCATCAGCTTCAGAGTATATTATATAAATGGGGCATATTCAGTCTATGAATAGGTTTCCTGTAATAAGCATGATCACTGTGGAACTCCTTACCCAGGACTGCTTTTGAGAATCCTCTTCAAGAAGTCTATATTACTAAGTTACAACTCTGAAATGGAGATATACAGATTTAAATATACACTGACAAAAAACTCATTACCAAAAATGATTTTATATTTCAATTTTAGGATGGGAATAGACACAATAAAAGTATCTGGGTTTTATTACCTACCCTTTATGCTTGGATTTCTGTTCTTTAAGTTGGCTTGTCCCTACAGATTAATGACTTAAAGTATTATGCCTACAGCAAATTAGATGATAGTAATGTCTTTACTTTTAATATGCTGAGATACACAAAGATCAGGTAAAAATTGTTGTGTTTGCTCCAAAGATGAATAAAACTGAATTATGTTTTCTCTTTCTTGGTAAACTTCTGTTTCTGCACAGTATTTCTTCTAGCATATTGTTGAAGACAAGAGTTCTGTTCCAGTTGAATACTAAGGCTACATCTCCAACTCAAAGTATTAGATGGCTCAATGGATTAAAAAATTCCAGATGTGCTCATGTGGAGACTTTGTACCTCTAGAATGTCCTCCCCAGAATAAAGTGGACTCTTTTAAGCTACGCTGATCAGAAATTAATTTGCTAAATCGAGGTCACTTGAACCAAAAGTCAAGTTAATTCAATGTAATTATTCTACTGGGGCATTAGGTCAAATTTGCTATTTATCTTTCACAATAGGGGATCTCATAATGCCATTACAAATTCAACTTCGCCCTGATGCTCCTACCATTCAACAACAGAAAAACAGGCTGAGATCTCTGTTTATTCTAACAAATAAAACAGGTTTTGTTACCTGTCTTCTTGAGGAACCTACATCTCTTAAAGTCTTTCATGCTTGCTGACTCTTGCCCTACATTATGGTTGTAAGCGGGTTTTGTTTGTTTGTTTAGATGCATCACCAGTGCTCAAAACAAGAGAACTTTCATTACTGACTGGAAACACCAGGACAGACTGGGAATAATATCACTGAACCACTATTAAATTAATATGAAGTTCTCTGAATGAGAAATGGTACACTGTTTTGCAACAGACTCTGGAAATTATGTAAACAAAAGCAATAATGGATAGCCACTCTTCATGTACACTTCCTACTAAACACAGATTTGTAACAAATTTGGAAAACAGATACTAATAATACCCTTAACTGTATCTCTGATTGTTATTAAACAGCACATCTTCAAAGGAATAACACACAATCACATTGTTAGTGGAACATACTACAGTAGCTTTAAAGATGCATTTACAGCTCTAACAAAGATGGTTAGGCACCTGCTTTAATAAATAAATAAATAAATGTAAACATTAAATAAGTGATTTGTATTTTATACACAGGTGGAACTTACATTTCAGAAGTCAGAGATTGGACATAGGAATGTTACACCTTGAAACAACACAGAACATGAAGAAAGTCTGAAATGTAGGGCAGTAACCTGATAGTCAAGGCTGGTTCTTTCTGAAAATGTTGGAGAAAAGGGAAGATTGAAAGAGTCTGTCACTGTTTGTCACCGTCCCTTCATTCTATTTATTTACTCTCTTGAAATGTAACTGTTTAGCCCTTTTGATTCCAAAGGATGTTATGAACACAGTTTTCCTCTATTACATGCTTCTAAGTCCTTTTAGTATAAGTCTTCATAAAACTTCACATATGTGCATTATAAAATTACAGGGAATAAGTTCCATATGAAAAATACATCATATTTTTTCTCACTATTTTTTAGCAGAGATTTTGACGTTAAGCATGAGAGCAACAGACATTGTTTTAATTCTTCCTTGTGGGGGGAAAAAAAAGAAAAAAAAATAAATTTTGCTTTGGGTTGAGAAAGAATTTTTTACATTCTCCCCCTTTGCAATCTTTCCCTTACAAAACCAAAAAAGGATTTTAGACAGAGAAAAGTAACCACAATTATATGCAGTGTGTCATTGATAAATTCCAGGGGAATATAACAAGCTAGGTAGGCACATACCATTAGATCTAGCTGTTCTAACTGTTAAAGCTCTGGCCAAGATTATGCTGGAATATTTGGCCACATCAGCCCTCAGGACTGCACTTAACTTTTAAAAGACTTGATCTCACTCTAGATTTAGACTCTAGGAAAATGCCTCTTTGAAAAGAGCACTCACATAGCAGTCTGTCTTTAAACACATGCTTAAGACCCTTGAAGTCACTAAAAACAGAGCAACTGCAAACAGGCACAAGTCTTTCATTTCATGACAGCCTCAGTTTTGTATAATTTTCAGCTAATCCTAGGCTTTCTATTCCCAGTGCATTTAGACCTGAGTTATACTGACGTAAAATGAGATCAGAGAAACGGCTGCAGTGTCTTCAGGATTTTTAGAAGGAGGCGTTCCAGGAAAATGGATAACTTCCCTCCTTCCTCTCAGAAAAAAATAAACAACAAACAACAACAAGGAAATCTGTATATTATTGGGTATGCTCACAGGTTACAGGACTTTTTAGTCTCCTTCCTCTTGCATCACATCTGCTTCCAGCAAGGCTCCTGATTCACAAGCCAGCTAGATTGGAAACTGTTTAATTTGGGATATTTATTTAGCTTTTAGACTGACCACATCAAAAGGAAAAACTCATATGAATCTGTGTTTACAGTAACACAGCAAGGAAAAAAATGCATACATGTACAAAAAGGGTGTGCGTTGCTTAAAGCTGAGTAACGTATACAGTGTGAATCCATGCAGTGCAGAATGTCCTCATGAGTTACAGGTCTCCATGTACACAGGAACTCTACAGCAGAAACTTATCTTTAGCCACACGTATCCTGAACCAATTCAGGATTCCCCCTGCAATTTAAGGCTGCAGATAAATGTCTGCTGTGTACTGCATTCGGTCCGACCGGTAAAGCTGACTATTGATAAACTGTTAGGTACCAGCAGAGATCTGAACCTTAATCGTATTTTCCAGTTACACTGTAGGGAAGGGTAATGATTTAGTTAAGGCCAATATAATGTTCTAAGCCTGAATACCACACCCACAACTCTGATAGTCAAGTTGAGTCAATGATTCAACCCAGATGGGAATCCAGGTTCTTCTTGGCTAACTGTTATCTGTTCTGTCCATTAGGCTATATGACTTCCATAAATTATTTTGGAGTTCCCGTTAAAAGAAAATAAATCCACATGATGCTAAATGCTGCCTCCCAGCTGTAATGCAAACTGGAATTTTGGAGCGCAATACTGCTCTCTGACTCATCCTGGATTCGCTCCATATGACGTTGACTCCATTTAAGCTGGGGAGAGTCAAAAATAAGAGGTTTTTTCTTTTCTCTTTTTTTTTTTTTTTTTTAATCACCCACTGTCACATGGATATCCATGAAGCATGCCCCTAGGTTGTGAAAAATAACAATACCAGAGAGGTGCCTTCTGAATAGACAGGGGAAGATAAAAGGGCTAAAGATTTATATAGAGATAATTTAAGCACTGACTCATTGCCATTGTTTAGTTTATGAAATACATGAAACCCAGACAGAAATATTGGGGCAGGGGGGGAGATTGTTACATGTGACAGAGAGGCAGCACTATAAAAAAAGATATAAATAGCACACCCATAGAGAAAAAAATTGCTTCACACATAGCTTAAATACAGCCACCATGCCCCATGTCTCTCTGGTATTGCTCTGCTCTAAGCATCTCTGTTGCTTGTTTGCAGCTGGAGAAAGTCCAGAAGGCAAGGCAAGCAAAGACATCACAGGTTCATTGCACCAACTGAAGGACACTCAGGTTGCACCTTAAGCATTTTCCCCGGGTTAAAGACAATGGGCCAAATATAGCCCTGGCTGTCCCACAGGCTGCCCTGCCAGGAGAGTGCGGTGGGAAAGCCTGCTTAACTAGCAGTGAAGGATTCCCTCGTGTAGGAAACCTCAAAGACTACAGAGGTGGCTCGGTGGCCAATTTCAGCATTAGGGGTTTTAGCCAAAGACATGCTGGTATGTGCTGGGAATTCAGCTGATTCCCAGCTGATGAATCAGCCCCTCCAGAGTCATAGGTAACTACACTGCAGCGCTAAATACTGAAGAAACATCTAAGATTTCAAATTTCTATAACGGCAATATGAAAAGAGAAACTGCAAAGCAAGGATTCAAAAAGAATCCAGAAATATATAATTATATTTACCACCTTAGGCTGACAGCATTCTTACAGACCAACTCTCCAAGATTATGACTTTCTGCAGAATAAACCATAAAGATTCTTTCTTTGTAGAGCAGTTACACCTCTACTTGTTTTGTGATGGAACAGGGAAGGAGATGCTCAGTGTACCACTACTGATAAGACCAAAGTAGGGATAGGATTTGCTGAGATTGCTTCATGCCTTGGCTTGGCTTTTTATAAAAGGCTGATTTGCTTAATTATCAGTATTCAATCTCTGTGTAATAACGATGCATCATCCTCAAACACTTTAAAGGACTCTTTCCCCATGAACAACATCAATTCCCATTTAATATTCTAGCTTAATTAAAATATTTTTTTTGTTGTTCCTAGGGATTCTTTTCATTTAATTCAATTAATTCAATCTAAATCTAAATAGATTTTCAAGGGTGCAGTAAAACCTGCATAACGAACATAGCGAAAACATCAACCTCCTCCTCCTCCAAAAAAAAAAAAATAGAGCAAACAACAAGAAGGAAAAAAAAAAAAAAAAAGAGCAGTAGGATGAGATCAGAGCTGCTATGAAGAGTGTTTTGCTCTGCTGACAGCACAGCAGCTAGAGAGAAGCAGGTGAATGTTGGTACTGGAGAATGATCTCCAACACAGGTATTGCTCTTCAAGGGACTCTGACTGCAGCACCCCACCAAGCCAATTATACCTTTCTGATATTTACTCATTTTATTCTGAACTACTGTGGGTTCTTCTCTTTTCCTGAAATTATTGTCCTGAGAGCATCTTGTATCAGTTCTTGTAATCACAGACATATGGCAGAGGGTACTGGTGAAGATTCTATTTCCATTTCTGGTTATAGCATGCCATGTGCAGAGCCCTCATATCAACTGTGGGAGAACTGTGCCTGATTTGGAGCACATTTCTATGCTAATGGGGAGTCCGTTCTGTTCACCTAACTCTGAGAACCCCCATTGGACTGATCCAGTGGTAAGAAGAGGGAAAGTAAATTTAGTTCCTGGATCTCAGGCTAGTCTGAATGTTGAAGCCAAAATAAAGTTCAAACAGAAGTGAAGCCAAGCTGCTCTGCCTGATCAAGGCTGAAATGCTGCTATATATGAAGCATCTCAGAGCAGGATGTGTCTTGGAAATTTTAAGAAAGAGTGACACCTGCAGAATTTGGATACCTCTGTCTGGCAGCAGGTTGATAATTACAGTTTAGAATACTCAAATTCCTCCTTAGAAAGATATTTAGACACCCAACTTTCACTAAATTAGGAAAGATTTTGGCTTTTACAACCTTTGCAGGAGGTGACAACCAGTGCCTTTCAGGATCAGGCCCATAATAAGCTAACTAAAAGGCAGATGAAAATCACATCAACTATACTAATGAGGGCTTTGAAAACAGTAATAAAATATTATGCCATATCATACACCAGTGGCCAACAGCAAAATCAACTCACTTTAACCTACTGTCTAGTTCTACACCTTAATAGGAAAAAAAGCAAAAGCAGCATACTAAAAGCTTGCAAAAGTTGTAGCCCGCATCTTCATGGCCTCTGCCAGAGCCACAGATGCAGGGTAGAGTTGCTGCTTTCTCTGCATGGTATTCTCTGCTCGGGGTCAGACTGTCCCATCGATTTCTATTGTTCTTACACAAGTTTTCCCATTTCAAAGCAAAATGAAGTGTTTTCTAAGGAAACATAGGTGGCTGCTTTGTGCTTCCTCAGTACATAGCCACCAGTTACCTAACACACTCGGGAATGACTCCTCTCTAGAAGGAACAACTTTCGTTTCGTAATGCTGCAAAACGAGGAGCTTTACCACCCTCTGTGTTATTGCACAAAGCAAAGGAGGGGTTGTCAGTGCCCAAAGAAAAACAGTGTCGTTCCGCTGAGCAGCACAGCCCATCAGGTGCTCAATTGCTCCAAGTGATGGACACATCCGGCAGAGCTGCACTCATGGTGGTGCCGGAGGACTATGTGAGATAGAAGGAATTTTGCCACTCAGCACGCAACAGTTTCCCTGATGGATGCGGGCTAACTTTGTCCGTCGCATCACCCCGAGACACCTATGCAAAGCAGAAGCAGACGCACGGGTGCCGGTGCTGCGGGATCAAACCCCTCTCCCACCGCATCACAGCCTTTAACCCCCAAACTCCAACTCCTTCTCCCCCCGACCCCTCAGCCCCACCCCGCCCAGGGTAGAACGGAGAAACTGCCCGCGGGCTGCGCCCCTCAGCCCGGCTCCCACCCCCTCTCTGATAGCCGGGCAGGTGGCCCAGGACCGCCGCCAGGTGCCAGGCGTCCCGAGCCGGGCGGAGGCTCCGGGATTAGCAAGAAAAAAGGGATCTCGTGCACTTTTTCCCCTACCTGCACCTTTCTACGGGAGGAAAAGTGCTGCGGGGCGCGGCGCGGAGCGGTGGGGCTGCGTGGTACCTGCGGGGAGCGGAGTGGCGGCGCGGTGCGGGCTGAGCGCGGTGCGGGGCAGGGGCCGGTGCCGGGATCGGGACTGGGAGGCGTTGCGAGCCGGACGGGCTCCTCCCCGGCGGCGGCGGCGGCGGCGGCGGCAGCGGCGGAGGGTCTCGCTCCTTCTGCGCGAAGTGTCAGACTTTCCCCTGGCTTCCCTTCCTCCATCCCCGCCACCCCTTTCCACACCCTCGCACGCACATGCACACCCCTCCAGCAAATAGGCTGCTCGCGCGTGTGTGTGTGCGTGTGTCCGCCAGCCCAGGCGCACACCCACTGTTGCTGCTCCCGGATTCTGTCCCAGCCGCGGCCACCGCGAAGCAATTGCTCCATCGAGCAGCACAGTGCACACGCATATGGTTTGCAGCAGCAGCATGCTGCAATCGGGTACACAGGGACCCCGCACTCACGGCACTTTCCCTTCGACCCCAGAGCTCCCTTGTGTTCGTACAATTAGAGACCTCTGAGTTGGCACAGGAGTATTTCACCCTGATATTGTGATCGTCCTGCACAGATGCTGATCCAGATCATAACATCTAAAGGTCCTCGCACATTATTCCCATGGCACTCTGCTGCTAGAGCTGAAATGCAGTTTGTTGAGTGGCAGATGGAAAGGAGGGGGGGGGGGGGAAAAAAGAGCTCAGCACGCTTTCTGCTTTCTGATAAGGATAAAACAGCTGGGCAGCAGGCATGGGGCTATAGGAGCTGGTGCATGTTTAAGAGAATCATAGAGTTACTAAGACATTAAGATTGGAAAAGATCTCTAAGATCATCTGGTCCAAGTGTCCACCTACCACCAATGCTGCCCACAAAACTACATCCCTCTGTGCTGCATCTACACATTTTTTGAATGCTTCCAGGAACGGTGACTCCACCATCTCCCTGGACAGAAGCTCATGCTCAAAGTTGTAGCTGCAGGGTTACATCTATCTGCCTTTGCATTTATTTTTTGTCCATGGAATGTGTTACATCAGTGGTTCTCCAGCTTTCGCATGTTGCAGACCACTTCCTAAGGGAGAATTTGTCTCCTGGACCAACCCACTCCCACACCAAACCCTTCTCTCCAACATATTTCCTTCTGCGGCTGCCCAAGGAAGAGCCTTCCTGCCCACAGGCTGAGGGCCATTGAACACATGGCACAGATAGCATCAGACACTTCCAGATGGGGCACAGTGGGGCTCTTTCAAAAATGGTGTTTCCTTCAATGAAGAGCTCAGATTGAAAGCCTTCAGCTGGCAGCATAGTTGCAGAACAGACTTCGAGTCGCTCCCATGAAATAACAGCAGAACCAAAGAAGTCCAGAGGATATATTGGAGTTTCCATCATGTTACTTACTTCAGCAGAACTTCACCCTCACCTACCATCCATGTCAGATGGGTGGTCTGAGTATACAGCATGGAATCTAAATATGTTTTTTTTAAAAAAAAAAAAAAAAATCGTCAGAAGCCAGCCTTACATTTTACACTTTTTAATTTTTTTTTTTAAACAGTACCAGTCTGATGTTGTTTTTAGAAATTCTGTACACAGAGATACACAGACTCTGCTTGTCTACATGTGCCTCATGCTCCCACAAAATAAACACAGCAATTCTCAGACAAGTCATTTCATAGTTGCCTTTGACTTCTGCTGTTGTAAGGCCTTTAAAGGGGGATTTTATATCTGATTTTCCATATTTATTTCACTATTATCAATAAAATTTTCCAGTCTCTGGATTTAACACAGTTACCATTGTAATGGATGTGATGCAGATGAGAGCCCAGTTTGCATTTTTGTTTCCTGTAAATTAATTCTTGCATTTCACCTTGTTCCTAGATCCTGACTGAACATCATAAACACTTTGTTAGGAACTGTTTTTTGAACCCATAGGAGCTCAGCAAGGAGAAAATGAGGAGCAGGTTGATGGAAGGAAAATCCCTAGTGAATTTTGAAGCATTCATTGGAACTACATAATTTGATGTATTCTGAAAGCATGAATCCTGGTAAAAAGTAAAATATAATAACAATAATAATAGTGCTGGAAAGTACCACTTGATTCATGTGCTGAAGATATTTCAGACTCAAGTGAAAAAGGAATCAGAGTGAATGTTCTCTTTGCCCGTTTGTGGAAGCATTTCACAGTCAGTGAGGTGTAAAAGAAAACCTTTCTGAAAGTGATTTTATTTTAGGAGCTGCTTTTTCTTCTTACAGATCATGAGAACACATATTCTTGGTGGAATAAATAACAGATAATTCATCTTTTAAGAATTATACAAAAGAATTTGAGAAATAATGAAGCTCATTATCTATTGAAGTGGAAGAAACCAAGAAAAAAGATGCCCTCTAGTGGCTATTTGCCGAATTTAAACGGAGAAAGTTCGTCGAATTTCACTGCAGAGTACAGAATGAACGCGGCTTCTTGTTGTATCACCAAGGCTGTACAACAGGGTTACCCAAGGTCATGCCACGAACACAGACAGAGGAAACATTCGCCATCTGGACAGTGTCATTTTAAATAATTTGTTATGGCAATTCATTTTAAACCACTGTTCAGAAAATCTCAAGTGTAGGTAAGTACAACTTTACTGGGAGTCATTAAAAGAAAATTTACCTTTCTCGCAGAATCAGTGCTGTCTTTCTGAGTGACCTTTTTTGATCAGAGCTGTTTTTGCTGCTCACAGGGCTTTAGAATCACCCCAAACATTACAGGAATTTCTGCCAAATTTACAAAAATTGGCTGAAGTTTTAATAGGAGGCGTTCTTTTCAACACTGTAAAGATATGATGATTATAGGGAGGGTGATGATGATGACGTTGTTTTTCCTGCAGAAGGGAAACTGTTGGGTGAAGATTTAATCAGCACATTCTTATAAAGTTGAAAAATCTGTTATCTCCTTTTTTCTTTTTTTTTCCCCCCCTTTTACAGCCTATTTGATTCTCTCCTAAAACCAAAGTCCACACCCAATGCCTTGGGCAACTGTTCAGATTTCCTGTAAGGCTGAGCAGCTCATAAAAGAGCAAAAGTTGAACATCACATATCTGCCTTCTTTTTCCTCCCACAAGCATGAATCGAATGACCAAACAGATCTTTAGCAAACAAATAAAACTGTTAAGAGAGGTAAGTCGATTTTGTTACTTTCTATTCCCTTACTTTTCTGCTTGAACTTAGGTCTGAACACTGTCCAGTTACAGCCATGCCAAGCTGGCATACTGCAGAGAAAATATTTTCATCTAAGATAAATTGCCAAGGCAGATAGCTCGTCTCTTAGTGAAGGTTACAGTAGAAAAATAATGCAGCAACAAGTTGCCACACTATAAGTAACTTTTTATGCTGAGTGACATTAATCCTTCTGCAAATGACGACAGAAACGTTCATGGCCTGAAGAGCGTTTTCAGCTCAAGCAGCAGAGATGAAAGTATCAAACATGGAGCAGCTTCTTCACTTGGCCTGTTCCTTACACAGATTATGAATTTGTGTAGTGAAAGAGCTGCTTCATATGAAGGTCAAGTTGTGCAAATAGAGAAGCCTCTGGAAGGAAGGGTCAGTGGTGGAGCAATCAGATGAGTGTGGAAACTACCTCTTCCACACAACTTCAAGTGCCTATATTTGTGACTCAGCCACCAGACCTTTTAGAAGGACAGAGCCAGTGAACGCCTCCATGTGTTCTTTGGGCATTTTCTCAGACTGGGTCCAACACTTGTATTCTAGTCAAATTCAGACTCCATGAGTGAAAATGTCCAAGAATCTGCATTAGCAGTCTTTGAAGATAGAAGACACATTTCCACTGACAACAGTGGATACTGTACTCATTGATGGAGGAGTATGTAAAGTTTATATATAGAGAGAATAAAGATACTAAAAGCTAAGGGTTTTAAGGAGAATTAATAAGAAGCAGAATAGTACTAGCAAGGTTCTGAATTACCACCTTACATTTTGCCAGAAAGTAAAGGTTGTTTTTCTTCTTTTTTTGCAACTCAGAATTTTGTCTTATCTGAACAGGATTAGTCAGAGCTTGCTTGTTGGCCTGTGCTTGTTCAATTAGGCTGACTGCTGTGGGAACCCTAGAGAAAGACCAGGCTCCCAGCACACTCCTTCTCTCAGGATTTGGGAGGAGGATAGTATGTTTGTTTTTTTAATGTTGGTAAAAATAATGCATCACCTGCATAGGACTCCACATAGATTTCAGGTCTTCTCCTGGGCCTTAAAGCCAGAGTCAAGATATGCTCGTTTTCTTTCTTTTTAATATAGATTTGGTCGGGCCTTGGCATTGTAGTTGTAAACTGATTTGTTCTTAGCACCATTTATTTTCAAATATATATTTTTTCTTTTATTTATTTATTTTTTTATTTTTATTTTTTTTCTGTATGCAGGTCATCACAGAAAACCATCTGAAAAGCAACATCTTTATTATGTCAAGTTGTAAAGTGACTAAACACACCAATCTGTACAGAGCAGTGCTTCTGTAAGCTCCTTACCACCCCCATTCTATTTTTGTTGTTTGTTTGTTTGTTTGTTCCCACCTGGTCATCTCATGTTCTGCCTCCAAAGTGGAAGAAGCAGTCAGAGCAGAGAGGTCAAGCCTAAACAGTTCTGTGAAGAAGCTCAGCAAGTAGGATAGGTTGTATCAGGGGAAATCCTGGTTGAAGTAAGAGTGGATGAAGGAAGGCATCTCTGAGCCCTGCAGTTTCCAAATGAGAGCAGATCTCACGTGGTTTGTTGCTATAAGATGTAAAAGATAATCCAGATTCACTGAGTTGTTGTACCAAAAATGAAAGAGACAAAGGGAAATGGTTATTAAAGGTGTAGATACAAGTCTAAGATGTCACATAAAAGCAGAAAAAAACCTTCCTTAAATAATTAGGTAAAATCAGAATATCCCGTTTTGTCTTGCTGCTGAGTTATTGGCTAATTATTAAATTTAGTCGCAGAGGATCTGTTTTTGAATTACTGAACATGTTCAAACTCCATTGGATTGTATTTAACCTAGCTCAGCAGATCTAGGTAGAAATTTAATAATGTCACATCAGAGGTACCTTCTTGTCAGTGTTTAGTCTCTGTTAGCCAGAGATCTGCAGCCATCTTCATCAACTGCAATCCAAGATTTGCTGTACAGTGCAGGTGAGATCTGGCTCAAATATGGTTGGAAGAATAAAAATCTTGTCTACAGATCATGGCTGGGATCTAGTTTCTGCAAAATAAGTACTATGACTAAACAAAGGGTTGTTGTATTTCCACATGTCCTGAGTTGGAAAGGAAAGTGCCTTCTGAGATCCTGCAGTGCTATGTATTTTATGAGTCAGACAAGAAATTCATTTCCATGAAAAATTAACTGAAACTCATTTTCCTACTTTATAAAAATTATATTTCTCCTGTATTTCTATGGGAGGGCATTTCTGTCTCCTGTCTCTACTCCCAATGAAACTAGTTGTTGAACTAATTGCTTTAAGGCCTTATCCCACTTTCACTGAATGGCAACAACTGCTCTTTTGATTTATTGGCTTCAGCATCAAGCAGGGAAGGGTAGGAATAAATTCAGCTCTGAGCTGTGTCCAGAGAATTCCAGTTCCCCTCAGCAGTGTCTGTAGCAATAATAAAATATCCCTTCATTTTAATAAAACATGAGTGCTATTACAAGAAAAGATTCTATGTGTTTTCTTATCTCAGAACATGGGGTATCTAGTTCTGTTTATCCTTAGCATGAACAAATCATTGTGAATGCCCAAAAGTTACTTTTTTTCTACTGAAAATATGTACTTGTGGTTAAAAGAAGACAAACATCCAAGCAAAAGTTCTATAGATAGAAATGTTCTCTCTGGCTTTAAAACATAGCTTTCTCCAAAACACCCCCTATTTATTATTTATTCTTGGAATTTTTTTTCCTATTCATTTTAGAGCAAGTCTTAACAGTAGATGATCACTTTGCAAGCAAAATAGCATTAAACAGAACCAAATGCCATAATGATTTACAGTGTACATTATGTCAGCTCATGTTCACTGTACTCAATAAATAATATTTTGATTGCATTATTTTTTTTTCTCCCTTAAACTGTAATCATTTTATTTTTGATAACTTCAGCAAGGACAGATTTTTGTTAGGAGCTTAAAATAATATACTATTGGCCAAGTCACTATAAAATTCTATGAAAGGAAATTCACTGAAAGGTGAGTGTTATCAGCACTGTCAGAAGGAAGAATACATTAAGCTTGTATATTATGTTTTTTTTACATGTTCTATGTTAGTATTCTGCTTAAATCCTTTCATGATGTACCTGTGCAATGAGTTTGAAGGAAAAGGACTCTGAACTTGAGGATCATAGTTTCCAATGCAGACAGGCATCAATTCATGGAAACTGGAACATCCTTCTCACACACTACTCTCATTCACATCATAGCTTCATCCAGGTTTTGTTGTACTATAGCATGCATGTTTTTTAAGTTGCATGTCCTTTAGACTGCTGACTTTCTAGCCAAGGGAAATATCTGTTGTTCCTAATGTATATTCCATACTAAATACTGAATGCTTCTCTACACAAGCAGATCAGTTGACTGGAGTATGGGTGCAAGGCTTTGTCATCAATGACTTCGTCATCAACGACATGCGTTTGTATTTGTAAATAGATTTATTTCCTATGGAGAACGTTTCTAATCATATAGGCTCCTTATAAAGAAAATAGAGCAAGATTAAGATCTCTAAGCAATGATTAATTAAAAAAAAAAGAAAAAACAAACAACAAAAAAGGAGCGTATCTTCCTCCTGATGCTTTCTTTCTGTCTCTTTTTTTGACTGCAGAGGGAGCTTACATGTCTTCTTCTAAACATCTACGGTTAAGTGAGTGAAACCCACCCTGAAGTAGTACAGCTGAAGCCAACATAATTACATACAAAGTATTTTCAGGATCAAGTCCAGAGGTTATTGAGGACTCTGTTATGAAAGGTGCTATTCATCTCTGCATTATAACCTCGAAACAGTGACCACACTTCGGTATTCTTGTTGAATAAAATTACCTACAGAATCTGACAGAAATATATTTTATTCAAACTAAACGGATTTTTAATTAATTTTGTTTATTTCTCCTTTCAGTAGAAATCACTTATTCAGTATTATACTAGATTTAATTCAGTTTACATCAGCAGCCTTTCTTGATGTGGCTATGCCTGGCTGCCATTCAGTCTTCAGGGCTATGGCTTAAAAATTAAGAAAAGAAAAAAAAAAAAGAAAAAAAAAAAGAAAAAAAAACCTAATAAGTTTAGAGTCATTGAAACCATGTGCATCCATAAAAACGCTTGTATATTCAGTGACTCTATCAGCTGAGAATACTGTAACTTGAACTGAAATGTGGAGGATGCCAATGCATTCAAGAGTCAGTATTTGCTACTGTGGTTTGAGTAGATATCTTCTTGTCCCTTTGATATGAAATGAAATGTGGTGTATAAATTGGTTTGGTTAGAATGCATTAACTTGTTATCTTTCAGACTTTCTCCTTATAATACAGGAGGGGCTTTTATCAATAGTTGCAATGAGTGTAGAACTTGAAGCCATAGAAAAGAAGCTACCATGAGCGAATACTTCTGAAAACAAACTGCATAAAGTATATTTATGGCTAGAAGTGGTTGTATCTACCACATAAGTGCATACCTACTGATTCTTTCAGTTCACAAGGAAACACAAGTAAAAAGGAAAATTGTGCCTTGGTTTGAGAGAAATACCAGAATTTATACAAATGGATACGATAGTGCTCTTCAGTATTAAAAAAAAAAAAAAAAGAAAAAGAAAAAGAAAAAAAAAAGAGATTTTACCAGTTTTATTTTTCTGAAGTTAATTACTGACTAGATTCACAATAGAAAAAGATGAAAATAAAACAACTATTTTCTTTTACTGATACCATATAGAAATATTCCCATGATTTATTATTACTTTTTAAAATTATTGCAGTCTAAGCTACTTAGCAGATACACATTAGTACCAGTCAGATAAGAGGACTTATGTTACACAGAGAAAGAAGGCCAAAACTTGTTTGGTCACTTATCTGTACTTTGACTCAGGAATTTCAGTGGGTGATCTGAGTCTAGCCTTCAGTCCTTGGCTGAGGTAGAGCAGATACATGAGGAAGAATGTCAGTTCTGAGATAAATAACTAGAAGGATGTCTCCAGGGATAAGTTGTCTCTGTGGAAATTGTTCCAGTGGCTAATAACTATAATCATTATCAAGATGACAGATAATTAAAAATTGTATTAAAACAACCACTGTTGTAGCAGTGTTTCATCATTACAAATTTCCAAAAGTGAAGGTACGATAGCAAATTATTTTGGCATACTTTCATAAATGTAAATGTTTTTTGAATACATGAGACTCTATAGACAATTTAGAAGACATAAAGTGTTGCTGGCAAAACCAAGTCACAAAGCAGATCCAGATGTTAGGGAACTCCACGTTGTGTTTAAGGAGAACTAAAAATTCTTGGTAACTTCTGATTTTATCTGGGAACATTTAAGTCTACCCTATACTTGGATGTCAAAAGGGATCAAATATTTATACTACCATTTGTGAACTTACTTTTTGAGAAAAGGAAAGAAGGAAGGAAGGAAGGAAGGAAGGAAGGAAGGAAGGAAGGAAGGAAGGAAGGAAGGAAGGAAGGAAGGAAGGAAGGAAGGAAGGAAGGAAGGAAGGGAGGAAGGAAGGAAGGAAGGAAGGAAGGAAGGAAGGAAGGAAGGAAGGAAGGAAGGAAGGAAGGAAGGAAGG
>JAPSGF010000006.1:25501846-25638178 GCA_035772895.1 Perdix hodgsoniae
AGGAAGGAAAAGGAAAAAAAAAAGAAAATCTAGGGTTCAATAGAAAATAAAGTACAAAGAAGAATTAAGGAAAAATTGAATTATTTTTCATAGTAGAAGCATTTATAAGATCATAAAGATCTCTGATACATATTCAGGCTGTAATATATGTGAGTGAGGCACAGAAACTGATTTAGCTTTCCTACATTATTGGAAGAACAAGTCTGCTTCCAGAATCACTCTGTGTTAAAGTAACTTTTTTCCAGAGTAGACATAAAAACAAAAACAAACAAACAAACAATGAAAACTACATACACATAAAACAAACAAACAAACAAACAAAAATACTGTGATTAAATAAGGCATTTTAAAAAATAGTGAATAAAGTATTCCTTCTGAAGTTCAAGATCCCAACTTCAGTAGTCAAACTCATCCTGGGCTGCATCAAAAGAGATTCTAGTAGGTCAGACAGATGATTGTTACACTCTGCTCTGCCCTCATGAGACCCTATCTGGAGCACTGCATGCAGGCCTGGGACCCCCAGCACAAAAAAAGGCAATGGAGCTGTTGGAGCTACTCCAGAAGAGGCCATGAAGATGATTAGAGGTCTAGAGTACCTCTGCTATAAAGAAAGTCTGAAGGAGATGGACTTGTTCAGCCTGGAGAAAAGAAGGCTCTGTGGAGACCTCACTGAGAACTTCCAGTACTTAAAGGAAGATCCCCAAGATGGAGACTGACTTTTTACATGGTCTGATAGTGATATGACATGGGGAATAGTTTAAGGCTAAAGGAGGGGAGATTTAGGTTAAATGCTTGGGGAAAACTCTTTACACAGAGGGTGCTGAAGCACTGGCACAGGCTGTCCAGGGAAGTTGTGAATGCTCCATCCCTGAAGGTGCTCAAGACTAGGCTGGATGGGGATCTGGGCAGCCAGATTTGATGGATGGCAGCCTTTCCCATGGCAAGGGCCTTGAAATTAGATGTTCTTTAAAGTTCATTCCAACCCAAGACATTCTATGATTTCATGATTCTGTGAAATTGCCCTTTTGTTTCCTCTTTTCCTGTTTCTCAGTCTCATATCTTTTCTTCTTATCTGTTTATTGGAATCCTCCTTGGTGGTGTTGATTAGTCAATCATGCAAGTGTGAGAGAGAAGTAAGGCATTATGTGTGAGCCAGTCACCTGAGAAACCACAGAAGTCAAGGAAGGGTTTTAGGCATCTCAAGAGAGAACATTATCTCATTCTAGATGATTTCTTCTTTGGAGAGGAACCATGAAGACAGTCTAATAGATAAATGACTCATACTTGGAACAATAATCTTCACATATGACTCTCACTTATAACTAGCACATAGGTGACTTCTTTATGTATGTTTCTTATCTTCCTGTCATCCTGCCTAACACTTTTGATGGCCAGTTGCTAGTTCCAGTTTTAAATCAGGTGGAGTTTATTATTTTTCCTCTGCACTTGCATATTATTCATAAATAGATAGAACTTTTTAAAATATTTCATTCCAGTATTAATATTTACGTTTTACATACATATAAGTAAAAACAGATTGAGCCAACAACTGCTTTGAAGAACAGGAAATATTCACCTGCATATTTTACTGGAATGAGAAAGTTTAAAAGCAGTGTGTGGCTTTACTGATTAATGTTGGATCCAATTCCTTCATTTACATAAATTAGGGAATATATATTTTTATTTAAGTTGTACACTGATATAACTCTAGAGATCACCGAGGAATTACATTCATGCAGTTGAATTATAAGGTGCTAACTCAAGCAGATTTTTTTTGCATACATTTCTATAATTTCAGTGATGGAGGCATTCAGATTGAGATATCAATAACTTCCTTCTCACTTTAACCTGTATATGAAAACCTAGTCATCTTCTATCAATAGTAAAAGCCTCCCCGCAAATCCAATTACCAGAGTTAAACAACAAGGCTCTAGATGTTGCCTGTCTTAAATAGTAATAAAGATATCTATTCATCACAAAATGTAACAACCATAAGCTCATATTTTTATTGTCAGTAAGTAAATTCAGTGTAGCAACATGCTTCAAAAATCATAGGAAATTTGACTGCAAAATCAGAGATCATGTTTTTTCAGGAACAGTCACCAGACTTTGGTTTCTGGTGATGGACAAAATGCTCAGGTTCATCCCAGTGTTATTTGCCTTTATTTTCTACAGGGTGAATTTTAATATGTTTTCTTGGCCTACTGATCCTGTTTGGAATTTCAGATCTTTGATATTTTTATTCATCTCTTATACATAACATCATTCATCTGCCTCGTTTTATAAGATGCTGGCTGTCTGAAAGCACTAAAGCTATTTCTTTTGGCAATATTGTTTAGGAGCTAGGTTTCAAAAGAGGGCCATAGCTAAGGAACACACACTCTGTGTACATGTAATTTTCTAAAAAGCTAGTAAATTTATACTGCAGGTGCAAGTTTTCAAAACTTGTTCTTTCAATTCAGCCCAAACACATAACTGCATCCATATTTCTATGAAACACCAGTTACATACTCTAATTGTAAATTACACAGCCTCAGTACATTCGGTGGCCTTTCCTTTATGTTTGTTGAATCTAGAATTAAATTATAAAGGAAAACAGATTTGGCAAAGATGTAAGTGGTTTTTGGAGTGATCTGAAGAGTCTTACTCCCAGGTTTTGTGGTGACTGTGGAAGAAACAAGTTCTGTGCTCATGGCTTTATGGAATATCTTTGGATGCTTCTTCAGAGATACATTTTTCTATTTCCAGAACTGTAAGCCTAGAGCTCATTGGAAAATCTAAGCCGGGTTTTATGATACTACACCACTGAGGAGGCAAAATGCAAACCAAGTATCAAACTAGTATTTTTGTACTGGACAATGCCCATTACTTCCACTCCTTTTATATGTAGCCATAAAAGCATATGTGCATCAAGAGAATGCCCATCAAGAGAAGCAGCTCATGTATGTCAGGCTTATTGCAGGGATAAAACAATGAAAGGTTTTATAAACCCCACACTGGAAAGGAATAAAAGTCGGTATAATCATTTTTCAATGTGAAAGAACAAACACACACACACAAAACAACTCAAGAAAGATCTCTCTGGGAACAGAATGCTGTGTTTTATTCTCATTTAGAGACACTCAAGAAAGCCAGGTTTTCAGCACCAGCCCAATCTGGGACTAACAGAAAGCCATGATAGCAGGCAGGAGAATGTGTACCGCACAGCTAGACAAAGATGAAGATGGGAATTTCTGCCTTCTGACCTCTGAATCCTCTTTCTGCAGATTGCTGCAGAAATTTGCCTTGTATCAAGACCTCTGTACAGCATCCTTTAACCATAGCTACCTCTGGGGAGCACAGGAATAAGAGTCTTTAAGACATTTTCAGGCAGGGAGCTCCATTGTCTCATAATGTAATTATTATCACAATGAAAGCCCAAGGACAATATAGACAGGTCAGAAGTCTTCAAAATGATTAATGCAAGAGAAGAACCTTCAGGATAATATCCAGAATCATCCAGATTTCATTCCTCCCCTGTAAAACAACGAGGCTGAATCTAATAGCCCTTGAGTCATAGACACTAGAATCAGTTTTTAGGGAGTGACTTTATACATCTTGAGTAGTCACACCTTCAGATCAGCGAAACAACAGATGACTGTTCTCTTAGGATTAGACGTTTAATTAAATACGGAATATCCACTCAGTTCTAGCCATCCAGACCCACTGACCCCTAATTTTTAGTCTCACAGTATTTCTTGAAAGTGCAGTATCCTGTCCATGAACACTCAAGAAGAAAAATGTTATTGAATTTACAACTGTCAAATTACATATGTTTTGCAAAGAGCAGATAATCTCCTGGCAGACAGAAACTCACCAACATGTAAAGGAAACTGTAGTATAAAGAAACTCACATATTTTTCCTAACTGATATCTTATATTGGTATTGCAATTTTTCATACAAAGCCTGCAATATGTTTTGAAAGATAATGTGTAAGGATAGACTGAGGTTTCAGTTCTACCATTTTTCAGTGAGGGCACTGTTCAAAAATGACATGTGTTTTCCTAAGCAGAAATTCTCTTATGGCAGATTATTTTGCCCGTGTCCTTTAAAGGAATTCTTGCACCTTCTCCTGAAACTTGAAAAAAACTGGCATCCGCTGAAGCTGGAATGAGGAAAAGATTTGCTATTTCTTTGAAAAGTTATTTGGTTTTTAAATTACAGATACCAGAAAGAGGAATGTTGCTTAGGTTGCTTGGATGCTTAGATTTGATTTAAACAAATATAATTCCTCAGCTAAAAAATAGAAGGAAAATACTTGTAATTTTTTTTTTTTCTATTTTTTTCCATGTCGATCTTTCTGCTGATATAAACAATAGACTTGTAGGAGGTTTCAATATTTTGATGTGAGATCAACATTTTACTGTATTCTATACTAATTAGTATCCTATATTTCCTTTGTTTTTCTTCTATTTCTCAGCAAAACTCTCGAAGCAATCACAGTTTTGCCTTTTGCTATGATAATACATCCATGTACAGGATTCAGAATTTCTGCTGCAGACTACTGGAACATAAAAAGATATTCCAAAATTTTAGAGAATGTCAAAGATAATCTAAAGAGAATAAAACTCTCTATGTAACATACAAGTTTTCTCATGTGTATACTTTATGATGCTTAACCTTCGGTTAATGATAATGTGAACAATATATAAAAAAAAAAGCCAAAAGAAAAAAAAAGTTAATTAAATATAGTCTGAGGATTAGCATTTTGTTTTTGTCAGGGGAAAAAAAAGTGCTAGTCTTACAAGGGCTTTTTAAAGATTCCTCTATTGTCTGGTTCCAGTCACGGGTGGGTTCAGTACATTGTCACCTATGGACTCTGCAACCATGTGAGAAAAAGATATACTTCCACACTGCATGTTACTGTCATCACAGGTGTTATCAGATGCCACTCTGCAGCGCTACTGATCTGCTTAAGTAGAGGAACAGAAACGTGCACTATTCATGGATATATATATTTTTTTCCAGTCTCCCAGCTTCCATTACTTAAAAAGTCAAAGTCCTTATGTATTCATCCTACTGCTCACTACTGAAATACAGAAATTCAAATAAAGTAGAGACTTGCTGAGAAGTCCTACAAAGTTGTGTCTTTTATTCCGAATAAAAAAATGTGAAAAATTATACAAAACAAATTAAATTATATATGGATGGTTTGTCTTTTTTCAATCAGCGGAAGACCTTCTCTTTGTAGAAAAAGATAGAGTTAAAAAGGTTTCTTGAATATCTCAACATACACATTTTGAAACATGATAAATAGCCTTCCCCAGTGCCTCACTAATTTTAGGATTGTCTTACCCTTTAAGTGACCTGATTGCAGTCACTTATACAGCCAGCTAATTCCCTGACTTGTTCATTAAGATTATTATTGAAAACCTTAGAAATTCATTATGTGTGAGTGCAATGCGAACTAGACAACTTTTTGGCTCATTGCTAATAAAAGATAAGTTTATTTCCTACCTTGAAAGGGAAAAATAGATGATTCTGCATTTCCCAGTTAAAGTCCATTAGAAAAATGATTCTTAAATTTATGCATATAAAAAACCTCTAATTCCTCCATATGAAAAGAAATACATGAAGGGATTTTGCTCTGGATAATAAGTTAGTAAGTATATTAATTAAATTTAACTGAACCATAGGAAAATGATGGGGTAAAGAACAAAGCAAGCTGTCCAGATTTAAATAAATTAAGCAAATGCATCTTCAGGAAGTCTTGCATACAGAAAACTATGAAATACATACTCACTATAAATACAGGATTTGATGCTCTGTGAAATATGCCACTTCAATAGGTTTGGTCTTAAAAGATGAACCTGACAGAAAATAGATTCAGTAAAAGTTGTGAAGCTTCTACAAAAAGCTGGTAGAGGAGGAAAATCAGTGGTAGAAGAGCCTGACTGCCACATAGAGATCTATTTATAGATACAGTTATAATTATCCAGTAAGTGCATTAAAGGACATTGCTGGACCTATATGGAACTTCAAAAGGTCCTGAGAGTTTTTTTCCAGGCTCTTTTTTCCAATTTTGTTATTACTTCTCACATGATTACATATGTGTTAGTTAGAAAACATGCCAAAACTAACTTGCAAAATGAAACATCAGAGCAGTTTACTAAGAAAATTTTCTAATATTATTAATGAAATATTTGTTTCTCTAGATCAAAGCATCTCCTATTGGAGACAGTGTAAATTGTTTTATCAGTTCTGCTAAAATAACCTTTATGGATGAAAACTTTCTGACAACATTTTTATAACCATTTCTAGGTATTCTCTCACAGCATAACAGAATCAAAGAATTGCAGGGGTTGGGAGGAACCTCAAGAGCACATCAAGCCCAATCTTCCTGTTAAAGTAGGTACCCTATAATAGGTCACACAGATAGGCGTCCAGATGGGTCTTGAATATCTCCGTAGAAGGAGAAGAGTCTGAAGGTGATGGAGGTAGTTCTGGTACCAGGGGATTATTAAGGAAGGGAAGAGCTGCCTGCTTGTTTTTATCCTTCTGATTTCAAAGAGTAGTTCAAGGATTTCAGGAAACTATATCTTTTCCGGGGAAGACAAACAAAAAAAAACAAGTATATTTTGATTACAAAAAACATAAGTTTTGTTAGAAATAGTTTTAGAAAGAACTTTCTCCACATTCCAATTTTGCAGGTGATTCTGAAGAAAAAAAATAATCAGTTGAATTTAGGAAAATGACATTTTACAGAAAAGAACATTAGTCTCCCCATGATTCAGTTAACTTTATAGTTAAGACACTAACAGGATTGTTCTGAAATCTATTTTATTCTTGCCGATCAAATAAGTATCCATATATATTAAAACCCAGGCAGAAGGATGACTACATCCTAGAATATGTAGAGTGTGTAGAGATTCACCGGCATTGTATTTATTGTTTTGTTTCAGATAGAGACATAATGTTGGGTCATATCATGAAGGAGGGCTAGGCAACACAAGTGAATGAAGTCATCTAGGAGGATGATGGCATGAATTTAGAACCTTGCTCCTGGACATTCTCAAAATAGACATTCTGTGCCACAGAAATTCAAATATCCAGGGCTGCTCCTAAACTGACCTTTGGCTCTGCACCACGGAAGCCCCTGCAGTTTTTCAAAACAAAGACCTCTTCAATGCATGACAGCAAGCTTGTGCAGCAGTTATCTTTCCCCAGTAAACATGATGTAGGAGATGTCTGAGGCTCACTTCACGTGGAGTCAGGACAAGCTAAGATTTACACTCAGATCAGGAACCTTCTCCTGCTCTGGAGTCTTTCAGTTTTGATGTCACATGGGAAATTATGTGGAATATTCACAGAGTTTGACTTGAGGGAAACTAATGTTCTTTCTAGTCACTGCTGAGAAAGACAATCTGCCCTGCAGAGTATTTCAGGGCAGAAGCCTAATGCAGCCCCTTGGAGCCAGCTTGTAGGAGCCTCATAATGCTGAAGTTTTGTGACTAACCCTTTAATCTTTTAAATTAGTCACTCAGTGTACCTGCATCTTTAGACATGGATTTGATGAATGTTAGTGGCACCTAAATGATCCTTAAAGCACCATCTAGATGCTGAAATTGCCTTCTGGATGTCACCTGTCACCTACACATAACTGAATTAGGTTAAACTCTTCGTTTTAGTTAGAGTACGGACTTTTCCGGCACAGTATTTCAGTATTTCTGAGTCTCTGGTTTCTTTCACCACCTGATGATTAAATGACTTTCTCTCAGAATTTTAGTGTACAGTTTTGAAGATTTAATGCTTCATATATGTGTTTAAAAACGGCTTGAAAAAAAAAATGAAGGCAACTGAGTCATGTATATACACTATAGAAATCTTTCTATACAGTCGAATACGGACAAGACTGGAAGATCTGTATTAAACAAGAAGGAAATATCATTTGTAAAAGAACATCTTCTTTTTAGAAAGAAGTCAGTTTGAAATTTTATAAATGTCCTCTGCTTCAGAAATGTCCCTGTGGTTACTTCAAAGCTCTCCATTCTCCAAATGCTTTCTTTTATTCTTGTATTCTAAGCCAAGTATGCTATTCTAGCATTGAGATTATAGCACCAGATGAAGTGGTTCATATTGCAGTATTGAACCCTTCAAATATTATAGTTAAGTGGTCAAAGGATGCAGTTTGTTCCAGTGATGCAAAACTGGGATATTTCAGAAGACCTACTCCCTTTTGACTCTAAATGCTATGCTTGCAAGCTGGGGAAGAGGAGCAGAAGGAAATGTTTCTAAATGGCCAGCTTCCTCTGCTGGCAGAAGTGCACCAGCAGCCTTCTGTTCAGGCTCCTTCCCAAAGATATGACTGGCCTACCAAACAGCGCACATCCAGGCTAGCTTTTTTTTCTTGAATTTACTGCTTGGGTTAAACTGCCATGTCGCTCCACAGAGTCAGAATTTAGAGAGTACTTTCAACTTTTTCCCACTTCCATTCCAAATTTTCTTACTTTATGTGAATAGGTAGGTGGTCTCTTAGGATTTAACACATTCAATATAATCTAATTAAAGAAAGAAGTCTTCCCAGAAACTAAGAACAGTCCTGAAACAGATCAAAAGCCCATCTGTATCAGTATCTGGTCTTCAGTATTGGGCAGTCACAGTAAAATAAGCAAGCAGGTGGTACTTTCATGCAAGAACACTCTCCAAAACCCTATGCCAAAGAACTCATTCACAGCTAATGGCCTCCTGAAGCTTGACATGATGTATTTATATGAGAAATCTTTCATGATCCTTCCTATTGTCAATTTGTCAGTAGCGTCAACAGTCACTTGCTGTTCATCTTTCTCATACTGCTTACAGATTTGTAGAACCTGGTCATAATCTCCCCTTCAGTTTTCTGTTTTTCAGGCTTTATCTGTTCAGAAACTTCTTATACCATAATCAACGACAGTCATCTCTTCCTTTGTGTACTTCTAATATGACTATGTTCTTTCTGACATTACATTCACTAGACCCTATGCTTTTTGATTGTATAATAGAAATAGCTTTTAAGTAACAACAAAAGTGGTAATGATATGTCAGGAAGAAAAGTGATTTTTATGATTACATCTTACAGCTATAGAGCATTTTTGAAACAATTTAGAAGCAGATTATATATCAAATGTAATGAACAAATTTTTATGCAGGGCAGTTAGATTTATAAATGGGTTTAGGACATGCACTTTGAAAATGAACTTAAAACAGAGATACTTTGAAACAAGCAATGTTCTTTTCTCTTAATTTCAATGATTTTTTAACCAGCTTTCTAATGATGTACTCTTTGCTGTAGAATTTTAAGAAAAGAGTTTTACCAGATTAAAATTAAAACAGTGGTTATTGTTCTCAATATCTTTTTAAAGTAATGTAAGCTTAAACTAGCAACTGTATAGCAAGCTCATAGTTGCTCTGTTTGTCTCACAGTCACCTATGCTTCTGAAGTGGTTCTGACCTGTGATAGTTCCATGCAACACGCCAGAGAAGCACTAAATCAAGGTCTACCTTAAACATGTTCTTTTGGGACTTGACAAAAAATCAAGAGTCTAAACAATTACTTTTATGTTTCAAAGTGATGGTTACTTTTCTTTCTAAGTTAATTATAAATAACTTCATTTAGGTTCTAATCATTCATATGTGCCAGTCAAGCAAGGACAATTTTACATAGAGTTCTGAAACCAAAGTTTTAGCCTCAGCAAAATGTTTATCTTAGGAGTTGCACAGAGAACTTACCTTCATTCTAAGACAGAATGGATAAAATTAAATTATTTAGCTTAAGATATAGAAGTCAGTGAAAAATAGCTACTAGTCACTATGTTATATTCCAGTAAACCCTATGAAAAATTGTTCTTATTTTTCATAATTTATGACTGAAAAACACATTTTATATACATATCTTTTGTAAGCATATGTCTCTTATCCCTCCTAAAATAGATTTGCTTGCAGAATACTTTTTAATTTATGTCTGACTATAAAACCTGCCAGCTTCTGTTCCAGCACAGCCTTAGCCTTAGGAGTAATGTAATTAGGCCTAATTATGTCAAAACAAGGCCTCGTTGATCTTGTCAAGAAATTTTGTTGTGTAAAAAATATATCCTTCCATCAGATAAAGATAAAATGCAAATAAAGCTGTTAAATGCAGAAATACTTTTGGAATATGGGAGTGTGCTGTGAGTGGTTGACACCAGGTGCATAGCAGACTGCAGCAGCAGGCAAATAACACCCAGTTCTGTGGCTGCATTTCCAACAGTAACATCTCCAGCCCAAGAACCCAGGAAGTGATGATTCAGAAAATGCTGTCTTATTCACTGTTACCAGCTATCCCAAATTGTTCTTTATTCTTACTTGCTTCAGTTTACTACCCCTTCTGCAGCACATATTAAAGTCACATAGGTAAAGAAACACTAGGCACATATTTTTCCTTCCAAACTCTGACCCTACATAATACCAAAACAATTTTAGATATTTCTTGCATAAGAAATATCCTATACAAGACAGCAAGAGTGATTACTACACCCTGAAAACCTTCTTAAGGAGGATTTCATGTGCCCAAAATGTGCTTTTCCATCATCATACCTACAAACACCATATTCTGATTCATAAAAGTGGCCGGTCCTTTCAGTGAAAAGAACATGCCTTAACTTTGCTCAAAAATCTTAAAATCTATGAACAACATGTTGTCTAACAATACTTTAATATATATTACCATACAGGAAATTAGTGTATTTCCACTTACTCAACCCAATGCTTTTATTGAATGTTCTTGAAATGTTCTAAGACCTACTGTGTCTTAGTGCACAATCATGCTGGAACACATATTTTCAGATGTTAATAGAACTATGAGAATGACAGGGTACAATGCTCATTCACTAACCTGTTCTTTAAAATTCTATTGCCTTCCTCTAAACAAGCTTTAAGTATTTTTTTTTTTTTCTTATTAACCTTACTAATCTTTCTCTTTTGAACTTACATGCTTTCACATCTAGTTATGCTCTAAGGATACATGTATGCCTCTATTCTAGGATAACTTGAAAAACTTTTTGGACTCTTCTCAGTGCTGTTCATTAAATGTAGGAATGTAGTGCAATTTGAGATGCATTAGTATATATCTGCTAAACTAATTCTGAGAAAATAATTCAATTTTCCTTGATTTTATCTGAAGTTTTGCAATTTAGAAATATTAATATAACTACCTAAAGTTTAGGTCCTAATAATCTTTAAGCATACAACATTAAATATAGATACTAAGGATCCTAACATCGTAGTTAGGAAGTAAACATCAGTCACTGTCATGATTTATCACAAAAAATTGACACTGGGTCCTTGATTACAGGAGAAAAAAAGTTTCATTTGTACTAGAAGGAATTATGTGGAGTTCTCAGCACTTAATAAGAACATAAAGTGGGAAACAAGAAGCCTAACTAATACATTAGTAATCAAATTGGCTAGAATGCCAATCTAAAATATTTTGCAACCATTCTCATTTGGCTTCTTTTCAAGTTTCGTAATGATGTGTTGTTTTGCTAACAGAAACACTGCAGTTTCCAAACAATCATGAGCAACAGATTAATAAACAGATTGGGAAAAGGTGTGAGCTGAATTTGATTGTATTAACATACATACTGAACATTTCCATGGAAAGGTAATGGTGCTGTTTACACATTGCATCATACTTGAAGATTAATTACAGTTAACCCATGAGACATACTCAGTTGAGGAAAAACAGAGATGTTGTCAGGTACACAAAATTCCCAGGACTCCCCTTCTTGTCTGTATTCCTCTGTATTGACAACGAGAAGCAGAACAGATTCAGCAAGGATGGAAGTGGCATGTAAGATGATAATATGCCATTCAGCATCACTAAGTGAATTCACTTTGACTTACTGGACAACTGTCTTGCTCCAAGTCAAAGTGATTCTGCATATCTGTTCATAGATATTAGTGATATGTCTGCAGTTCTGCAGTGGGTCTTTTCAAGACCCATACTTCAGGCAATATGGACATCACTGCTAAAAGAAGTGGAATTAAAGAAAAAAAAAAAAAAGTAGTAAAATTCATAAAAAATGTATTTAAATCAGAAGGACATGTTATGTTGAAGGAAGTGCTCTGAACAGATTTGTAGTTCAGCACAACATACACAATGTAATCAGGACATTTCCCTGATTATACTACGGATTATTTCTATAGGCTGAGGAAAAGATAGAAAAAAAAAATGTTCCTTCAAACAACCTTCAAAGGTTGTTCTTCCAACAGAATCTCCTGTATAAAATAGATGCTTATTGAATCATTTAGACTATCCTGCTTTCGTCAGGGAAAAAAAAAAAAAAAAAGACAAAAAACAACCTCAACAACACAACAAAGTGCTGTGTTAGCATCTCTACAAATTACTATCTTGTTAAGCATCCTAGGATCTAGTTGCTCAGAATAATTAAAAAAAAAAACAAAACAGCCTTAATCTTCAAACACGTATTCATCACACTTTGTAGTTTTTTGTTTGACATATCTTTGAAGCCTCAAACGCTGGAGAATGATGACTTCATTTCTTAAAATGTGTATATTAAGTAATTTCATGTGTATTTACAGCAAGAATTATAAAAGTTAGTTGCAGAAATCTGTGAACTCACCCCAGATTTCAGCATGACTCATTCAGAAATTTGAGTCTAATGGCAGTGGTTTATAATGTACATTTAAACATTTTTCACTGTTCGTGGAGGACTGGATATCTTTGTTCCCATGAAATAATGGGGGTAGCAGAAGCCCTTGCATGTGCAAGTGTTCAAAGCAGACATTAAAAAATGACATATTGTAATGGGAAACAAACAAACAAAAATCTCACCTTCAACCTTATAGCTAGACTGTAAAAAAAAAGATCACTAATTTTAGGTGTAAGGGAACAAGGAGATACTCCACCAACGAAATTTACAGTAGAAATACATACTTTAAAGTAACATCCGCATGCTTGTGTGGAATTTCTTCTTATAAGACATAGAGTACACCCAAAAGAAATTTTGATTGCGAGGAAAATTAATATGTGTAAGCAGAATGGGGCAAAAAATAGTTGCAAGGAATTAGCTGTCAGCTCTCATAAATCTTTTTAGTTCCACTCAGCTTGGTTAAAACATGTCAGTGTATGCCAGCCAAGGAAATTACTCACTGATTATAAAAAAATGCAGAGAAGAGACAATGGAAGTCAACACATCTGGGTTTTTAAGTCTTTTTGGTACAATTCAAAAATCCATCCAGTGTTTTTGCATGATAACTTAGTATATTATGTTATTAAGTAGTATGCATGGCTAATTGTTTAGCTCTAAATGTAAACTACCCAAGAATAGCTTCATATTGTTGTTCTTCATTTCAGTGCAGCACTGATTTTTTAAAACTATTATATATTTTTTTTAATTTCATAATATTAAACATCACTATGTATTCACAGGTGACCTCACATCTATACCTGATATTGTGCATATGTTGCAGTAATTTTAAACAGTTGATGTTTAAAATTAGAAATGATGGATGGGGCTCATCTCACCTAGCTCTAGGTTCCAAATAATTCAACAGATGTTTAAACAACCAAGGTGCTACTGCAAATCCTTACTCTACAATACAATAAAACATGCACATTACTCCACAGCAGATCAAGTGATGAATTGTCTTCAGGATAAAAAGAAACTGAATACATCATAGTGATTATTGTTGTGGCTTGGAAAGTTCCTCTGAGGTCTGTGATTTTAATTATATCTGGCTTCAAGTTGTTAAATGGGCCAGAACTGAGTTAGAGCTTTTATAAGAAACTAAGAGTGCTTCAGTTAAAAAACATCTATTCACTGATACTGAATCTCATCTTTTTTTTGGGGGGGGGAGGGTTATTATTCTTTTTTAATTTTCGACAACATATTTGTCGAAAGGGTGAGTTATTTGATCAGATATATGCATCATTCATGAGAAGTAATGGTCAAAAGTAATTCTGTTTTTAAATAATGAAAGTTCCATCCATATAAACAAAAGCAAAATGATCTTAAGCAATATTCTTATTGTGTATTTCAAAAAGAAGAATGTCCACTGTCTCCCTCTGAATCTAACATGATGCACATTTTATACACCCATCAAAGCCCACATCTAATTTATGCCATCTTTTGCGTCACTACTGAAAGTGACTTAATGACCTTTTTTGTGTTACAGTTAAGTACACAATCTCCAGTTTCCCATGACTGGGAATCCCTTGTCTTTGAATTCAGTAAATGTAGTGTTATGCTTTTGCCAATTTTTAATATGACTTCAGTCTTACTGATGCCAGAAAAAGATGGGAAATTGAGGGATGCCCTCTGACAGCTATGAAAATATGCACATGAGATTTTCAGAGGGGGTTGAGATTTGAGTCAGAAACAGGATTTATTTTGCATCAGTTTTGGCAGAAAAATTGATGTATTTATACCTTCTTAAACAGATTTCTTTAGCTGCAATTTCTGTCATTTTCTGCTGTCAATCAAAAGCAGAAGTCAAGACTTCCAGCTGAATGCTCTCCCTCAGAGCACTGCTGAAATAAGCCTAGTGGTTTTCATCAACAGTAACTGTTTATGCTAAAACAGCAACCAAGGACAGAAATTATATCAAATATCAAATTACGTAGTTTCTGCTACTGTACATGTATGAAATCAGTCCACAGAGATTGAAAAAGAGTAGTTGGTAGTATAGGTATGTTCCAGTTATTCAAAAGAATACAAGTTGTTATGAATTGACAGTGAGAAAGACACAAATAACTTTAATTTTAAAACTGATAGGGAAATTGTAGATGTTGTTAAGGCATAATAAATACATAGAAGATGTTAAGGGAGGAGTAAAGAACTGTGATAACTCTGTAGGATAAATTAAGTTACGATGAGAGGTAAAGGTTTTACCAAAAGAAGGCACATTTAGATTAGGTATAGAGCTGTATAATAAAAGATTTTTAAAAAAAAAAAACAAAAAAAAACATATATGTAAAGCAATTATACTCAATATTTCTGAAGACTTAAAGGAAGTTTTGAGTTTTGAATAAAAGACAAGAAAACCTAAACAAAATAAAATTAATTGAGGATAGGACAAAGGCACAGGTTATCAAAAATATCTTATATCAAATACCCTTAACTTCCTTTGATAAAGCGTTCAATTTCTCATGAGGAAAATGCAATAAATATAAGAATTGATGAGGATTTCACTACCACATATGAGACTATGTCAAAGGGGAAATTTTGAAGGCTGGAGACAATTAATACAGGAAAAGGAACTTGGCTAAAAGTTGCTTAAAGGAGAGATGGGTGGTGTGCAGATGAGATACTTTGGATCACATGGGCATTGCAGTAGAATCTATTGAGGATTAAACTTTAACTAGTTTTGTAGAATGTCTTCATTATGACTTTGACTCAGAAACCCAGGAAAGATTTAATAAAACATGACAATGCAGAGTTGGAAATCATTGTCAAAATACTCAAGGATAGGACTGTTATGAAGAAAGAAATGAATGGCCTTTAATTAAAGACATAGAAATAGAAGAAAATTCAATGGTATGAAAAGTGAGAACATGAACTCATGCGCTACTATTACTTTCTGGTAGAGAGTTTGGATGTTGAAGCTCGAAAATAAGGAAGAAAACAGACTGTGCATGCTAGCAACTCACAGCATGAGCCACTAGTGTTGTAGAAATGTATAAAAGGCATATGTGATCTGAAGAGAAAGTGGGGGAAAATGGCAGTGTACCAGGTAATGGTAAGACCTCATCTGATGCAGCACAAACAGTCTTACGTGTAAACATTAGAAAGATTGTTTAAAATGGGAACAAATGTTCCCATTTTGTTCTGATGTCAGGCAACACAATAATTATGAAAGTAATTTGAAATTTTCCAAATACCACTTATAGTTTGTATCTTTTTCTCAAGAGAAAGTAGTCTAAATGCGTCTGTGATAAGTTTTTGATTTTTTTAGCCTTTCTGCCTCCGTTGTTTGCTTTGCACAGCCATGGCCAGGTGAGAGCAAACTTAAGGAAGAATCATAGAATCATAGAATCATAGAATGGCCTGGGTTGAAAAAGACCACAAAGATCATCTAGTTTCAACACCCTTGCCACACGCATAGTTGCCAACCACTGGACCAGGCTGCCCAGAGCCACATCCAGCCTTGCCTTCAGTGCCTTCAGAGATGGGGCATCCACAACTTCCCTGGGCAACCTGTTCCAGTGTGTCACCACCCTTTGATTGAAAAACTTCCTCCTAATATCAAACCTAAACCTCCCCTTTCTCAGTTTAAAACCATTCCCCCTTGTCCTATCACTGTCAACCCATGTAAACAGCCGCTCCCCTTCCTGTTTATACGCTACCTTCAAGTACTGGAAGGCCACAACGAGGTCTCCCTGGAGCCTACTCTTCTCCCAGCTAAACAATCCCAGCTCCCTCAATCTTTCATCATAGGAGAGGTGCTTCAGCCCTTTGATCATCTCAGTGGCCCTCCACGGGGCCTGTTCCAAGAGCTCCACATCTTTATTGTGCTGAGAGCCCCAGACCTGGACACAGTACTCCAGATGAGGTCTCACAAGGGCTGAGTAGAGCATCACACATGTTACTGCAAGAGACCCCACAGTGCTGAAACATCAGCAGGGAAGGCTGACAAAAATTATTATTTTCTGAACAGTTTTCACTGAGATATTTTTTGTACAAGCTATGTCAGATTCTCACTGAGCCTGCATTGTTAATATCCAGCATATAGTATGATCTGACCCCATAAAAATAAATGATATGGCAACAGTAGAGTTCCTTCCAGTCTTGCCTGGAGTCCCATACAGTGTTTTGAAAGATCAGACAGCTTTTATTCTCAAGTTAGACAGACAAATACAGACATCTTATCTTATGGACAGAAAATGTTGAGGCCCACCTTTCCTACATTAGTTAAAAATATTGTTAAAGTTTTCCTTTCCAAATGATGTGATTTCCTATATAATAAATGAGTAATCTGATTAAGTTCAGCAGTTAGTACTCTGTCTGCTCATCCTTTAAGACTCTACCCCCTGGATAAGGAAACTAAACCAGTCTAAAAATAAATAATTAAGCTGAGATTGTAATCTAAAACTTAAATGCCTGAGAGAATCCAGTGAACCGGGACTTATTTCTTACAGCCTTCTTTTCACTGAAGGATGCAAAGTCCCTAGTCAACCTGATTATTAGATTAGGCTATTATGAGGAACTGATCTGTCTACTGAAGTTGACATTCTTTGTATTCCTCTTCATCTTGAGGTAAGATTTTTTTATGGTTCTGTTTCAGAGTTTTCATTGAGACTAATCATCTTTACATATGCTTCCAAAGTGATTTTCCAGAGCTGAGCCATTTTTTCAGTAAATGTGTTATTTTGATAGTTGATCAAAAATAGATAGATAAATAGATAAATAGATTAGATAAACAGATAAATAAGCTTCAGGATTCCAAAGTATGAAATGGATCTATGTATGAAAAATAGTTAAACTAAAACAAAGATTCAGGAGAAAAAAAAAATCTTTCCATTTATTTCTTTAGAGGCATATGAAAGTATGTTTCTCATTCCAGTTTGAAATTATATTCTATATTTCAAAAGCTGAATTAAATTAAAAAAAATAAAATAAAAAAAAATAAAAAAAGGTTTTGAAAAAGGCTCAATAGCTAAAACCTTCCTGGGCACTCCACAGTAGAGGCTTTTGATTAGGGTATTTTTCCTATTTAACCTAAAGTTCTGATCCTGAACATACATTTTTCTTCATTTTTATGTTTGGCTACTAAAACTAAGACCCTAGGGTTAGTTTGGCTCCAGTGGCTTGGAGCCTCTTCAGCTGTGAGCTGTGAGAATCAGTAAATACCTAGGAGTTATTCAGCTGGGTGGATTACAGTCATGCCAGTGTTTCCCAGAACAGCTGCTGCAAGAAGCTTGCTTAATACCTGCTGCCTGTAAAATTTTAGCAGTAAGTGAGGGCTTGCCACAGGACCTGTGTCTGGGTTTACTGAGCAAGCCTGGAGAAGTAAGAACACAGGCATTTTACTTTCTCCAGGGATATATTTGTCTCTCGGTTGTAGTTAGCTATGGTTATCCAGGTAGTTGTTTAAGGAATTGGAAGAGGAAAGGAGAAGAAAACTTACTCACACCACTGGTGTTTCTGTAACCTGTGTGTGAACTTCTAAATTAAGTGCTTTTCTTCATAAGTTTTAGTTATCTGGCATAGAACTGCTTCATCTCTAAAGCCAAAAAAACCCATGTGGTTTAAAAAAAGGAAACAATTCCCATAACTCCTCACAATCCTTAAATACACTAATACAATAAATAAATAAACAAATATATTATAAAAACTCGTATTACCAAAATTTGTTTTTAAAGGCTCGGCTGCTGAATAGTAAGGCTTGAAGGTCTTTTTCATCACACAGTTTTGGAGAGATAAAAGAAAAACAGGCCATGTATGTAGAAGGCAAATACCAAGGAGGGGTGTTTTACAAAAAGCTAAGTAGTTTGGTTTTAATAAAATCCTTTGTTATTTGTCTTCCACTTAGAAATCACAGCAGGTCACTTTGAGAACACTTCTTTTCTGATAGAAATAAAGGATAGATTAAATTCATTGCATGACCTTAGTACCTTCTTTGAGAGGAAGTAAAGTCACAGTTTTTGACTCAAAGTATAGTTATGAAGAGCTATATTTTTGTGAGATGGAAACAAAAAGCAAATTCCACCTGGCTGCGTCAGGAAGAAGTGTGTGGTCCGGTGGTGGCATAGGTTCAACTCTTTTGAGTACTTGTCCAATGTAATCTAATCTCTGTGTCCTATCTTCCAGTCTACAGGAGGATCTAATAGCAGTTCCCTGAGAACTACCGAGAAAATAAATACATATGAAGACTATGAGATAAGGATGTAGTATAATTATTGTAGGCTCCCAGTTGTTTCTTCTAATGAAGTGCAATGTATTTCATAGATTATGTACTTTTCAAACATCAGTCTTACAGCCCTCAGCTTTAGTTTATAATCATAGAATCACAGAACCATAGAATCACCAAGGTTGGAAAAGACCTCCAAGATCATCCAGTCCAACCACTCACCTACTACTAATAGTTCGCACTAAACCCTGTCCCTCAACACAGCATTAAATATTCCTTGAACACCTCTAGGGTCAGTGATTCCACCTCCCTAGGCAGTCCATTCCAGTGCTTGACCACTCTTTCAGAAAAGCAGTATTTCCTATCCAGCCTAAATCTTCCCTGATGGAACTTGAGGCCATTCCCTCTAGTCCTATTACTGATTACATGAAAGAAGAGGCTGACCCCCAGCTCACTGCAACCTCCCTTCAGGTAGTTATGGAGAGTGATAAGGACTCCCCTGAGCCTCCTCTTCTCCAGGCTGAACAATCCCACTTTGCTCAGTCACTCTTCATAAGGCCTGTGCTCCAGACCCCTCATCAGTTTTGTTGCCCTTCTTTGAACCCGCTCCAGGGCTTACATGTCCTGCAGTAAAGGGCCCAAAACTGAACACAATACTTGAGATGCAGCCTCACCAGTGCTGAGAACAGAGATTATATTTTATTTTTTCTCTCACACAAAACACAAGAAAATATAAGGTTTAGAGCAAATAATGTAATTCACTTACTTTGACCCATCACTGCATCACTAGGCTTTCCACTGCCTCTCTCCACCAGAGCACCTTGCATAACCATGTATGAGAGACTACAGTGAGAGAACTTACCTTTAGAAGCACTCAGGTCTAATGAAAAGATTCTAAAGGATTTCTTAGGCTCTTCATTGCTAAACTGTTATAGTCCTCTCTTCTGAGTAAGTCTTCCATGGAACAAGCCTTTGGTTGTATGGAGAACATCTAATATCATATTAGAGCACTTTGGGAAGGGAACCTCCCAAGATATCACTGAATCAGAGAAGCAAAATGCCACGCTGCTTCCCACTCTTGTATGCCAACCTGATGACTTTGTTATTCACAATTTTTAAGAGAGCTGAATGTAATTAAAACATTCTTAAGATAATCTCAGCTTCTTACTTGCTTATACTGGGAAAGTCATCAAGATACCGCATAGAAACACCCCACGTTTTGTGAAAGTATATTTTTTTCTTCAATTTTGTAAGGTCTAATTGGCCTTAACATCTGGAGCATAGTAAACAGTAATTTTTTTGAGATTCAGTGGTTTCTTACTATGCTATCTCCAGTCTTAAAATAGTTGAAGGATGTCTGGAAATTGAAGCTCCAAGATTTGTGTTCATGTGAAATCCATTTCCATTAAAAGCAGAGAAAATATCAGCTTTGTGCCTTCATAGTGGTAGAGAAAGACCTGGAAATGCAAACCATAGCAACTTAAAAAGTAGAAAGCAAATAGAATGTATCTGAAGACTATGCCTGGAAAATGTAGTATATTTTGAGTCTCTCACCTAGGTCAGTGCCTGCATTTTCAAGTGTATCATAATGAGTAATTATACCTGCAAGATTCCTGTTAGTATTATTCATTTGATGTTTCTTTTGGAATTCCTGAGGGGTAACTTCTTATCATTGCAATTTTTTTCCTGTTCATTTGAATAATTTCTTCCTTGTTGACTGAGCAAATCACAGATGAAATGAAAGCTGTTAAAATAAAACTTTATACAAATGATGTTAAAATGGCTGTCTAATGAAATTCAAATATTCAGACTGAAACAACTAGAGAAATTGGCAGGGAAGTTCATTTTCATTATGTATACAAGTATCTGACAATTTTTCTTTGTGTATTCTGAAGAGGTCTTTCAACCAGTTCCTTAAACTCTAATACAGCTCAAAAACGGTATTGTTTATTTAATCTTCCTTACTACTTGTCTTCAATTAATAACAATCAGAATTACTAACATGTAAAGTGTGACTTCAGAGCAGAACAACTTCATGATGGCTGATAATCAACTTGAGATCTGTTAACATGGGTTTCTGTTAACAAAGAAAATGAAAAGTCATTGCAGGAAAGTACTTTAGTATTCATACCTTTCCTAGGAATTGAGCAACCAGATTATTTGGCAACTGAATTTGCATGTTGATTATTTAAAGCCTGGTAATAATGTCTGCATTTAGAGTAAAGTGTAGCTCATGACTTTTTCACCTCAAGGATGAGCAGAACTAAACAGAGAAACCTAAGCCAAGGTCAGTCTTGGAATGAGCATCTTTTTCTAAAACACATGGTTTCCAGCTGCAACATTGCCTTTTCTATCTTCATTTAGTACTTCTGACTGAATTGTTTGCTAAATCAATCCTTCTCCCTCATGATTCATTAGCACTGCTGTGAAATATCGTCTATAATTCAATTTGTAGATAGTCCAAATTTTTTTTAAGACTAATGCACTTTATACAAACATAAAAGTTCAGTGTTTTCTGAAATAAGGAGTTGCATTTCTTTAATGGCAGTATGATATTTGAACTATGTGATTATATGATCCAAAAACATTTTCATTATGAAAACTGAATTACAGAAAAAACTCAAAAGAACAAAATCTACATCTGTATATGACCTATACAACGAGATAGAAGCTTATGTGTCTGATATATTTGTAATAAATAATGTGGTATGTTCTTAAATTCTAAAGCCTGGCCTTGTCTAGGCTATACCCTCAACTGCATTTGAATGATTAATGTTTTACACGTAAAATTTTCTATTGATTTTCGCATGTTTGCAGAATGATGGCATTTCAGAGTAGTATTTGATCCAGGAGTGTCAGTTAGTTTTCAAGCCATTTTTGTTGTTATATAGCAGTCCACAGTGAAAGATGTAACATTTCCCTTGCCATTCAGACTTTCAAATCTGAAAGTACTTTGGATTTTAAATATTTATTTTCTTTAATAGGACTTTACCATACTTAAAACTCATCCGCTGAGAAACAAGAGAAGAGCTGGCTTTTAAATCAAGTATACTGTAACAACTGAACAAGAATATGTGTGAAAGAGGGAGAAAAGAGAATAAGGGTTAAACATCACTTTGGGCATTTGGATTAAAAGCTCTTTAAGAGAGTAAGTTTGTTTTAAAAAGCTAGGATTTTCAGTCTAAGAAGGTCCTTTTTCAGCTACACAGATTTATATATTTTTCAGGCTGTTTTGTAATAATAAATGTCTTTTTATTTAGCATGACAAGAAACAAATAAAAACTGTTTGATGTGCTCAGCAAGAATTTAATCCAGATGGAGTCAATGAGGAACAAATACAATAGTATCTTTTTACCATGAAATATATTATGTTTTATAGAGTCTTATTTTTCAGAAATGGTTAAAGTAATGCATTACAACTGGTATCTAGGATAGGAGACAGGAATTCTTTCTTACTTTATTTTTTTTTTCAGATGTTAAAAATTCTCTGTGCAATGCAATTTCCATTTTGTGGGGTCAGCTGTTAAAACAACCTGGAGATTTTTGGTGCCACTTCTTATACATCTGTGTTGGCATTGGATTTTCCATGACAGAGCTCAGCACTCTCTAAAATTAAAACTCCATTAATACTACACAATCTGGATTTAAACCTAATTCTTATGTGATTCTGACTTTATGATTAGCAGCTCTCTCTGTCCTAAGAAAACTCAAAAGACAGTAAGGGTGCTTCTGGGCTTATTTTATACTCTAAAATTTGTAAGGAACCCAAGAACTGGTAAGATTATTGTCTCTCTGAAAAACAAAAACAAAAACAACTACAAAACACTGAAGGATGCTGAAGATCAGCAACATGAACACAAAAATGAGTGCCTAACTTGTCCCTCTGGTCTTCAGAGTATTATTTATTTATTTATTTATTTATGAAAATCTGTGTGTCTGGCATGCTTATGTTGCTACTACTGCTTCCATGAGAAATAAGGGTTAAATATAATCATGGAATCACAGAATGGCCAGGGTTGGAAGGGACCTCAAGGATCATGAATCTCCAACCCCCCCCCCCCCCCCCCCCCCCCACCCCCCGCGACAGGCAGGGCCACCAACCTTCCCATTTGATATGACACCAGGCTGCCCAAGGCCCTACCCAATCTGGCACTGAACACCTCTGAGAAGAACTTCCCCCTGACATCCAATCTAACTCTTCTCTCCCTCAACTTAAAACCATTTCCCCTTGTCCTGCTCTTATCTTAAGAAGGTCGCGCGGTGACTTAATCGCAGCCTTTCAGTACCTAAAGGGAGCCAACAAACAGGAGGGGAAACAAGTTTTTGAAAGTGTTGATAACTGCAGGACAAGGGGAAATGGTTTTAAGTTGAGGAAGGGAAGAGTTAGGTTGGATGTCAGGGGGAAGTTCTTCACAGAGGGAGTGTTGAGGTGCTGGAACAGGCTGCCCAGAGAGGTTGTGGATGCCCCATCCCTGAAGGTGTTCAAGGCCAGATTGGATGGGGTCCTGGGCAGCCTGGTCTAGCATTAAATGGGGAGGTTGGTGGCCCTGCATGTGGCAGGGGGTTGGAGATTCATGATCCTTGAGGTCCCTTCCAACCTGGGCCATTCTGTGATTTTGTGATTCTGTGATATCTGTGGGGAAGGAGAGTCATTCATGCCAGATGGAGGGCAGTTAATGCTTTTTATTGTTAAATACTTCTCTAACAGTGTGCTGTATACCTAACAAACATCTACAACATAGCTCCAAAACCAATTGTAACTACACTATTTTATATCAGCTGAGGACACAGGAATCTTTCCTTCTCTATCATTTTTCCAGGAAATATTATCAGATAATAAGTAGGAGCCTGGTGGTTTAATTACTTATTCTTACTCTTTCCCACTGCAACTTTGAATACTTTGAGGGAAATAAGCCTATAAAGTCAGCAGTAAAATTCAGATGCTGTTACTCAGACATAGAATATCAAAACATGGTTTGTAATTTCCATACTTTTTAGTTTTTCAAACATACAAAGGAAAACTGTGTTATAGCAAACAAGTGATACCTTCCAGCCTTAATGTAATTTTCTTAAACTACAGATTGCAACTATACGTGAGAAGAATGCATATCTACACATTATATATTATATTCTATACACTTTCTATTTTGCCACTTGATATTGGATTTCAAAGCTATGCATAGCCCTTCATTCACAAGGCTTATGCAAGCTTGCATTGATGGATGAAACTCATACTCACTATGGGTATGGGAAAAAGCTCTTTATGTAATCCTCATAAATCCTATGGTGATGTGAGTGCTGTTTCAACTGAGGCATTCCAAAGAAAAAGGAAAGTTCAGACTTCAGCTCCACATGTTAACTAGATAATATTGCTTTTTGTACTATTGTTATATCAAGGGACTAGTATAGGACTAGAGAAATGTGAAGTTGATTGTGATATTAATTGATTTTCTTTAGAAACATAAAGTCCTACCAAGACTTATATGCATTTAGTTGTCCCTCTTAATAGACCATTAGACAAAACCTTGATTTTAAGTGGCACAGCTGGTTCTTTCTGTTCAAGGAGAGGTCAAGGTCTGGCACTTTAGGGATACTCCCTCATGCAGGTCTGAGATGTGTTGGAAGGTTTGGAGAGAGGAATCCAGCTGTGCTGCTTCCCATACTATGCCCTGCTTAAGCAAATGTATCTCCATGGTGTAGTGGGGAGAAAAGCTGGAAGAGCACCAGAAGTTATTTACACAACTGGAATCATTCCATCTTCAGTCAAGTGAAGCAAATAGCAGTAAAAGTGTTCTCTATTTCAATCATCCAAGAACAACACAATGAAGTGGACATCAAGACATGTTGATTGCTATGGGCACACAAGTGTCTAACTAGAATACCCATATACATTGAACTTTGATTCCTATATACACTGAACTTTGATTCAGCAAATCTTTACCTTTTTCATGCAAGTGTTGTTCTTGTTCAGTTTTAAAAGTAACCTAGGAACTTTAGGGGAAGTATGTACAGGCAATGAATAGATCTATATCTGAAAAAAGACAGAAAATAAGCAAATACAACATCCAGCTTAGGCAAAAGTGGAATATCTTGTTTTCTCACACCAGGCTCCACAGACATTAGTTCTACTCGACTAACTGTTAGAATCTGTGTACCTAACACTTCCAAAAACAGTCTGCCCAGTGTTCATTTCTCAGAGAGTTTTCTCTTATTAGAGATGGATAATACTTGCTGTCAGTTCTGCTAGATGCACCAGAAGCCTGTGTGAAAAAGTCTTTTGAGATGTTCCTAAGTTTTCTAAATCCACTGCTGTCCAGTATAGAACATAGATAATAAGTTTCTTACACTTCTTAGCTAACCATAAAACCCACAGCAACTGACTAGAATTTGAGAAGAGTAATTGGAGAGTCCTACTTTTACATATTCTTAAAGCTAGATCAAATGAAAGAAGTCATTTACTTTATGGATGCTCCTGCATGTTCTTTTTATTTTAGAAATGAACCAATGATTCATGTATTTTCATTTAAATGAGACACGAATATAAATTAATATAACAACACAGACATTTATTGCCAAATGTTGTAAAAACTCATGACTATAGAATAAATGATTATTCATAAGTCATAATTTGTCAGCTGTCTTCCCTTTTCCTAAGCAAGCTTCCTTCTGTCTTTGCAGCGCCTTTGGTCTTCCTATCCATCTCTGGTAAGAAGAGGGATTGAAAAAGAGATTCTTAAGCCATGGCTGATGGCTGTCCTTGAGCATTTTTGGAACTAGACCTTTTGGAGCTAGAGATGAACATCTCTTTGCCAATTTCAGAAGGAGAAATTTAATCTCAGAGTCCAATGTTCTAACCTAGAATACACTCACCTAAAAAAACGTGCTTTACAGGAACCTTCCACAACAATTTATGATCCAACCAAGACAGGTAATATGATCTGCTGCTGTTTTCTTGTGATGTGAACTCCAAAATAAGCAGCTCAAGTATTTAATCTAGGAAAATCTTTTGACTGTAATTAATTGTTCCAGTTTATCTGAAGTTGAGGTTCTCTCTAAAAGAGTTCAATCAATTTGTCTAACAAACATTGTACAATGGAAGTTTTGTTTCTGCAAATTGAATGTATCACAGTAAATGCAGTGCAGATCATAATGTTACTGTAATAGCATCATAACATAAAAATAAGAGATCTGCCCAACATATACTTCATTATTTTATGATTCGTCTTAACAGTTCTCCCTTCTTGTATTCCCAATGTGTCATCCATCAAGAATTATTGTTATTATATCAGAAAGCCCATGCATCAAAAACATGGCTAAAATACAAATGAGAAGATACTGATGAAATTTTGAAATAAATAAATGGCAAAATATTGTGGTTGCAGTTCAGACCCTGAAGTGTGTAATGCATCTGATAGAACTGAAAAAATTAGATTAGATTAGATTAGATTAGATTCAATCTAGGAACAAAATTTACATTTAAATCTCAGCAATTTTGAAATTTTTCTTCTTGCTTTTCTTTTGACAAGTGGTAGATCTCATGTGCATCCAGAAAAAAGTTATGGGGTTGGAAAGAAATTTATTATTTTCTTCAATCTTCCTTAAAGAGAATGAGAAACAATGTCTCTTCTTTTACTCATTAATCACAGAATTCATCCATAATTGAGAAAACACAGCATCAAATTATGTTTCTAAGAATAAAAATTCAAAATAGAATGTCAGAAATCATATATTTGTCTTCCTTTGAAGACATTAAGTTAAATACAATTTTTTTCACATAAAAATATTAGCAGTAATATTTCTAGCCACTTTTTTTTTGAGCTAGGAAATGACAAACATACTCTAATTTCAGTTCTTGTGAATGTTTATTTATAGAAAGTAGAATGATACATCCATGAAGCTTTACTTATTACATTCTTCTAAGGAAAGGAGAGTAGGTTCAAATGTCTTCAGGCAGAGCATTGCATTGAACCTGAACCTGACCCTGATCCTAAAAAACCTTTGAATCTTGCCCAAAGGTTTATTAGCTTAAACTGACAGGCTTCTGAATCAGAAAGATGGACAAACTCTTTCTCCAATAGTAACTTTTTCTCAGAGAGACACTAAATCTAACTCTTCTTCTAGATTAGATTGTTGAATTAAAGAACAGCTTTTAATTTGTTTGCCTTTTCAGATTTAAACTCATCTCCCTCCCGTACCTAGTTATGTATCATCTCTCTTTTTTTCACCTCTCACTCCTTTAGATTCAATTGTGAAACTAAAATAAATAAACTACAACTTGATTACACTCATACCCCCTCACAATCTATACCAGCTGTCTAATCGTTGTTAAGTGTTTTGTGGGCCTCACTGTTGATGTGTCTGCAGGAAAGACTAGAAGAAGAAAAGGAAAAAGACTATGTGGTATTTATATCTGTGTCTATCAGAGCACAAGGGTGGCATGTAGCACTGCCTAAGATTAGGTTAATTGCGACTTTAGTCAGACATAGCAGACATAGATCTGATACTTTGACAGCATGGAAAAAATAATGGGTGCAGGTTAAACTATCTGTGCATAGCCTTGGACAAAGAATTTCAAAGGATGCCAATGGCCTCGCTCTCTGTAATCAAGTTAGCTTCAAGATAAAGGAGTTTATTCTTCCTATCGATCACATACAAATCAGGACTTCAGTCTAGTACCTCTGAAGAGATGTCACTGATCAAGAATAATATATGATGTTTTACTGGTTTGGATGCATTGGTTACTTCTGTAACTCAGTTCTCCTGTTTTTATATAACTTTTACTGGCTATCTTTCCTTTCTCAACACCACAAAAATTCATATCAGAAGACCAGACAGTTTCTCTCTATTAAAAAAGAATCAGGATTGTAAGAACCATAAGAAATATGTAAAACATTGAGCCAAAATATCAACCAACATTCAGTTAAAAATTGTCCTCTCATTAAAAAAAGACGTATTTTCAGTTCGAAAGGCACATATATTGCTGTGCCATCAGAAACTGTAGAAGTGCTGAATTGAAATGGCATGACATTAATATAATTCTCATATTACACATTTTTACCCTGGCAGTTTCTATGATCTGGCCATTAAATTACCTCAGCTACAGTAGCAGAACAAAGTACTGCAGAATCAATAAAGAATTTTCACACGCCATCTTTGCAGTGAATTTAGCAGGGTTCTGTTAACAAAGAAAGGATCACAGTCTCAATATGAACAAATTTGTCAGTTAATAACTTTGTAACTTCTATCTATACCACAGAATACTGACAAGATATTTTACTGTAATAGATGTTTTTAATTTTATTTTACTTGGACATTTCTAGGATGATGGTGGCAAGACCTTCCCCAGTGTGATACTATCACAAAAGTCTAAGCCAGCTCAAGGGAATTTTTAAAATCTTTGCTGATTCTGCATATCCAACTGTGTGAACAGAGCTTAAGAATTTGAGCTTCACTGGGAAAAAAAAATACTCTTCTTCCATAGCTTTTCAGTAACTGACTTCGGAAAACTAAGACTTTAGGTTTGCATATTTTATATCATTTAAGATATTCACAATAAATACAAAAGTTGAATTGAAAGTATTGCCTCCTACTTTATTGTATTGGCCCCCAGTGTCAGAGACAGATGATGGTGGATGGCAGTAGAGATTGAAACTTCCCACCAAGATTCCATTACATTTTTGTTGCCGTGTGCAGCAGAAAGGCAGTCTGACAAAATAATGTCTGACATAGAGGTGTGGTGGCAGCAAAGATATGTCACTGAATTCCTCTATGCTGAAAAAAAATGACACTGATTAACATTCATTCATGCTTGCCAAACATTTCTGGAGACCAAACAGTGAACATGAGTACAGTGAGGTTGTGGGCATTGCATTTTAGCAGTGCTGTCAGCTACAATGAGTCTCCTCTGCTGGTACATACTTTTATGAGTACAGCATTCAGGTCTTGTTCATTGCTGGTGAAAATGCACAGCTAATAGTGGTGACTGTATTGAAAAGCAGTGTTCTGTAGCTGAGAATTTGCTCTACCAAGTAGTGCTTTGTACTCTTTGTAGCTGTTCTAGTTTGCATGGAAATAAATAGGAGGCATTATTTCTGGAGCAAACTAAAGTAAAAATATCAAGTAAAATCATTGACTTTTGGAGCTGAAATGTTTTGCGTGTTCTTAAAAAATCCACAGTCTGAGCTACTATGTTGGTCATGTACAGAAGCTTTGCAGAATCTGAAAACCATAATCATATTTTTTATGGATAAAATTCCTACTATATACATTCAATAGATGTTTAAATCCAACTTCACTTTCCTTAATTCACCACAGAAATCTCATGACAGGGGTAAAAATAAAACAAAACTCAGTGTATTATTCTTTTATTCTTGGAAAATATCTCTAGGGTAGACTATAGTATATTGTATTAAAGCCCAACTTTGATGATTGGCAGTTTGGGATGTTCAGATCCTACTTGAACTATGCTGTTTGACTGTGATATTACTTAAATTGTCTGGCTGGAGCAGTGAGAGATAATATCTGCAGAGAGATCTGGTCCTCTTATTAAAGATCATTTCTGCACTAAAGAGTGAATTAAGAAAAAGAAAGATAAATTTAGTCTAAGTTACTGTTTTAAAGTTAACAAACATTAAAAAAAAAAACAGAAAAACTATATGAAATTCTGCATATTTTTTTAGTCAGGTGTTTTATAAATATTTAGGGTCATCCTATTTTGATTTTCATAGAAGAATGTTACAATAGTAAAACTGGAAAGGAAATGACTTTGATGGAGTTATATTTACTTTTCATTTGCACATCTTAGGGATGTCCTCAATATCTTTGTCATTCAGATTATTGTTCTATAGAAACCACTGGTCCAAATTCAGGTGACATTTCTGATTCTGTAATTTGTAAACTTCTGTCTGTTTTTATTCCTTTTGTGGACTTTTTTTTTTTTTTTTTTTTTTTTTTTTGGTTACAAGTTCATTAAGTATAACCTGTTTGCCAATATTTCTAAATTCTTATGATTATAATTCTAAATTTTCTCGCATCCTAAACAAGAGGCTAGTCTCTACTGTAATACTTCTATCTGGTAAACAATTTTCCAGTAGTCATCCTTGCAAAATTATCTTTCCACTATTGTCTTAAGATTCCTCCAACCCTGTATGCAATGATATTGAACATAACAGAGAGTATTAAACAACTTACAGTGTGTGAGTGAGTGTCTGGCAAAGATCAAGCTTGAATAAAGCAGATCAGCCCTCAGTGGAGCAGGAGAAATATGCACTGTTCTTGTCCCGCCTCATCACTCCTTTGTCATAACAGAACCAAATGAAATCTTTGAGTGATTACTCTCCAACCATCAGTATGGTGTAATTGATGGTGAAAACTATCAGTATGGTAGCGGATAAAAACTTTGTGAACAATAAGAGTTTTTTCACTATGCTTTAAACTGATGTGAATTTGTATCTGAAAAGCAAGAACCAACATTCCCTCCATTTTGCCTTTTCTCAGTACTTCAATCCAGCCTTCATTATTTCTTTCATCCTGACTATCACACTGTTGAAAAACACTTTTGAAGCATTGTCAGGACTACATCAATATAGTCAACATTTCTCCAGGTGATGCACTGCCTCCTAATTTTTCTATGTTTTATCAGTGTTCTGATTCTCCACTGCATTTCTCTGTTGCCAGTTTTCTTGTGCTTCAGCTACATACAGTCTGACTGAATCTGTATTAGAAACAATGGACAAAGAGTGTTCTGTGCTCCTGACCTCCAGTTACATGGCATGGCCTGCCTCCGCACACTAAATCGAGCTTCTCTCCAAAGAAAACTGCGATGAAAATACCCAAAGTGATCATGGGAAACAGACCCAGACAAGTGCTGTCTCCTGAATTGTGCCCAGGTATTGTCTGAACAATGCTTAATGACACAAGGCAGGGAGAATGGTAACTGCTAAAGATCATGTATATTGGTAGGGTAGTGCTCCAACTTGTTCCCTGGTCATGGGCTTTTATACAATTTACTAGTATAGACATAAAATCTATGGTTGGAATAAGCTTTTATTTTTGGTGGTAAAACAGTACTAGCACAACAGGTTCTACATTGCTTATGAGAGCTTTTTGGAATGATAGAAATAGTATCCTAATACCTAATATAGTAGAATTCTGATTTTTCTGGGAACATAGCTTGTGAAACAAGAGTCACATGAAATGGAGTTTATAGTGCTTTCTTTTTCTGCAGTTGATTTTGTTGGTAGTGGTCGTTCTAGTTTTATTGTTATTTTGCTCTCTGTAACCTGAAGCAGAAAAATTCTGAGTCTTCTGAGCAAAGCTTCTCAAGAATGTCCACAATATTGTCTGCTCTACTGGGAAATAGAGTCATTTTTCTTTCTGAGTACCACCGAAAGCGTGGCTGTCCTCACAGCCCCTGTCAAGGAAAAATATGGATGATCTAAGAGAAAGAAAAGCAAATCAGGAAACTGCCTGCAGAGATAAGAGTTAGGAGGATTTAAAAGGATACTGTTTCCATAAATCAAGGCAACCGGTGACAGCTTTAAAGTAAGGGTCAAAAACATTGCAAGAGGTGTCACTAGGATAAGAAGTTAATCCAAGTTTCCATCTCTCAGCCTTTAGTGCTTGTTCAAGTGGAAGTTAAAGATCCCATGGCATTATTTCAGGATCATAAGAGATTGATATCTGGCTCAAATTCTCCCTTTCAAAACCATCACAGGCCTCTGCACCAATATCAGTGCACACAGATTTATGTGATTGCTGTAAACAAAAGGAATACATTAGTCTGCATACCACTGCTATAGTTTATTCAACCTGTTTGCAAGTCAACAAAGAATGTCAAATTGACAGAAGAATACTGGGTAGTGTACACAGCATGAGGATGGATTTACAAGAAGAAAAGAGGAAGAAAAAAAAAACAAAAAACTTGTTAAAAATGTAACTGTTACAGAAGACTTCAAGAAACCATGAAAGATAGGCATAAGAACATCCTACTACCAATGACCCAAATAAGATGCCTTGCACAAATTTATCCAAAATTCTCTTTGATGCACTGTATATGGAGTTATGTTACCATCTCACAATAAAAATTAATATTTCCTACCTCAGAAAGAAAGTGGCATTTGTGTCATTCTCTCGAGAGTGCAAAACCAAAATGTTAAAGGGCCAAAAATTTTAACTTAAAGTCTCAGATTTTACACTGCCTTACACAGAATAGCCTTTAATGTAGGACTATGTTTATTTAAAGTAATTCAGTAGGCAAGTTTTGAAGTGGAAAGCATACAGGATCACTGACCTGAAGAGAAGAAAATTGGTGCTTGTGTTTCAATGAATTGAATTTAAAAATATTCAGAGATCTATCAAATGAAATATTTTTAAAATTAAAGTGTTTCTTTAAAAAAAAAATTGTGTTAATTTCATTTTCATAAATTAATTAGCACAGATACAAACAAGCTAGTGTAGCCTGGTGATCCAGATTGGGAAATATGGTGCTCAGGAATGGGAAAAAGAAGGCAGTGCTAAAATGGCTTTATTTCTTTAATTTTGCCATGTATTTTACTCTCCCATTTTCATTGTTTGAATAGAAAAGGGAAAAAATAAAAGGTCAAAGAAATGACATTTTTCAGTATCAACAGCAAAAAATATAATTAAGCAAAGGCACTTAACAGTTGGAAAAAGTGAAAATTCTTGGTTTGATCTTTCTCATATACCAGTTTTACAGCAGTAAAACTAAGTCCATCGGATTCGGCTTTCAGACAGGTCTCAGGCTTCCCAAAATGATAGTGAAGTGGAAAAAAGTTTCTTTAGGTGGTTGTGTTCCTGTCTGAATGACTTTTTGAATAACAGAGAGCTTTTGTCCTAATTATACTATAGATTATCCACAGATTTGCACAAAATTCTTTATTATTCAAGTCTAAATATAATAAATTGTTAGGGAGGACTTCTTTGGGATACATTAATTCTAACATATCTCAATGGAGTGAAAGGGAATAACATTGCAGGTGGAAGGCGAAACTTAAATGGATGTTCTAAGAAAACTCAGAAAATTGAAGAGGTTACATTAAATGGACAGAAAAATGAATAAATAACAACCAAACAAAATCTTTGTATGACAAATTATACAGACCCTGGAGTAGTAACAAAAAGTTTCACATCTCTGAGAGATGATTTCAATTATAAGTTCAACCGGTTGAAACACAGATTTTAACTTTTTTAACAGAGAAACGATGAGCAGCAGAAACAGCATGATCCTCCAGAGCACTCATGCAATCTGGTCACTGAGATTACAATCAAGGAAGAATCAATAGCATGAAAACAGGTGTGTAGCTAACAAGTAAAAAAAGAAGAAAATAAGGCTTCATGATAAATTATTTAGTGATTCCTCAGATTGTGGCTGCTGCCTTTACTTTGGTAGATTGTTTCTGCAGGAAATTAGGAGGCTGCATTTCTGAAAGTGTGTTGAGGTGGCAGTAAAAAATATTTATATGCAATCATGACACCTAAACATAGATTCAAGACTCCAACTAATTAATCCATGATTTATCATAGTAATGAAGCTGCCAGGATTAATTCAGCAAAATTCATCAGATAAAAGGGTCGTTATTGATGCGTATTCGGAGCCATTTGAAAGATAAGTTAAGCATATCATAATATTTTTAGATCTGCAAATTCTTATCACTAATAGCACTCCCAAACTATGGAAAAGCGTTACTTTAGTCATGGCACCTCTAGATTGCACTCGGATTGTAACTGTTTGCTGTTACATTCAATTTGTAAATGATCTTTAAAATAGTCATGGGAAGCACAGCTGAACACAGTAGGCACTGCAGCTGTTTGTTTGGGAATTTGCTTAAGCTCTTATGTTTGCCATTAGTACCAGAGACGTTATTTGCTTCCTTGATGAGGAATGCATTACTTAGTGTAAACAAATCCACTGTAATTCCTGAAGAATTATTCTGTGATATTCAGGAGTGCTGGGAAGAGCGTCAAAATGTCAGTGAGAAGCAAGGAAGAAAATATCACCTGTCCTATCTGAAGAACTAAATGATTTTCTATAGGGAAAAATAAGTTAATTAATCAATTAATTAATTAATTAATTGAAACTGACTGGTACATTAATTTTTAAAAATACATTTAATGTTGATATTTGTTTTAGATGGGTAAGATTTAATAAGATGTTTCATGTTTTTGCATAAATGAAAATAAACAGTTATCCCCCCAAAAGAATTTCATTTGAGATGAAGCCAAAAAATGAGAGTGATCTGAGAAAAAATGATTCTTTTTTTTTTTTTAATTGAAAGGTTATTTTTAACAGTGAAGAAATAAATCAGTTACTCACAATTACAGGTCTTGTTTTAAGCAAGAACCATATTTTCCATATTGAGGCAGTAAATTGACTTAATGGCAATTTTTCTTTGTGTCTATTCTCAGAATGGAAGCAGAGCTGGAACATGTTTGGTCTCAGCTGGAGAGTGAGGCTGAGCTGGCTCAGAGAAGCTACTTGCAGTCATCAAACTGTCTGTTTTCTATGACAGGGAACTCTCTGTAGGTTATGTTACCCAACCATGATTAAACCACTTGCAGTTTGGAGGTCTCCACGTGACATACTGCCAATCACAGTGTAGACATCTGAAACTTTGGTCTCACAATTGAAACTTTGGCTTCGGTTCACACCCTAGTACTGCTTTAGGCTTCCAGCAGTTTCTCCATTATGATATTTTGCATAAATTGTTGCTCTTGGTCATGAAGTAGTTATGTTTTCAGCTTTAGTCTTGAGCTTCTGCCTCCAGGCCTCTCTGTGCTCTTATTTCACATTTGATGAGTACAGATCACTCCTGCTCTCTTGAGTAGGACACAGAGATGTATTTCTTATGGGGCTATTTGTGTTTGTAGAAACTGCTCAGGCTTTTTGTTGAGGGAAGGTCACAGTTTACCTCATTAAGATGGGTGGGAATGGATGCAGAGTGCTCTGGTAGCTGTCACTAACAAGAAAAGAGTGCATGCCAATATGAGAACTGCTGTCAGTTGTGTTCATGTTAATAAAGAAAATGGAGATTAAAGCATGATTCTTTCTTTGCTCTGGGAGAAGCAGTGTTTTAATAGAATCTTTTGTAAAATTATATTATATTCCTCCAATTTCCATTTTCCAGAACAGCTTAAGTTCCTGGTTATGTTACCGAAGTCAGGCTTCAGTTGGTCGGCTTTTCAGTCCCTCGGGTGATTTACTGGGTTACTCTTCTGGTGTCTGCTTCTGCAGTGCAGGGACTGGAAAGTGCCAGAACAAATGCAGGAAGATGTGCCAGCTCTTAGTACACAACATTCCAAAGCGCCAACAACATTTGGCAGAAACAGAAACACTGTTAATAGAGTAAGCCACTAAAATCTGCATTCAATCATCAGAGCAGCATCTCCCCACACTTGCAAGAGAATGTTCAAATGAGAAAGGAAACCAAAAAGCAAATTTGAGTGTTAGAGAGTGAAGGGTATGTGCTCAGAGTTCATCCTCCATAGAGATGAACTTCTTTATCCATTTCTTGTTCTTAAAAGGGGAAATCTCATGCTTAACTGTATGTGTGAGTGTAATTCCTGTGTTTCAGTTGAATCTCAGACAGGGACTATACCATGTTTGGGCTGAAAAAATAAAACAGATGGAAGTAGAAGAACCCTATTCATGTCACTCCTGCTGGTTGTCAGCACAACATACTTTACTACAAACCATGATCTAGAATTTCCCTAGGATAGTGAAGCCACTGACAGCTGTAATGAAGACAGCTCCTCCTTTTGCTCTGAATAAAGAAGATTTCCCATCTGCATTGTCATACTGCTCACAGATTTCCATGTATTTCTCTATAGGTCTAATTTGTACCATCCCCACAACAGAGCATCGAAGAAAAAAAACGTCATTCTCATAAATTGCTGAAATAGCAAAGGAATGCTGAATAGTCAGGAAGATATGACAGATTCAAATAGCGTGCTGGTTTGTTTCTAATCTTTCTGTATTTCACAAGAGTGTTTGGGGGTTTTATTGCTTTGCTTTGTTTTAATCTTGCTAGGTTAAGTAAGATAGTTGTTGATTTTAAGGTATGCAGAACACATGTTAACCAAAAATGAGAATGTGTCACTCTAAACAGAAATGTGAACCCCAGTTTCCCTTCTCAGATCTGCAACACTGTGAACCTAGCTTCCAAAAACACAATAGTGATTTTGCTGAGACAATTAGTCACGTACTGATCTGGGATTAATGATTGTAGCTCACTAAAGATTGATGATTTTAAAGAAGCTGATGATTGAGACCTCTTAGTCACTGGTGGTGCAATTACTTTCCACTGAAATATAGTGGGCAGTTAGATTGTAGATTTAAAAGGATAATCTTTCAGCCAGGCAATGATATAGGCCTGGCTAAGTTTCTTGAGGTTATTAATGAAAAAACAACTACATCTACTAGGAATATTTGGGTAAAATTATAGCAAACTCTCTAGATATTGAATGAGTGAACCTCAGACCTGCAGTGACAGTATAAAGGAGACAAACACACCATATGTCAAAGGAGAACTTAGAAGTGGGTGACATTAAAATAGAAATGTTAATAATAAGAAGAAGCTGTTCTTTCCCAAAAGTCATTCCCAAAACATTTGAAGTCTTCTCCTTTAATTTCTTGGGAAGACAACTGTTTGGGAAACCAGATGCTTCCCAAACACCATATTAATGATCCATTCAAAATCTGCAATTTCCAGGGTTTTGACTCCAGTTGTGAACTGCACTGAGAGCATATATAAGTTACAGCTGACCCAGAAATGTGAGCTGCCATTCACTGTGCTGAGCTGTGATTACTCTACTAATCATCTCTATTTTCCTGTGATTTCTGCATTTTACTGGGAGCCCATATAGAATGAAGGACCACACACAGTTCTTCCTGCTACAAGACTTAATAGTTGCTCCGATGTTTCCTTATGGTTTGTGACTATTGCACCTCTAAGCCACAAGATGTTGTCTTAAATTAGAGTAACACCTCAGCCCAGGCATACCTAAACATAATTAGCTTGTTCAGACTTTCACAGACTGTTACAACTATAATTTCTTCCAGGTTACAACAAGCTTACTTAAACAGAAATTTTCCCAAACACCTTAGCACTGAAAAATTCAAATAAACATGATTCAAGCCTACTGCGTGGTCCCATTCATTTAGCTTCCATTTTTACCATTAAATTCTAACACACAGTTCCTCCATGCTTGGGTTTATTTTAGTCGGAAGAATTTGGATATATATATATATATATATATATATATATATACACATATATTTTTTACTTTTTGTGTTTCAAGGAGGATATATACATCTATAAATATCAAGCCCTACTCCAGTGTGGATGGAAAGAGGTATACAGTAAACTCAAATCACATCAAAGATTCCCAGAAAGCCCAGTGTTAGGCAGAAAGTAAACATGCCATGCCTATACTGCTTGAAGATGAGCTTTTATTTCCTAAACAAAACAAACAGAGGAACAAGAAAAAAAACAGGAACAAGAAAAAAATCCTGTCCAAATTCTGTCATTTTTTTTTCAAGGCTTCTATGGCCTTGCTGAGTAAAAGCTGAGCTCAGGGCAGTTGGAGTGGAGCAAGGAAAGAATCTTCACCCTTATAAGCACTTTAAGCATCTGCAAAAATCAGTGAGGAATAAATCTGGCTTTTTTAAAAGAACTAGATTCTTCATCTGCTTTACTAAGTTGTCTTGCTATTAAAACAAACAAACAAACAAACAAACAAACAAACAAACAAACAAACAAAAACCCTCAGCCACAACGTGAACAGTTGTTTCCCAAATGCCCACTTTGTTTTCCAAAAGCTGTGCTGTGAGATTATACATAATGTTAACGTTTCTGTTAAATTGGATAAATGCACATGAATGGAAAAGTTTCATGCAAATGAAACTAAGAACATGTGTTGTATTAATGCAAAAATTGTGCGGGCTCATTTTGTTGCCAAAGGGATCTCTCCACACCTGCTATTACTACCATCAAAACTAAGACCAGCTTCCAGTCAGGTGAGTTACACAGATTTTCATTTGGAAACACTGTAAAACAAAGTGTCATTAAGCAGCAAAATACAATACTTTTGGACTATGCATGCTCAGGAATGCTTCTGACTGTCAAGGACAAAGCCAAAACCAGGGGTCTCCTGGTCTCTAGGCTGCTAAAATTGAGTGTACCAGCTACCATTGTCTTCTGCTAACCTATATGAATACAGTTTCAGCTCTGTTTTCCTCAATCTGTGTATCCCAGTGAGGTGTTTGAATCACTGACCCTGAAGGTATTAAAAGAATACTTTGATGTTGCGTTGAGGGACATGGCTTAGAGAGAACTGCTGGTGATAAGTGGACTGGATGATCTTGTAGGTCTTTCCCAATCTTGGTCATTCTATGATTCTATGATTCTGTCTCAGTGGATGGTGAGCAGATGGAAAGACTGTCTAAATAGCAGAGTTATTTATAACAATCAAAAGATCAGCATAAATAAAATAAATGACAGTGTAGATTTACACTGTCTAAAATGTGCCTAAACTTAGAAGTATGTAAGCAAACATTTAAATATTCAGTCAATATCTAAGCTCTGATAATTATGGAACAGATCCTTCTGGATGACGTGCTTGATTACATGAGGAATGAGCGTGTGATCCAAGACAGCCAGCATGGCTTCACCAGGGGAAGTTCATGCCTAACCAATCTCATGGCCTTCTATGATGGAATGACAGTATTGCTGAACAAAGGGAAGGCGACTGATGTCATTTACCTAGACTTGAGCAAGCACTTTGACATGGTCCCCCACCACATTCTTATCTTCAGATTGGAGGGAAGTGAATTGGGTGGACCACCCTATGGATAAGAAATTGGTTAAAAGGCCACAGACAGAGGGGGGTCATCAATGGTTCTATGTCCAGGCGATGGCTGGTAATGAGCGGCATCCCCCAGGGGTCTGTCTTGGGACCGGTGCTCTTTAACATGTTTATCAATCTCATCGATGACGGAATCGAGTGCACTCTCAGCAAGCTTGCTGATGGTACCAAGCTGAGTGGTGTGGATGACACAGTGGAAGGAAGGATGGAATACCATTCAGAGGGACCTCAACAGGCTTGAAAATTGGGCCTGGGTGTACCTAATTAGATTCAACACAGCAAAGTGCAAGGTTTTGCACTTGGGTTGGAGGAATCCCAAGCATCCATACAGACTGGAAGAAGTCCTTGTGAGCAACCCTGCAGAGAAGGACCTGGGGGTCCTGATGGATGAAAAACTTAAGACAGCAGTGCGCTCAGAAAGCAAATGTTATCCTGGGCTCCATCAAAAGAGGGGCAGCCAGCAGGGACAAGAAGGTGATTGTCCCTCTCTACTCTGCTCTTGTGAGGCCCCATCTGGAGTACTGCGTCCAGATCTGGAGCTGCCAGTACAGGAAAGACAGGGAGCTGTTGGAGAGAGTCCAGAGGAAAGCCACAAAGATGATCAGGGGACTGGAGCACCTCCCCTATGAAGACAAGCTGAGGGAGCTGGGCTTATTCAGCCTGGAGAAAAGAAGGCTGTGGGGTGACCTAATTGCAGCCTTTCAGTACCTAAAGGGAGCCTATAAACAGGAGGGGAATCAATTCTTTGAAAGTGTTGATAACTGCAGGACAAGGGGAAATGGTTTTAAGTTGAGGGAGGGAAGAGTTAGGTTGGATGTCAGGGGGAAGTTCTTCACAGAGGGAGTGTTGAGGTGCTGGAACAGGCTGCCCAGAGAGGTTGTGGATGCCCCATCCCTGAAGGTGTTCAAGGCCAGATTGGATGGGGCCCTGGGCAGCCTGGTCTAGTATTAAATGTGGAAGTTGTTAGCCCTGCCTGTAGTGGGGGGGTTGGAGATTCATGATCCTTGAGGTCCCTTCCAACCTGGGCCATTCTGTGATTTTGTGATAATTATCAAAAATTTCAGAAATACAGTTGGCAACGCCTAGAGAGCTATTCAGCTTTTAACAACAGACTCTGTGGCACGATTGCTTTATATGATTATAAGCATTTAATCCCATCTAAGACATTCTGGAATATCAGAGATAACTGCGTGGAACTAGCTTACACAGAGGGTAGATGCCCATACAGAGTGATAGCTGGAGCCCAGGTGAGATACTGCAGAATATTTCAAATGCTGTTGTCTTCCTATGATAAGGAGCTGAATCACAACTGGCATTTGATCAGCTGTGATCTCTAGCATCTACAAGATTCAATTAACTTATCCAAATTTACATTTCTGACACAGTTGAGATGCCCCAGGAGAGCTAAGAATGCTCAGTAAAGTATTTACAGCAGGCTTTGTTTATATCTTTATTGGCAGATGGAGGCAAGAGACTCAACATAGACTTAAATGTGTCACCTGACATCTAGTGCCCATCCATGCCCTACGTCTCCGTTAACTAGCACAAGAGATTTAAACAATTTCTGTTACTCACCTGGAGAAAACTACTACATGGACACCTAAATTTCATGGAACTACAGAATAGTGCAATTTGGAAAGAGCCCCAGGAGGTCATCTGGTTAAATTTCTAATGGAAATGGGTGCCCAAATGAGATTACCTAGTACACTGTCCAGTTACATCTTAAAAACATTCAGCGACAGGTCCTCCATATCATCCCTGGGGAAGTCATTACAGTGATTGACTGTTTTCACAGTTTTTACGTTTTCACGTAAAAAAACGTTTTTTATATTAAGATAAGAAACATAATGTCCAAAACCAGACTTGAGTACTACAAACAATCTTTTAGTTTTTGAAAGCACTTTTCTTTCATCTTACCTTTTAAATTCTAAGTCAAAAATTGCCTTTTTGTGTGAGTTTGTACAGCACTGTACTGATTTAGGTCATAGAAGTTGATACAGTAGAAGGGAAACTTATCTGATAACTATTCAGGAAAGCTGTGCATTAGTCCCTTATAAATTGAATTTCTGCTTAATATATATTGTCCTCTGTAATTGTATGCTTTATATAAGTAAAATAGAAAAAAATAGCAAAAAAATACACTAACCATGGAATTACATTTGTTAAATCTGACACTAGAAGACTAGAATTAGTAAAAAGTAGTGCACATAAGTTATAAAGATTTCTATGATACAAAAATAAAAAAGAGAAATACAAGAACATGCTACATTATTATTATAAAATGAACGACAGTGAAATTTTGTAGATAACAAATGACAAGTTACCCATCAAAAAGAATGCAGACATAGTCATGATCGTAGACTGGCTGCAGTGGTGGAACTCATACACAAAATTATGAATTAAACCTTCAAAATGAAAGAGTAAGACATAGAGAGAAATGAAAGATAATGTGGTGCTTGTCTCTGTTGTGATTAAGAAAGATGATATAATAGTTTCCCTGAATGGGTCATCATCAACAGAAAGATAGATCTAAAGCATTTTTTTTTTCCTTAGAATTTAGTCCAAAAGTATAAAAGTCAGCATCGTTCAAAACCACTGTCTCTGTAAGAGAGAATGTGACTTCTGTTTTAATTGTTCTAATATCATCCATAAACCTACTGTTCAGACGGATGTTTCTCATGCATAATCTTTACTTTGCTGAAGCCCGTTAGCTTATGCCCTTTTCTATACTACAATCTCATTACAAAGCATACTTAGCTGCTAAAGAACTACATCTGGTTATCATACTACATAAATGTTGTGAGTGTCTTCTACTTGCATAAAGTAAAAGAGACTGCCACAAATTCGTATGTATTGTAATTCCTTTCTGTATATTTTTACAACAGCTGTTTTTTGTTTTGTTTTGTTTTGTTTTAAAGCGTGAAATGATAGATGAGAAAAAAAAAAAAAATCAAAAATTCTCATCTCCTTCAGCTCTTTAACTGAAATGGTATTGGACATAGCAAGCCTGCTATGCCATGAAATGTATCTTCAGTTCCCATATGTTTGTTCCAAATTTAGTTGAGCATAGAGAGTTTATTTGTTTTTAAGATTTTAGAGACCGTATGAGAAGTTAATGGTATCCTGGGGAACTCAGATTTTCTTCTGGAAATACCATTGCATAAAAGAGTCTAGAGAGGCATCTGTAGAATTCTACTATACCATGAGATCACATAATCTTTAATCTCTGCTCAAGGTGTCTGCAGTTGTTTCTACCCACATGATCAATGTAAATCTTTTTACCTCTGTAATGCATTTACGTGGAAAGAATTTGGTAATGGAAGGACTGCAGGGCTGGCCTCAGAGAGAGCAGATCAGGAGCTGCCCTCATGCTGGGCAGGACCAGTTCCAAGCTGCTTCAAAACAAATCAATTCTTTGCCAAAGCTGAGCCAATGGTGAAATGTGGTGCCTCTGTGATAATATATTTAAGAAAAGGTAAAAAGTATTGTGTAACAACTGTTACAGAGAAGAGTGAGAAAAAATGTGAGAGAAACAACCATGCAGGCAAACAAAGTTAATGAAAAAGGGACAGGAAATATTCTAGGCAACTCAGATTAGATAATCTGGCAGCCCTTGAGGAAGGTACTACCAGGGATATTGGCCCCTGAAGCTCATGGTTAACACTGGAGCAGGTGAGTATGGCTGAAGCAAGCTACAGCTCATGGAGGAAAAAGCAGGAAAAAGCTCTGCTCCTGCCAAAAGTGTACCTACTGGAGTAGTCCTTTCCTGAATTACTGGACACCATGGAAATGCTAGAACAATTTGTGAAGGACTATTCCATGGGAAAGACTCCAGGCTAAAGTTGGGGAACAATACAAGGAAGCAACAACAGAGAAAAAATGTTATGAGCAAGTCCCAGAACCCATTCTTTATCCCACTCTAATTCACTCATGGAGAGGGAGAGAAGACAGAAGAATGAAGTTGAATAAATGAAGATAGAATTAAGGAGTTGAGCCTGGGAAGAAGAAACAGTATATGTTTAGCTTTGTTTCTCGCTATCCTACATTTATACTAATTGTTAATAAATTAAATTACTCTTCTCTAAGTTGAGTGTCTTTTGGCCACGACAGTAATTAGTCAGTAATTGACAGCAATTGTCTAATTGTCCATATCTCAACCTATGGACTTTTCCATATTATTCTCTTCCTGTCCTGTTGAGGAGGGAGAGCAAGACAGTGTATGAGCACTGCATCCAGAGAAGAACTGCAGATCTAAAAACATCCTTCATACTTGATTTTCTTGCAGAACACTAATTCATAGTTCACAGTGCAGAATATTAAGTACTGATTTTGCTGTGGGTAAGCCTTTTGTTAAAGATCCGTACCTTTGAGACTGTGTTTGGAAGCAGTAATCTGCTGTGTGTGACCAAGTTACCAATACTTGATGTTTTAAAATGCCAGTCTGAAAAAAATTATGGAACTATAGAAACTTATTGACAAATTTTGACCATCATAACATGCCAAAATCAGTTATTTTCTCACTCTTTAATTAAAGCAATGGCAATGCAATAGTTAAATGGCTTACATATGGATTTCAGATAATGTAGTCTTCATAGTGTTTAATAGTTTCAAATTTTCCCACTAACGTGTCACATTTTGAACTTGAAACAGAATATTCAAGCCACTATGACTGGCAGTACCTGAAGACGCATTACCATTTTTTATTCCAAATAATTAAGTGTAACTTCTGTAATGGATCACTTGTTAGCTCACTGCTCAGATATCAGTACATTCTGTGCTCCAGTTATGTGCAATAATCTGCTTTCCAAGGTTTTACTGGGCCTTTATTAGGAACAAATTTTATGATGAGCATAGTGTCAGAGGCATGCACTTTCCAAACTACCCATGACTAATATACTACATCAGATCACAAGGTAGGAAAACCAAATAAACAACAACAACAACAAAACAGAGAGAGATTTTGTTGATTTTGAATTATTTTGACAGACTAAGACTTTCAGTAAGGGAGGAAAATGTTTTGTCTCTTATTGCTTCTTATGTTAAGACAGATTCAGTTGTTTCGGGATATTGAATTTTTCATTTAAGCTTATTTTTTGCATTCTTGAAGAAGTTCCAAATGGACATCTCGGAGCCTAAAATACTCTGTTTATCCACAACACATAAGAAGTTCCATAAGCTGGCTTCCCTATCCAGTCTGGAACCCTCCTCCTTTCTATGTGTACTTATGAATAAATGTGGATGTATGATTACTTTCTGGATGTAGTTCTGGATGTCAGTGGTGGAGCAGCTGTGGCATTTTAAAAACAGTCCCTTGAGGATTTACTCAGTGCACTAGAGTATCTTATGTAAGTTTTAAGCCATGCTGGCTACAGTGATCTTCATACTGGAACCAAGACAACTTTGAATGTGCCATGTTGTATCCAAATTGGCAATTCAAACAAAATTGTTCCATGGCTCATTGTAATGTCAGATACCATTGTATTAGACTACTACTTTTTAAAGTTTTCTAAACAAAACTGAATCACAATGTGAGATGTCAGTGACTCCAAAACCTGAAATCTCACCTAGTTAGGTCACAATTTTCATGATTAAATAGAAAATGATAAATTTATTGTATCTACTCCATCTCAGATCTCTTTCATCCAAATCCATTACATTTCTTTGTTTGTTTGCTTGTTTTTAATTTAGAAGTGCAAAAACTTTCATAAAGTCCCTTATTAGCAAAAATATAAAGGCTTATAAAATCTGAAGAAGCTAAAACAAACTAGAAAAATAAATTGAAATCCTTCACTATTGCTCCAAGTTCTCCTCATGGATTGAAATCTCTGTAGAAAAAAACAAAACAAACAAACAAACAACAACAACAAACAAAAAAACGTTGCTTTGATAAATCTGATGAAAGAATAGGACTTTGATGCTCCCCAATATAGATGTTGTGAAGATACAGAGATATTTCTAAATGGTTCTATAAATGCAAATTATTAGCAATGATCTTAATGATCATTTCTGCTCGTTACAGTGAAAGTACATATAGTTATATACAATAAGGAAAAGAAAAGAAGAAAAAGGAGGTTAGTCTGTAAGATGATATTGTTCCATCGCTGAACCTCTCCTTTGAGGTTTGAAAGTACTTTGAGCAAATTAGGACCCTTTTAACCTTTTCCATAGATAATTATATGAGCATTGTGCTGTGTGCTTAAGGCTCCCAGTGATGCAGTGAAATGGACAAGCTGTATCCGACTCACTGGAAAAGTCTGAGTTGGGTTGAAGGATGACTCTTACCACCCAGTTCACTGTCCTTGTCTGAACACTGACATCACATGCAAAGTAATATATTCTAAAAGAAACTTACTTTGGAAGTATCCTAGTCAAGTAATGCATTCTGTTCTTACTCCCTACACTTTGGATTTCAAACTGTTTATTTCACATAAACAGTTCATATTCAATCTGGCTCATGAAAAGAGACAAAATATATCCAAAGTAATTGAGAAAGAGGCTTCCCTCATTTTTTCCTGCTTTCAAATACCTATAACCTGACTGAGTAGATCTGTATTTGCAAGGAAATACACTGAAGAAACAGACATTATGTTCCTTTATGTTTGTAAAAGGTATTTTCATTCAGATATTGTTCTAAGTAATCTTTCAAATGTTGCATTGAATATTAGACAACATAGACATTCAAATACTTTTTCTACTGCAGTATTCTGATTTTTGCTTCATGTCACACCAATGTAAACATAACAATCAACATAATTTATAGCAAGGTAAAAATAATAATAATAATAATAATAATAATAATAATAATAATAATAATAATAATAATAATAATAATAATAATAATACCAAAACAGTTAGAAATCCTGCTGGTGGCTGAAAGAACTTGTAGAATTAATTTTTTATTTTTTTATTTTTTTCCATTACACAAGTGATGTGTTAGACACCCAGATATATTATAAATGCAATAAAATCAAGGAGGTTTGGGGTGTTTCTTAGAGGACTCTTGTATTCCTTTAAAATATTTTCCATTGGGAACTTTGGGAAAAAACAGGATATGTGAACTATGGATTTGGACATGCTTAGATGACATGAAAAGTTCTACTCAGTGAGGCTTTTGTGAGGGAATATTTTAATACACTGTACGTTAGGCTCATTAAATGAATACGTGGAATTTTATGTATTTTTTTTGTGTTTTTAAAAAAATATTGGGTGAAAAGAAGTGTGGGTGGTGATTTTATATCTGTACCAACCCAGGAATTTGAAGTAGTCTTCTCTTGAGTAAATCCTCTAAGAGAAGGAAATGACAAACAAAGCCAAAACTTGGGGACTAGACTCAGTAAAGTGGGGATCAAGCTCACTTCCCTGATTTGTGAGTATTTGGGATAACTTCAATAAGGATAAGGAAGCTTAGAAAGTTTGCCTTTAGGCCCATTTGAAAACATAAAATGGAAAAAACTCCTACTTTTTCATTCATTTCCACTATTAAAATTAGTTATTTCAAGTATCAGTCAAATTCAACCAAATGTATGGTATGATCTATAGAAAGTGTAGCAACAGGTAAAGCTATCTGAGCTCTGAGCTATTTGGCAGCACTATAGGAAATAATCACGTGCCTCTATCGTCAGTTAGATTATAAATCAGTCATTGCACCAAAACTGAGATTCAACTCACAATCCACGGAAACAAATTTAAACAGACTAATTTAACTCTGATAAGTTTTCTTCAACATTTAAAATTAGAAACTCAGTTGGAATGTTTCTTGTTTCTGAGTGTATGTGTTGCCATAGCTATACATTGCAGCATTCGTATAGGTTCTTGGAAACTAGGCATCTAAAGCAGAAATACCCCATTTCCACTGCCTTGCCTAGTCATCTCAGGGCTGGGGCTGATCTCAGTTCCTTTCTCCGTGAGCAATTCTGACACCCACCCACATACCATCTCTGGAAATATTTGTGAACCACTTTTTGAAGTGTTATTCCCATAATCTCAGAGCAGATTATCAGATGTTTCTTACTATATGATATCTGCTCCTTGTGACATCCTCTCATATGGCAACCAGCTTCCAGGTGGCATTGTTATGTTCGCAAGTCACATTCCTGGTTTCTCATTCATCAATTAAAGTTCTCCCATGCTCTGAGCGCTTACATCTCTTGCCTTTACACTGAATCAGCTTCACCTTGTGGAATTAACCTGCACGTCTTAACCAACCTATCATCATTTCTCCAGCTCCAAATGTCTGCCTTTATTTCCATTCTAGTCTTTTAGCTTCAACCCTGTTCAATACAAAGGGTTCAAATATTATATCCCTAAGACAATGTAGATAGAAGCACCTAACACCATCTAGAAGCAATTTTTGTTGCTTTCAGACCCTAAACCAAGCCCTGGAATTTAGGCAGAAACATCCCATCTCTTTTGATCCTTTAATTCCTCTCAAATCATAGGCTCTGCAATGGATTTACTTGCAACAATGATTTATTTGTAGTTTTTGCTTGAACATGTGCCATATGCTCCTGGACTTATCTAATCGGTTTGAATTCTGGGCTGAATATGAAAACAAGTTGTATTTCAGCTATGCAAAAGACTAAGATTCTTAATTATTAAAATGCAAGCACCTATGAAATAAATCCATAAAGTAAGAAAACAATTTATATCACAATGGAAGGTATTTCTTAACTAATGAACTGAATGAACTGCAGAGCTGCTGAACTAATTTATTCTTCTGCAGTAGAGTGTTTCTGCCTTTCACTAACATTTGAGAATTCCCTGTTGAATGTTGACAAAGTTTCAAACCATATCTTAGGAATCCTTTTATTTATCTACTGTTTGAGAGCACAGGGAATAACATGGCCTCTGTTTTAACCGCTTGGTCTCTATCAAATTGTTAAAGGATAGCTATTACACTTATTTTATAATAAATCTTTTTAGGTATATGCATGCTGATTCTTCTACCCTGTTTACCTTTTCTCTCAGGAAATCAGTTGAACTGCAGTGATAAAAAAGAATTACAGTGGTAAACCTACAATGTACTATTCTGCAAGTTACATATCATGAAATGCTTTTTGGCACAAACATCCATTTTATTTCTAGTTTACTGACATATTATACAGGCTACATATAATACATTAATACACTTTTGGGGCTGGGTCACTGTGTCAAAGTCCTATTCATGGACACACTTAAGCATCTGTATAATATGAATGACTTGCTTAGGTCCCTCAGATGCCAAAGGAAATTAAGAAACTATTCCAGTGGTATCATGATGTGATGGTGTGATCCCTCCTGCCCTCAAACTCCTTCAGCCTAGCCATTATATCCAAGGCTTTGCTATGGACTGATGCTGATAACACTGTCCTATTAAATATTATGACTTTGAGCCAATCATTTTACCCCATAAATAGTGAGCAGCCCAAGAGTTCTTTGAGTTCCAACTCTCATAGCAAGACTGCATGTGATCTTCACAATTCCTTCTAAATATTGAGGAGCTTGAATGACTGTAGATACAGGGTGGATTATATGACCTAGTTGTTGGGAATAACATATTGGGGTATTCCCCTCTTAAAAGAAGAAAAGTGTGGATGGGATCCAGGGTGGGTTGCAGGGAATACGAAAACAATCCATTCCATGACAGTTCTCTAACAACACAAGACCTGCAAACCGTAGATTGTTACCAGCACCAGGTGAGCTTGGTATGTGGACTCTAAGAGACACAGTATCGAGGATGGAGTGAGGTATAAGACTCCATGGCCAGATTCTGTGATAAGATCACAGGGGTGGGAACTTGGTGTACTATGGAACTGATAAACTATATAATATTCACCTTTAATTAGCAGCTTTTTACCAAACTCCATAAGAGTGGTCGTACAAGTCCATTCAGATGTGGCTAGATGAAATTGCTCAACACTATGGGTGAATCCATGACTGTAAGAGTTCTCACTGGCTGTGGACAAATTCCCTAAGGCCGATCATACAAATCCATTCAAAAACAACTGGACTTGTAGCATTAAAGTAAGTATTAACTCTTTAATACAACACTTGAAAACAAATTTATTATTAAGCAATTTTCTTAAAATAAAATATTCTCCTTTACTCAAGTCAATATGAGAATAAACTAAAATGAAGCACTTCACATAAAAGGCTTTGGTTGTTTATGTTTATTTGCATACTTCTCATTTTGTTTTGAAGAAAAGATATATTATGAAAACTTCTAAGTTTTTTATTCATTAAATATATTTGTTTGCAATTATACAAATATTAAGCTTTACTTAAAACATCTGAGAGAGATGACCATAATAATTTATACAGATATGGATTTGATAAGCTTTCACTGTAATAGCTCCAATTTCATTTCTAAAGAACACTAATTATCAACAAAAACAAAAGTACAAACAAAAGTACTTCAGTTAAAGTTACAAAGTGAAGACAAAACAGCTGTTACACCTATGCAAGCCTTTTGGACTGCAAATGAAGAGGACTGTAATAGTGTAGCCAAGCTCTCAAATATGTTAACACTGAACCTTTTTTTTAAACCGCCTTAACTATGCTCAAGCCCATCTCTAAACTTGTCCTATCTCTGCTGTAAAATTGACTTCTCAGACACACTCCTTTCTGTGGAATGTACTCAGTGCCGCAGGACACAAGATCAAAAACAGCTACAACCCAGCAACTATCTGCTCCACCTACAGCTTTCTGTTTTCAGCTTCCAATTTCTGATAACCTCCCTCTTTTTCCTACTCTTCCTCTACCTCTTTCTCCAACCAAATTTACAGTTCTTTACTCATGAGGCCTTCATCAGGGAATTAGTTTTCTTGTCCTTAGGAAACAAGCAACACAAAGTTGGCATTCTTTTGTCACATTGCTTCCAGTTGTAATCAACAAACCTTTCAAGAACATCAGAATTAAAGGGAAATGAAATATGTTTCCAACCAGAAGCCAGAATTAATTCAAGATCCGTCTTGGAGACTAGGTGGTTCTTATTTCATTTCCAGGCTAACCAGGAGTCTGCGTCTCATTTCAGTGCTGGTAATTCCTAAGACTCTTGGAAAAAAACAGGCAGCCTGCTGTTCCCAACTATCTTTATAATATTTTCCAGCTCTGGAAATTGTTGACTAGTATGGCCTTTGAACAAAACATTCACTATGCTAAATTTAGATTACAGTCTTACAGCAAGAGTGTTTTAAAAGAGTAATTACTAGATCAGCACCACTTTAACCACCAGCTGGATCAGAGTAAGTCTTCTTTAATAGTCTTTCAGAAAGTGTTCCCTTCTGGAAAGAAAGATACAGGCAACTATCCAGCTGGTGTCATTTATGAATGCTGGAGTACATGGGGCCAGAAGTTTAACTAGGATAGTCAGAAGAATAGCAAAAGTATCCACAGAACTACCTGCTCTAACCTATTAATGTCTCAGTTTCAGGAACTCAGAGTTCCTAATTCTCCACAGTCTTTATTATGAAATCATAGTCTGATCTCAGCCTATAAACATTGGGTGTAAAAGAACAAGTAATATAAAAGAGTCAAATATAGGTATAGACTTGATTCTGTGGAGCTCTGACAGTGTTTTAGAGAGAAAAAATTTTGAGTAATGTAGGTATATGCCTTACCTTTCCACTTGGCCTGTGGTTCAGGCATTAATCTCTGGAATTTAATGCTTTAGTAATTGAAAGGTAGCCAGATTATGGAATAGCAATGCATTCTATATCACCCAGTAAAAGAGGCTATAGAAAAGAAGAAATGTAGATATGCATTTGAAATGAACTATTTTTTTCATGAGCATCAGGTAGGTCAAATCACTCATACAAATTTTCCAAATCATTTGTTAGAGCTACTGTGGCTCTCTGTTAATGACAAAAGAAATCCATATACTCTAGATTACAATTTACATGGAAAAAGTGGAATTCAGTTTCAGACTAAGGCTTAAACTAAGATCTCCAAAGTAATTTCAGATGGCCTGAAATGTAGGTCTGGAAAGTCATAAGAGTGGTACCATACCTACAGCTTTGACCATGTATCTTGAGTGCTTTGAAACATCTCAAATAACAGTACAGTTATAACAGTAAGTCTAAGTCTAGAATAGTTTACTACACTTTATGTCTTTTTAGAAGTGAACTGCTCACTTATTCCTATTGGTAGTTGACTATGTTATCAATAAATATAAAAGAAATGTAAATACCTCTCTCACACATAAGTGAATTTCATGTAGGCATATTAGTCTTGATTTAAATACCATGTCTAGTTTTAAAAGTAACAACAAGTCTATGTGGTGCGACAGAAGGAGATACATTGGATCTTGACTGTAGCAGCTCAGAGTAGTATTCATTTAGAAATAATGACATCAAAGGTTGAAGAATAAAGTAGAAGGTGAAATAGATGTACATAAGGAGCCAAAAGTTTTTAAGAAAATGAGATAACGCTGGTCAAGTTGGTGATCAATATGATGGCCAGTGGTTTTTGTTTGATGTTAGCTTGCTTATTCATAAGCAACTCAGGGAACAATTTTAAAGAATGATTTGAAAATTAAAGAGATTCCTTTGCAGATGTGTCATGAGTATTAGCATGGAGAAGAATATGAATACGCTCATTCTGAAATTCAAAAAGTGACCATATTTTGACAAGTTGGGAAGAAAAATATTTCCTTGTTGTAAGACTGAGGTTTTATATAGGTCCACTGAACAGAGCTACAAAAAAGTCTTAAAAAAAATCAGATTTTTCTAAAGTGCACACATTCCTGTCAGTCTTCTTCTATGGGATTTCTGCTATGAAACTGGTGATTACATTGGAATTTCAGAAACAACTTTTTGGGCTCCCGAAACAAAGGGAGGAGTCCTTCCCAGAGCAAGAGAATTAAGTTGGCTGGAAGAATTGCTGGCTTTAGAAAACAACCAGGACCATATTGTGATCATAATGAGATTTTCTTACATTTTTCTAAGATTTACATGAGAGCTATGAAGGAACATGGACCAGTTATCAGACAACTCACAGAAAAATAACTATTTTAGTGTGACAGACTTTCTCTGACAGTGCCAGATATACTACATAAGCACAAGTAGTCTGGCTTTTAAAAAGGATGTGTCTTAAAGCATTAGTTGCAGCTACATAAAGTATATTTGCATTATATAATATATTTTATTTGAATGTTTTTTGTATACTCAAATCTATGTTTAAAACAAAGAATGAAGTTTCATTTCATTCATTCTTTGTAGAAATACTTCTCTGAGATATAATACTACATTACAAAATGAAATTAACTCTGAAATGTCATTCTAGTAGAATGAATTCTGTTTAGAGTATACTTTAATCCAATTTAGTTGTTAACATCCCTACTCTGCAGCCTCAGGTAGGAATTTTATTACCATAATGAATTTCTGTGGGAAAAGAAATTTCTTGTCAGTGAAGTTGGTTTGTATGCTTTGTTAATGGTTTGAATAAGGATTCAACACCTCCACAGTTCTGAATTAAGAAATAATCTCTGCAAATTACTTTAGCAGTTTATATATATTCATCAAGATTCTTCTACAGCCTTCTAAGCAGGCTCATATTTAACTATGCACCGTGCAGTTAAAGGAAAAAGAACAGCATACTGTTTCTAAATAGACCGTGGTGTACATGTTAAAAGTAGTTAACTTATACGATGATCAGAGGGCTGAAGGACCTCCCCAATAAGGATAGGCTGAGGGAGGTGGGGGCTCTTCAGCCTGGAGAAGAGAAGGCTCTGAGGAGACCTTGTAGCGACCTTCCAGTAACTGAACGGGACCTACAGGAAAACTGGGGACGGACTTTTTATAAGGGCAGGTAGCTACAGAATGAGGAGAAATGGTTTTAAACTGGAAGAGGGTAGACTTAGACAAAAATTTAGACTTAATAGAAATTCTTAACTGTGAGGGTGGTAAGGCACTGGAACATGTTGCTCAGAGAGGTTGAGGATGCCCCCTCCCTGGAAGCATTTAAGGCCTGTCTGAATGGAGTTTTAAACACCCCAGTCTAGTGGGAGGTGTTTAAACTATACAGTCTAGTGGGAGGTGATTAAAACTAGATCATCTTAAAGGTCCCTTCCAACACAATGTACACACTATGATTCTATGATATCAGAGATAAATTAATAAATGTGTATTCCTTTCGCTTACTATTATTTGAAAAGCCAAGAAACTGAATTTTTTTTTAATTCAGAATTCAGTAAGTTAATCAATTAACAGCATGAAATTGGGGTGACTTCCTTGAACTCAGGGTCTTTTGAAGCACTTCTAGTTCAATGAACATTTTGCTAACAGCAGGAAAGGTTTAAGTGGATTTTTCCCTGAGAGCCTAAAGTTCTAGTCTTCCTCTCCATGTTCAAGAAAGTGAGGTCATAGATACCCTACACTTCCTTTAAAAGGGGATTGAGCTTGAACCCTGTAATGAATTTACAGATGGATTAAACTCAGACTGAGTGAGAAGTCTGGTATCCCCAGAGATCATTTCAGAGAGTATGCACTTAGTCTTTCATGGTTTTTCACTGTTTCACTATCTTCAGTGATAGCATTCTCTGAGGAGAAATACAACTGTTAAGCGTTCAGTTTTGGCAAATTTCACCACTATGAATTTTAATGAAACTTCTAAATTTCATCATTTTCTGTGAATAATTTAAAAACAAACAAACAAACAACAACAAAAACACAAAATTTTAAATCCATTGAATACTTTGTAAACATATGATTTAAGTCTTGTTGGACTAAATTATTTCTTGCAGGAAAATCTTACTGCCTGGAAACAGAGTAATCTGCCCTTACTTGATGATAAATCTTTGTTGCTATCCTCAAAATTTTTTAATGTGGAATGGGAAAATTGTTCTAAGTGGTTCACAAAGTTGTTGCTGCAATAAAGATAATCTTTTCCATACTTCTGAAATATGTACTCCATACTCCTGAATTCTTCTGTACACACAGAGATTCCATGGCTCAAGTACTGAAGTGCACATCCTAATTAGGATTTAGGTACATAAAGTTGGTGTGCATCCAGAACAGTGTCCACACATTTGCTGTCTTAGCTGTGAGACAGTGTAAACAAATATAGAGACCTTCATAACTAATTATAAACTTAATAACTAATAATAACCACCATTTTTCAGACAACAATTTCTGACAGATATCATACAATAATTAACTAGACAATAATAATTTAATCATGTATCCCTTGTCCTGATGCAATCATGTTTGATACTGGATAAATAACATATATATTTCCATTTTTGCTCTTTCTCATGCAGTTGATTAACTTTATTCTTTACTTATTCCCTATTACAGACTAAAAAATATGTAGTATTTCAGAAACAGTGGTTGAAATGCTAATGTATCCAGTATCCTCATATCCATAGTTTTTACTTAAAACAAAACATGTTACATTCTTGATGGAGGTAAACTGTAACTCATGAAAACAGTAGCTTTTTTTTTTTTGTTTCCCAACTTTTGTTAATGTTTCAGGCTTTTTTCCTTTTCCTTGTTATTCTTTCTATTTATTTCCTTTTTCCCCTTTTTCTTTTCCTTTTTTTTCCCCTTTTTATTTTCCTTTTTTTTTCCCCTTTTTCTTTTCCTTTTCCTCTACCTTTTTTATTTTTCATTTTATTTTTCTTTTTTCTTTTTCTCTAATTAATTAATTATTCCAGTTTGCTAAGGCTTTTGGAAGCATAAATTAAAGTCAGGCTCACTTTCCAAGCCAAACACTACCTTATTTTCTTATCATATTTGGAAATCAGTCATTTTTCCACACCTTAGGTCTCCCCCATTCTGCAGAAATGAACTTGTTACCACTTAAAAATATATACTCTGTTCATGAGGTGAGATACATGTTCTCAGACATATTCATTAAATTTTCCCCAAGCTATTGGGGCAGCCATACATAGCAAAGTTTTTGTTCTGAATCCAAGATCTGTCAATTATCAGCAACTCCAAAACTTTCAGTAGCAGATATCTTTGAGGCTCAAAAAGAACTGTTCGATCTTCTTTCAATTGTGGTTTCATTCATCTCATTGTGTTCTCCATTGTCACAAGGAATTGTCTTTTGCTCTTTGTTTAACACTCTTTAATTTTTCAAAGTATCATTTTCCTCTTATAGTACTTTAAGGAGTTCAGTCTTCTTGAGCTGTACTTTGACATTTTTTCATTACTATATCAGACAGAACACTTCTCATCACTAAATATTCCTGAGTTGAACCTGTACTACAGAAAAATGCAAAATCATTTCTCATTAGCACTTATTCCAGGCTTCATTGCTAGTCAGTAAGTTAGCAGCAGCAAACAGAAATCTGTGCCCCTGCATATGCAACTAGAATCCCTGGTCAGGAAAAATAAAATTAGCCCTAGACTGACTCCTTTTAAATTCCTACTGTTAAATAAATAAAGCTCTTCAAAAGCTGGACAAATTTGGAGTGGAGGCCTAGGAGTGTTTCATCAGTTGCTTTATGTGTAAGTTCTTTATCACATTTGACAATGAAAATATAAACACTTCTGCTGGGATTTCTGAAATACACATTGACAGCTGAGTTTGCAATAGTGTCATATAGAGAAACAAGCACTTCCAGGCTATGATACACTTGACCTATTTTTGACATCTCTTTTAAAATGGAATGAAATAAGACGGCTAAATATATTCCCCTGTATGCGAAGAAATTCTTCTTTGACCAGCCATAGATTTTTGATGTCTAATTCGTAAAATGTATTGTATACTTACTTCCATTCTGTCTTAATAATTTGAAAAGTTAAGCTCAAAGAATATAAGGACACCACCATTTAAAGCCATATTCAGGGACATCAAAGCATTAGTGTTTACCAAGGTAAATACAGGTATCAATAATACAAATAAACAAAACTAGTTTCAACCCAGTATAAGATCTACCATTTAAGAATGATGCTGTGATTTAACCGATGGACAGTTAACCACCACACAGCTATTTGTTCACTTCCATCAGGAGGAGGATAGTAGAGAAAATCAGAAACGGGTAAAACTCAAGCTAAATTTCAACAGACAGAAAACAAAAGCATAATAGTAATAATAGTCATCATAAATAGAACATTCAAAACAAGTTGTGTGCAGTGCAATTGCTCACCTGCCTACTGACTGATGCTTAGGTAATCCCCAAGCACTAAAAATGCTATAAAATGCATTTGTCATTTCCTCTGTGTCTCGGAGACCAGATTCAGTAACCAAGTAATTCTTACTCAGGGTAAAAGTAGTATTATTTTGAGGTTCTGAACACCTTGCAGTCAAACCAATTATAGAGAGTCTTACTCATGTCTCTATAACTACTTTGAACAGTGGCAGCCTATCATATTCACTGATCCATTTAGGCTTCTCATTCCCTTTCCATTTTTACTCTATGGGGTCTAAAAGATAGACAGAGCTTTGACAAGTGCCACTACTGGATGAGTGTTATCCACTGCAGGCAACTTAAATCAGAGTGGGAGATGAATGACTGATTGTCTCTGTTCTAAATATTATCCTTTCAGAAATACAGATAGAAGGCTCCATGCCTTGAGGAACTCTTCAACCATGATTGTTGCAAAGAGACTCTTTTGATGAAACCAGAATGCTTTCAATAACTATCCAATCCCTTAAAGTTTATATTTATCAAATTTCTAAAGTTAAATAATATCCCTTTCTGCTGCTGGAGGAAAAAAAAAAAAAAAAACAACAAACTTTTTGTACATTTCCTAGTAGTCAGGCCAATCTCCCAGGAAACACAAAGGTTGAGTGTATGTATCATCTGAATCATTTTCAGGAAGTCATCAGCATGCAAGGCCATAGTTTTCCCAAGTTAGGCAGGATGCCTTCATTGCCATTAGTGACAGGAAAACTGGGTGAGTGCTGATTATGAAATAGTATAAGGCACAATGAGTTAGACTGTGTATTCTGAAGCTCCTTGTGGAAGTAAGAAGAGAACAAAGATGGCTAAGTTTCTTTGATGGTTTTTATACCCTAGACCAAGCCAGAGGTCTGATTAGTCAACAGTGAGTTAGAATCAAGACAAAAGAGTTGTGAACAATGATAAATTTGTGGGGATTCGTGTCTGGAGATCTCTCATTTTCAGGCAAAAGGAAGTAACATAGTTGTGTTTATGCAATGGGGGTGTGGGTGTGTATACACAAGAAGAATGTTGCAGTAGATCCAATTTAAAATATTTTTTCTTAATATGTTTCAGAATTGTAGGTGTGACAACAGCTAAGGGATTGAATGGAAAGTTAATAGCTATAAAGATATTAGCTGAGGTTTGTGATAAAAAATAAAGAAGTTAAAGTATTCATAATATTTTTCATAGTTTTTCTACTCACATTTTCAGATTTCTTAATCTTACTCCGTCTCCAATTTTGAGACAATGCTAGTGACTGCTGGCTTGCATGAAGCACTGTGACAGGGAGGCTGCATATAATCTCTGCAGTCAGGGTAATAAGTCACAGAGGAGTGGCTGAGGGAGTTGGAATTGTTCAGTCTAGAGAAGAGGATTCTCAGGGGAGTCCTCATCTCTCTCTACAACTGCCTGAAAGGAGGTTGCAGTGACGTGGGGGGATGCCTCTTCTCTTAGGTGGCAGTGATAAGACAAGTAGGAACGGCCTCAAGTTGCACAAGAGGAAGTTCAGGTTGAATATTAGGAAATATTTATTCTCTGAAAGAGCAGTGATGTATTAGAACAGGTTGCCCAGGGAGGTGGTTGAGTTACTGTTCCTGGAGATGTTTAAGGAAAGAATAGATATCATAACTTTCAGATATGGTTTATTGAGGGGAATATTGGTGTAGGTGTATAGTTGGATTAGATGATTTGGACTTCTTTTCCAGCCTTAATTTTTCTATCATTCTATGAATCCTAGTGGAGAAATCTGAAGCTGAAAGTGAATTTAGCTATAAAATTTGCAAATGTTAATCTTGTATTAACCTTATAAAACCCAGTAGATTATTGTTAGGATGTCAGTATTCTATGGCTCTAAGTTTTCCAACTGAATTGATCAGCAGCTTTTAGCATAGCAGACCTCCCAAGAATAGTATGTTAGAAAAAAGTTGGCTTGTTGCTATAGATCTGTATCTACATCACAAGCCAATTATGTCCTAAATCTACTGGGCTCTTTACACTAGTTGAGACAATCCCAAATATTTATCAGAAAATAAAACATAAGAACTAACTATGAATTATTACAGAAATTTGTGCCTGTTTAGCTCTTAAAGCTGCAGAAGATTATGGCAAATAAAACAATAACAAAATCTGACAGAAAATGTCCCACATAACAAAGAAAAGAGGAGAGGTGCATTGTAATTTTTTTTTTCTTTTGCTATTATTTGGAGCTAAAATTTTCTAATCTGTAGTCACTGGTACTGTAGACCACTGGCATTTGCTCTACTACATGACTTTCACCTGAGATGTAGGTTACTTTCCTCCCCCCTCTCATTTTTATTTAAACAGAATAGGGACTGAAAACCAGAGCTTGAATCTGTACAGATAAAGCATTAGGTACAGTGGCAAACATCTAAAGTGAAAATAAACAAAAGAGAAAACTTTGTCTATAAAGGTAGCCTTAACTACATGGAAAATACCTATATCCTTCTTTATCAAAGTGCTCGGATTTCTCTCAGTTCCTTGAATGTAAAGAAGATTAGAGAAATGATAGGGTTTCATATGACCATGCAGATGAAAGTATTATATTTCAAATTATCAAATGTATGAATGTTGATTATAATGGATTATTCTGGACTTCTAAAAGTCCATTAATATTGCAAAGTGAAAACTAGAGATTTATCTACTCACTGAGTTACTCCTACTTAGTTTCATACGTGACATTTAATTCTATCTACATGACTAGAAATGCATTGAATTATTCACCTTTAAGAACTGCTGTGGTAGAAAGTAGCTATTACAGTCAATGGGGGTAATAAAAGAAGAAAAAAATAAAGATGAAAAGAATAAACAACACCATTACCTAAGCATCACCATGCTTTTTCCGTTCCTGGTCTATGAGCATAACTTTGAAGATTTATAAGCCCCTGAGTTTTTACCAAAGTAAACCATGGCAGCTTCTCTATCCCAACAGGAAGATTTTTGATTTTCATGCTTTCAATAAGAGATGAGGTAATTTGCTAGATTTATTCTTGAGCTCATTTAATATCAGGGAAGAATGCATTCTTCTGTGGTCATGTATTGATTTGATCATGTATTGATTTGAGGAAATTCGTTGCGTTAGTTGATGATAATGGGGACTATTTGTAGCCATGGCTTCTACCCAGATACCATTATATTTGTCCTTGAACACCATTATAAACTGAGAAACTGATTCATCTTTTTTTTTGGTTGATTTTGTATTCCAGAGAGCTGCTAAGTTTCAGTACAGAAATGATTTGATTTTCCAATAAACATTATAAAAATGTTTGAGCTAAATTATGCTGAAAAAGAATACATATTTGTTTTATATGTTACCTGTATATCTTTCAAGATCTGTCCAAGAATGCCTGCATTAACTCTGGATTTGGAGAAAGCTCTGAACTTCCTCTTACCAACCTCAAATATTCTGTAATGAAAAATGACAAAACTATTAAAAAGAAATTTATTTCCAGTCAGCAATAGCAAAGCACATTGAGATCAAACAAATGTGTCCTACTTGCAGAGGCTGAACTTATTTTTGTGTTGCTCCTGAAAACTACTTTGGCAAAAACAGAGCAATCACAGGTCAAGCGGAGACTTTCTGCCTTGCAGGCAGAGGTCTTAATTTTATGGGTTGCACAACAATCTAACTATTGAAAAAGTTAAAAAATCTGAGTGTTTCAGCTGGACCCCTCTAGGCATCAGTTTCATGGGTTCTCTATGAAAAATTGAGTTTATAAAGCTGAAGGACTATACATCATTTAAGCCTTTGGAGTAGGTCTATAGACAGTTCTCTAGACTGAATTTTATTCTACGTTTTCCTGATGTCTAACATAGACAGTTCTTCCATCCTTGAAAATTTTAGATCCTTTCAAGTCAGAAGGACTGACATATGATACGTCTAATAACTGGAGGATTATAACTAATTATGACAAAGACATATCTGATGACTGATCTACAAGGTTCTTCAGAACCTGAACAATATCATATTGTAATCACCTGTTTCCCCTCAAGTTCCTCCTTCAGACAGTTATTCCATGAATTGTTGGGAAATTCCCAGGTGGCAACTGTCATAAGTGATTATGTGAGTTGTTTCATGTATATCTTATAAATATTAAACTACTCAAAACTGTTTATTTGGCTGTGCATATAGCTAATATACAGACAATGTGTGTGATTGCCTCATATAACTTCAGCTATTTGAAAGTTTATTCTATTGTAAAGCTAGACTCCTTCCAGTTCAAGCAGGAGGGGAAAAAAAAAAAAAGACATCCCATAGTCTCATTAATTTTGTCCTAGGAGAGGAATATGTGTTGAGTAAGAAAGAATACCTTCTTGAAGCAGCTTTCCTCTGTTATCTACAAAACTGAGTAAAGATACAGCACCAAAGGACCCAGAAGAGAAGGCAATGAGGTTAGTCATATTTCACATGTACATGTCAAGTTAACACTCCAGGTACTTAAAATTTCATCCACTTTGTGTATTAATAAATAAGGAAAATATGACTCATTAAACTGAAGAGGAAAGTGAAGCAAAAAAAGTAAGCAGCTTACAAGAATCTTGTAGAATACCTGAGAATCAGAACTAGATATTCTAGAACTTGGGTTATGTATTAAGTTTTGCCCTACCATTCTTAATCTTGCCTCTTTTAAATTCTTATCGTTACACGTTATATCACATATTTTCTATTTATATATAAAATGTATATTTTTCATAGATAAACTTAAAAATGAAGTTGATTATATACATCTCAACATATTATGTTGATACTAACATGCACACTGTACAATACTAACTCATGTGAAGGGCCTTACAAAACAAAAGACAATTATAAAAAACATCAGTTCCAGGTTACTATCAATTCTCAAAATTAGTAGCTGAAATACCATTCTTACTGAACCTGTGCTGCCTTACACGCAAACTCAAGTGATATATTCTTTATTTCTACTGTCTTCCTAGAAAATATTTATTCTAATTTAGCTAATTCATGAAAAGTCAAGATAGACTGCAAAAAGAGATGGAGGAAATTACTGGACCAGAGCAGAGATATGGAAGAAAGATGAAAAGGAGAACTGTTCCAACACAGAGTATATTTAATGAAACATTTGAATCTTTTACAAGTAAAAACTTCAGTTGAGGATCTAGTCCAGAATTAACTGGCATAACTCCACCAAGATAGCTCAGCCAATTTACAACAGCTGAAGACCTGACCCAGTGTCCTTCTGTGAAGTAATATATTTCCTCTTTTCCAGAAAACATTACTGTAAATGTGTGAGATTTTGCAGGTTCTTTTAGTGCACAGTGCTAATTATATTAAATTGTCCATAAAACTCAACCTGAAGTATCCTTACATTATTTACTTATCTTTTTGTTGGTATGTCTGGAGTTTTGTTTCAGCTAAAGCATTGTTTCTTTCTTTTTTTTTTCCCCCCTCATCTTTTTTTTACTCAGTTTCTTAATTTTTACATACACTTGAGAGTTGTAATTTACATTATGCTTTGAAACTGTCTCAATCTATCACCATCTATCTAGTCACACAGGAGAGCATCCAGCTGCCCTTTGTATCTTCTGCTGCTACTTTTACCCTTTCACAGCAATCTGGCTACTTCTCCACTACTGTTCATCCTACACCTAGCATTGGCTGTTGCCAACAGGACAACCTCCATCAACTTACCAGTTTAATACTTGTCCATAAGTACATGCCATAGCTGGTCTGCAAAATGTACTAACCAAAGATAAATTAGCTATATAGTCAAAAGAGATCTTTGTTTATGCTACAGAATACATGTTCTTTCTTGTTTAAACTCTCAGGAAAAGATCATATCTATACTGAGTGAAAGTTTAACGAATGATAAATCTTGGCAATAGCACTTTTATCCTGAGTCATGTGTTAAAGAAAACAGCAACTGACATTTTATTTTGAAGAGTTAAGATATCCAAAGTTTTACCAGCAATGATTAAGTTGATGAATATTCCATTTGGAATAAGAATATAAGACCTACATTTTGAACAAGAAAATGGATTTTGAACAAGAAAAGAGGAGGCATGTGTGCACATGCAAATGCATGCATGCATTGTCAAAATTTCTGTGCTTACCCCAGTTTCTCTTCAGGGAGTAGTCTTAAAACACATCCAAAGACCACTCAATAAATACAGTCAATTAAAAGCTTTTTCTTGTGCCAAAATTTCCAACTATGCTAATTTGTAGTACACTGAGTTGCCTTCGAGGATGCCAGATGGATGAGCTTTAGCACACATGGAACTGCTCAGACAAAAATCTTCTCCAAAAGGTAAGAATTTGACTGTACTCATGGACTGACAAAACAATAGAGGACTCAGTTTGTTTTGGAAATGACTGAACTAGTCTGGAAATAAGTTCTTAAACAGGACAATAAAAACTCTTATGATGGAAGGCTGATTAATGAACATCTGGTCTTGGACTGTACAGTTTGTGCTTTCATTCACAAAGTGGGGACTTTTTGCCTACCTTTCAGATTTGGCAAGTCATTCCAAACTCCTGCGTATGCTTTGCCACATAAAAAGCAGAAAACATTTTTCTCCTGTAGGTGATTTTGTGTTTTTGGGGATGTTGATATGAACTGTTGTTCCAAACAATAGTTAAAATGTGGCTGCATTATACTCTTGTTCTTTGACTTCATTTCAAAGATATTACTTGTTCAGCAAATCCTTTAAGAAGTGCTAATCAGTAACAGAGAAACTGTAAATTAGTGTGGATAGTGAAATACTATCTCTTTCCTCAGGATATGGAAAAAAAGAATGAACCAGCTTTTTTCTTTTCAGTTATAATAACAGGAAAATGTCATATTCTACTAATTGTTTAAGGAGGAACTTTACAAATGTTGGGTGTTATAACTACAAGAGAGACTCTGAAGAGTATCAGATCTTGTCAGATGATGCTCATCTCCTAAAGTCATAATATGTGCAGATTAAACCTGTCCTCCAGAATAGTTTGGAAAAGATTTTCACCTTCTGATGAAACCTGTCATACCCTTCATGTATTCAAGTTGCTTTGTACATTAATCATTTAATTCATTCCTGCAACATGGTTGACAATAAACTGTAATAAGGAAGTGAGAAATTGATTACAAAGTTTGAGGTATCAGCATAATTATTAGATAGATGATTTATAGAGGCATTATTTTTTGTATCCATTTAGTCTGAAGCTAGTGTATTTTTAGTGTAATTCTTCTAAAATCATATTTTTTTTTTAATAATCACCATGACAGCATAAGTATAACATTGCTTCTAGGCTCTGGAAGCACCTTTTTTTTTTTCAGAATACTCAAAAAGCTGAAAAAGAAAAAGTGAAAACTTCATGGGACAGACAGTAAGCAGAACTATGGATGAAGAATGGCCAAAAGCAAGGATAAAAACTGCATGGTAAAGATAGATAGGCTTTGCAATGAAGAATCTTCCAAACAGGATGGATCTTGTGTCATTTTTCAGTTATTGTCTGGAGTTTCATAAAAACAAACTAACAACAAGAAAAAAACTGTCATAATCCTTGGTCTGCCAAATTCTCCTTCTCATTACCCAGTAATAAAAAAAAACAGAATTCAGAGAGATTTTTCATTCTTTGATAGTTTGAAAGAAAGGAATTCAGGAGACATAATGTTACTCTAAGAAGGGGTCAGACTCTTTAACAGTGTCTGTTGTGATACTGAACACAGGACAAGGGGGGTTTCAAATTAAAAGAGGGATGATTTAAACTGAATATATGGAAGACCTTTCTATACAATAAGGTTGATGAGACACTGGAACAGGTTATTCAAAGAGGTGGTGGTTGCCCCATACCTGGAAACTTTCAAGGTCAGTCTGAATGAGGCTCTGAGCTCCTGATCTAGCTGCAGTTGTCCCTGTTCATTGCAGAGGAGTTAGACTAGATGACCTTTAAGAGTCACTTCCAGCTGAAACAATTCTGTGATTCTATAATTCTATACTTGTTAAACAAACTCTGAAAACTTTGGAATAATTTTATTTAGCTTAACAAAAATACTGGAAAAAGAGGGATCAGATTTTCTTTACCACAACCGATATTTACTGCAAAAAGAATGCAATAATATATTTCTTCGTTAAAATGCAATTGTAGCACACAGAAAAAGCAAGCTGAGTGAAGCCAGAAAATGAAATATTTTTTTAAAAGCTGTTTTGAGTAGCTTATTTTGCATTAATTTCCATTTCCTGAAATCTTTTTACTTAATGCTTGCCATAATGCATGCTTTTCTCTTTCAAAATTCAAAAGATTTTGACCACTTAAATAACACTGATTATACTAACCTGTTGATGCTAAGGATTCTTCTAGGCAGGCTGGCCTGAAAACAAATCCTGTGTTGTTGTTTTTCATTTGTTTTTACTTTTTTATTGATTTTATATTGCAATTTTTAAAATTCTATTTGAGAAAGAAACTAAGGCAAAACTGGTAAAGCTTCTTGGGAGATGGGAGACAAGGAGGAAAGGAGTGATGCAGAAAAAAAAGAGAGGTCCAGAGAAGAACTGACATTAACTTGGAGGATAAGGTTCTCTTCTGGCCTGAGAAAAAACAACCTTCATGTTCCTGTTCTGAATCAGGCAGACTTCCCTGAGTTCTGGCTGATTTAGGTTTGGCATTGCTACCTTAAAATTAAATTCTGAACCCAAGGAGTCCCATCCACAAAAGAGAATAAGAGACAGACCAAAATTATTTGCTGCCAGAATTTCTATTTTGGGAAAAAAAATCTTAGTTTCAAGCAGTGTTTAAAATCAAAGTGTTACACTTTAAACACTAAGGATAATATATGCATCTGTTTCATATGCGAGACAGGTAGAGGCCAGGAAAGAGAAGTATTCAGAGATTAGGAATTTAGACTGAGACTTCCTCAATGGACAAGTTTGCTTAATATCAGCTGTAGAAATCCTCTTTATGGCTGCTGGCATCTTTTATGATGTGTATTTTGCATTCTGAAGTGTTTATTTCTCCCCATAGTGTCTAAATGGCTGATTCAGTTGGAAGCATTCACTTATCAAGCACTGAAACTCCAGGAAGTGCAACCCATGCTTAATTTCCTTTCACTGCGTGCATAATTAGTGATGACTCCTTTGGAAGGTGGTTTAAAAAAAGAACCTAGTTTCAATACTCAGAATGGCCATTTGGCCAAGCACAAACCTATACTGGGAGGAGAATGGCTTGAGAGCAGCCTTATGGAGAAGGATTTGGGAGTATCAGCTGATGAAAGATTTAACACAAGCAAGCAATGTGCGCTTGCAACTCAAAAGGCCAACCATATTCTGGGCTGCATCAAGAAGTGTGGTTAGCAGAGCAAGAGAGGGACCACAAGAGTGGACAGGCACTAGAACGTGCTGCTCAGGGAGGTGGTGGAGTCACTGAACCTGGAGATGGTGTAGAAACATTTAGACATAGTGTTGAGGAACTGAGAACTATTGGTGATGGGTGGATGGTTGGACTGGGTGATCCTCTGGGTCTTTTCCAACCTTGGTGATTCTATGGTTCTACGTTTTTTTGTTGTTGTTGTTTTTTGTTTGTTTGTTTTTGTTTTTTTTCCTTTCTCCTAAGTGATACAGTATCATGCTGAGGGCAGAAGGTGAATTGTCCTGTCAGTGTCTGCAATGACATTTCAGCAACTTGGATTGTTCATTTAAAAAAAAAATTAAACCAATTTAGCACCAAAAGGAGCACAAGTACTACATTTTTACAAGTGATTATTCACATAGAGAGAAAAACAGACCCAATGGTTTATTTCAATGCATAGTCAAGAGCAAATACAGGTCTGGAGCCCATGACTTCCTGACACCCAATACTTTGTTTTCACTATACAACTGTCCTTTCACTCTGTGTTACTTTACAACATACAAAGCCAGGCTCCCAGCTGGGGTTGAAGCTGCAATGAAATGTGTGCTTGTTACAGGCAGAATGTAAAGCAATGCCTGTCACTAAAGCTACACAAAGATTTCTGTGAGGCTCCTTTCACTAGCTTGTACCTCTCCCTTTGACTTTTTCCATCTGGAATAGCTCATTTCTTCTCAAACCAGGTAGTAGTCCCAAATGATTTTCCCTAGAAAGTCCAGCAGTTAAAAAGTTAGGAATGGATGAAAGTGTATATGCTTAGGTATGATTAGGAAAGCTTACTACTGCATTTCATATGCTTCTGTAGTACAGCAGTTGGATGATAGTAGAAATGCGATAAGAAGGTCAGAGTTGCATCTTTGGAAAAGAAGTGAAAACTGAATTATGTCAAGGCTTTAGGGATGTTTATATCACATTTTCTGTGAGTATAATAGATTTTGTAGAGCAGTTTTTAGATGAGAGCAATCAGTCACACTAGGGAATTTTTGACCTTTCTGCACAGCTTCTTCATAAAATAGCCAGAGGAAAGAAAAAAAAAAAAAAATCTTTGTATAGAAATTTTGCAAGTATTTCCTCTTTCTTCCCTACTGTAAAATCAACAAATATTAAAATAGTGTATAATCACAAAAAAATAATATGCTAGAATTATAAAATAAACAAGAGAGTTAGGCAAAGCAGATTATAATAACACAAAGAGAATAGATAGGATACTCACCCATACCCTAGGCTTGCTTAGGAAACTCCAGTGGAGTGGATCTCCAGAACTGTCCTTACTGCTAGTCAGCTCTTAAATGGGTCTAGGAGAGGTGGAGCCAGGCTCCACTCCTTCCTGCAGCCTGGTGAATTGCTTTCACCTGTGCTCCCATGACTGACTCATTGCTCACCCCAGGTGACCGATCAGAGGTTCAGGCCACGACTCAGCAGTTCCCATACACCTGCAAATAAAAGTTGTAGTGGAAATAGAGCAAGTTGAATATTCATTGCAGAGAGAGCAGGATGCATGGTTATTTGAGACACCATGCAAGAGACTAGTTGCTGTAATAATTAGGGAACTGTAGAGCAATCTGAGTGAGCTGGCTACTTTTTGTGTTCTTGTCGCTTTCTTCCTGTACTGTACAGAAAAAGTGGTTTAATCTCTTTGCTTGTCTCTATCAAATGTAGGTAATGCTTTCCTGCCTCAAGTTGGGAGTTGCAGAAGAGTTAGTTCTTGTTGAAGATGTACTCAAATACCATTGCAACAAGAATCAGAGGTGTAATAATCAAGATTTATCTGTTCAGACTTCAGATGTCATTAAGTAAACGAGGCGTAACATTACAATGGAGAATAATAAATGAAAAAAGTATTTCAGGGCAATCTCACTCATGAAGTACTCTTGTTCTCTGAAGGATACAGTTGTACTGCAGAAAATAGAGATACAATAAAATTGGGTTGCAATATGCTTGTGCAAAGCAACATGCAAGGATCTGGATTTTTAAGTTTTTTGGCTTCCTTTCCTCAGCAGCAGCTCTCTGTATTTCTTTCTGAGTCATGGAAGATACTCAATTAGAGATACTGTGTTTCAGCTGACACCAAAACCTAAAAATGAATGAAAACTTACCATATAACAAGCAATGAAATGCAGTGGATGAACTCTAGGTAGAGAGGTAAAAATGCCAATTTTTTCATTGATTTTAGGTCTGTTTGAGACAAAAAATATCCTATATCAAGGGCCATTACAATGTCCAGCCCTATGTGACATTATTCTGTATGAAGAACACTCAGATTCCTATGTTTCCTACTGCTGGTTCTTCAAATTCATTATCAATACTCTAAAGAAATATATCGAGGACAGAAACTTTAATTATGATTTCATCCTAATTATTCACAGTTAGGGTCAGATGTTCACACTGATGGGAAATCACAAGGACGTAATCATCTCAGTACAAGTTTTCAGGGTTGGCAGCAGGTCTTCTAAGTTGAAGGAGTATAATTTGATCAATGTGAGGAGTGAGTCACTTTGTGTAGTTTCTGGAAATAGAAAACATGTCTGAAAAATAAAAAGATGCCATGATGAAGGAAAGCTAAATCTTGATTATGTTTTCCTGGAGATTTAAGTGAGGTTGGTTTATTCATAGAAATAATTCCCTTTTAAAGCTTTCAAAGATAACTACAAAAATGTAAACAGTCAAACAGCAAAGGACAAAATATTCTATATATGCTTCTTTGTCTCTGCAAATGGCCAGTTTTCCTATGTCCAGATTTCCAGCTAATATTGAGACTTTTTTATCTGCATGACTCCATTAAAATTCCATATTTTTAGTTTACCATATTTATTTTTATTCCTTAATCATAATTTTTGATATTGCATGACTTTCAAGGTTCAATTTATGTTTAGATTACAATAGTCTCACAAATATAAGAAAAATACAGCATTATCTTCTATACTTTTCAGTTCAAAGGTGGAAAAAAGGAGAAGAAAGAAGATAGAAAAACAAATGCACATTTAAAAAAGCATTTAAAAAATGAAGACCAGCCAATTATATAAAATAGTTGCAGATACATGCTTCAAAATTCTCAGTGAATACAACATTTTTGAATTAGCTCTGTTTTCCGAGTAACACAGGAAAAAAGGCTTAATGCCAGGTTATACTCATATTTGAATTCAATTCAAGATGTCTAAAACCAGAATACAGAAATCCAAACCAAGTGTGATTACTGATAGCTCAGCATGTAAGATGGAAGATATCTGAGTGATAATAGTTTTGTATATATTATGGTATCTCATCAAATAGTATGGTACTTCATCAACTAGTGTGTGAATTTTTGCATCGTTCCTTGTCTCTGTTATGTCCAGAAAACATTTTAAGGGCTTTAGGATGTGAAGCATGATGTGTGTATTTCCTCTTCAAAGAACATGCTTTCTTTATTAACATGAGAAGCAGTTGCACATGCATCGAGGAGTCTAGTGATCTAGACCAGGTGGAGATACATGGTTTAACAGATTAACACTTACTTTACCTCACATATTATCTTGAACAAGAAGATTGCTCAGATATGAACTGCACACATGAGGATAAAACAACAAAAGCTACCATTAAAAATAATAGCTTTGAAACATTAAAATATTTGCTTTGTAAATTAAGAAATTAAATGATCAATGGAGGTATTATATTCATTGATCTGCAGCGAGAGACATCAGTAAAGGGTGAATCCAAAGATGTATCTACATACAATGCAATGCTATAGATAATGTGAAGTATGTAATCATGACACAAAAACACTCCAAATGTCCAAACAGTTCAGTCAATGAATTCAAGACTACTGTTCAGATATTCATGCGTATGAAAAAATTCAGTTCTTTCTTTCAGAACAGATTCTCTGATAATTTCAGTATAAGATACTGAAAATACAATTTTGAATACCCAAAATGCAGGAATATCACTGGAAAATTAGGATCTTCATGCAAGAGGACAACACTATGAAAGTCTTGATTTTCATTGATCAGTACAATTGCCCTGAAAATCCCCATGATAGAAGTGTTGTTTTGGAGATCACCTTCTTGGGTCTGGTGCTCTTCGACATCTTTATCACTGACAGACAGTGGCATAGAGCGTACCCTCAGTAAGTTTGCTGTTGACGCCAAGTTGAGTGGTGCAGTTGACACAACAGGAGGAAGTGATACCTTCCAGATGGACCTGGAAAGGCTTGAAAAGTGGGTCTGCATGAACAAATGAGGTTCAATAAGGCCAAGTGCAAGGTGTTGCACGTGGGTGAGAGCAATCCCAGATATGAATACAATCTGGCATTAGAACTCATTGAGAGCATCACTATTGAGAAGGACTTGGGGGGTACTGGTGGATAAAACACTTGATATGAGCCAACAGTATTCATTTGCATTCCAGAAGACCAACTGGGCTGTGTCAAAAGAAGGATGATCAACAGAGCAAGTGATTGTCTCCCTTTACTCTGCCATTGTGAAGCCTCACTAGAGTACTACACCCAAGGCTACAGCCCTTAGCAAAAGAAAAATATGGAGCTGTTGGAGCAGATCTAGGGGAGAGCCACAAAGATTATCAAAGTGCTGGAGAAAAAGTCCTAAAAAAAAACCCCAAAACCTGAGAGGGGTAAGCTTGTAAAGACTGGAGAAGAGAAGGCTCATGGGAGATCTCTTTGCTGCCTTCCAGGACTTAAAGGGAGTTTATAAACAGGAGGAACAGGGACTTTTTACATGGTCTGATATTGATAGGACAAGGAGGGCTGGATTTAAACTCAGAGGGGAGATTAGAGTTAGATATGTGCAGGAAATTCGTTACTTGGAAGATGCTGAGGTACTGGGAACAGATTGCCCAGAGAAGCTGTGGATACCCCATCTCTGGAGGTGTTCAAGGTCAGGTTGGACAGGCCCTTTGGCATTCTGGTCTGGTGGACAGCAATGTGTCCACAGCAAGGGGACTGGAACTAGATGATCTTTATTGTCCTTTTCAATCAAGCCATTCTGTGATTCTTGCAGCTTCTCTTGAAACGGTATGAATCAGATAGGTGAAAAGATTTAGGGAAGTGATATCCAATTTTAATTTGCAGTGCTACTTCTAATGGCAGAGACCATGAGTGTGGGCATACTATGCATTCAGGCAAGCTACCCAGGGTATAGGCCCTGTTTCACAGGTGTATAACTTCTGTCTTTCCATTCACATATCATCACCTCTTTTCCCTAAGAAATAACCATTCACAATATACCCATCAAGTTTCCTGATGATGTCAAGCTTTGGGGTGCAATCAACACACCAGAGGGATAGGATGCCATCCAGAGGAACCCAAACAGGCTTGAGCAGTGGGCCCAGGTGAACCTCATGAAGTTCAACAAATCCAAGTGCAAGCTCTTGCACTTGGGTCATGAGGCCTGTGATACATTAGGGACAAGCAGTAAAAGTTCATTTATCTTAGTCTAGCAATGAGAAAAAATTCCTGTGTTCTTCTTTTCCTATTCTTACATCTGGGAAAATGTAAATTTTGGTCTGTGCCTGGATGACTTCCCAGGAGCTTATATTGATTAAATATAATGCTTACAGCAAAAAGAAAAACAGAAGTCTATAAACATTTATGTCTGTGTTAAATCCACAGAAAGAAGAGTATGCAAACAAATAAATAATTAAAAAGCCAAGCACAATGGCTGGCAAGTGAGGCAGACTGAATTCCATACAACACACAGCACCATTACTAGAATTTTGCAATAGGAAAAGATAATAAAGACTTCTGGGGAGAAACCCATAGGTGGTAAAGATGTTTTCTGTATCACTGAAACTACTTTGTGTCTTTTCTACTCTCTCTGGACAAAAGAGAAACTTTCTTATACTAGTCACAGAGCTCTAAAATGTTCAAAAAATACCAGAGCTATCTATCAATTTATTTTAGTTTTCTAAAATAAATAATATTTCTAATATTTACAGACTGCATAGATATAGGAAAAATAACATTCTCTTTAGGACGAAAGAAATTATCATTGTAACAATACTAAAAATTGTTACAATGTCCCATGTGACTGTCCTGCCCAGTGTAAAGTCACCTATACAATATATTTCATGTATACAACTTCAGTGTTACATGTAGTTATACATACACAAAACATACTTTAAATATTCCAAAGTTTGAAATAAAAGTATATTTCAAAATATGTTAGATACTGCCTATTTCTCTCTCTCTCTCTCATTCTTTTTTTTTTTTTTCCTGAGCCATATACCAATACTAATCATTGTGGTTCAAATACTGTTTTTGTTGTTGTTGTTGTTGTTGTTGTTGTTTTTTAATGCTGCTGTGGATCTTAAGTTGTAATTAAAAACAACTTGCCATTCTCTGCCTCTTCAGTAGCCATAGTAGTTTGATACTCTCACACTGTATACAACCCTGTAAAGAGAGAGATCTTAAATGGAAGATTCTCAGTGAAGGAGGAAAAAAAAAAAAAAAAAGAAAGAGTATCCATATTTCCTATTTCCTTCCTAAGAATGAAACACAATACAGATAAGTTTTCAGACATCGTCTTGATCTTGCATTCTTTAGGCTTTATTCCCAACTTCTTCACTTGTGAATCTGTCAGAGAAGTACTATGGTAGCCTAACATTTCTTCAGAAAAAGAAATATGCATTGTGAACAGCCATAAACTCAAAAACCAATCACTGGAATGCACTGAAAGGAGCCAAGGGACTTGTCCCGAAGGATTGATGGGCTGAGGAAAGTAGAACAGGATGCAAGCATTATATCAAATCCACAGCTGAAGAAGAGAAAACTGAGCAGCTGTGGGGGCAGTCCTTGTCACAGACCTACCATACCTGCCACAACAGGCAGTGCTGCTGAGACAGGCTGCAAACACATCCTCCCCTCCTCCCAAACACAAGCTAAAGGATATTTGACAAATCCCCCTCTATGCCTAGAGGAAGAAAGCATCCTTCACTGTGAGCTAAATGATGCAGAGGCTCTAAAAGAAGGGCGTTTGAAAACAGACATGTATAATTGAATGCTATATGGATGCTAGTCTCATCATGTCCTGAAGTCATGATATTATTCTGTCCAATTACTCAATTTTTTGCCTTGCAGGCCCCTTAAGTCTTCTCATATCATTCAGCAACTCTCTGCTTTTGAGCTTCTCACACAGTCCATTTCTTCCCTCTCATTGCTTCTCTTCACAAAAGAGAGGACAAGGAAAGAAGAAAAAAAAAAAGAGCAATAAAGCATATCTGGAAAAGGCATTCACTTATCAAACAAATCCAGGCAGGGTCCTTCAGAAAAGGGAAAAGATCAAAAAGTGAGTATCACCTCTTATGAATCCCCTTAAAATTCCACAAAGAGCAGAGGGGTAAAGGCTGCATGTCCTTCATTGTAGTTGCGTTTCATGGTGGTAAACAAATACAAAAATATTCAGGCTATCTTGCAAAGTCCAGTCATTCTCCAGAGAAAGAATCACTAAGAAAAGGATGGTGCAAAAAAGTGAATGCCCATCCTTTGTAAATATTAGTGGCCTAAGGGTGGGATACCATTACTGAAGTTCTCAACAATAAGAGGTCTTCAGATACCACTAAGCCACATCTTTGCAAGGGAGAAAGCCCTATACTTCTGTATTTCATCTGCTACTTGTCCTTCTTAATGCTTGTCTTTGAACATTTCACCAAAGTAAGGATGATAGAAGAAGTCAAGATCAAATGGCTGACTCGGTTGAACTGAGTATAAAGAATACAGCAGACTTCTGTTTTCTTGAACATACCTCTCAAAAAACAAACAAACAAAAGCAAGGACAACAAAAGACAGTGCAACTATCACAGGTTAGAAAAGTGTATTTTAGATCCTGAAAAAGTTGTTCTTATTGTTATCATTATATTGCAAAAACAGGAATTATGTGAGAATGGAATTATGTGACCTTTCTTGGACAACTGAGAATCATGCATATGTAGTAAGTTTAAAATAACATCTCATGCTTGAGTTAAGTCTTGTAACTGAAGTTATTGTATTGGAAAAGCAAATATTTTCTTAATATTTTTATCTTCCTGCATTACTAGCTGTTTGCATGCAGTATAAAATCTTATTGTTTAAAAAAAATAGAATCATAGAATCACAAGGTTGGAAATGACCTGCAAGATCATGTAGTCCAAATGTCTTCTCATTACCACTGCTACCACAAACTAAACCATACCATACATAAAATGAATTTATATTGCCTTTGCATTCAGTAGAGAGGAATCAAGCTACTAAAAGAATGAGCTGTTCAATGTTATCCATTAACATTTTTTCACTAAATGGAGTTTCTCATTTTAACTTCTCCCTTTCTCATCATTAAGCACTTTTCAGGAGCTAAATCACTTAGTCCAGGAAACTCATACCATACCTGTAATATTTTCACTTTCTTACCACTCATTGAGTGAAATTTTCCTGTATGTCTTGAGAATTATAAAACAAACTTAATATTTGGTTTTGTTTCTATAGACTCTTTATTTTATTGACTTTGTATGCCAGATTTATAAGCATTTTATTTTTGTTTTCATAGCAATCATCATACATTATGGTGCACACTCAAAAGGACTTCCAATGGCTTCAATGCAGCTCTGTAGCTGTTTGTATATACCATTAATGAAGACAGAATTTAGGACCTGAGACTTCAGAAATTGTTTGGACAGGAAGCTGCATATTTCTCCCATCTTTTTGCTTCTGTAGAATGAGAAGATCAAAGTGCAACTGAAATGCAAATTCTCTGCAATTCAGGAAAGCCCTCAGAAATCATCTTGAGCCTTCCTGAGTAATTAAGAGTTAAGAGACCATTACAATATCTACTGAACTCATCTAATGATGACTACTGAGAGATGTTAGGATGATTTTTGTATTTGCTTCCAGGACGACTGTACTAAATAAACTGGTTCAGCTATCCTGAGAAAGAAAGAAATGGAAAAAATAACAAAAACAAAAACAAAACAAAGGATGAGTAAAATATATTTTTCTTTTTTTCTTTTTTTTTTTTCCCCCCCCCCACTAACAATTTGTTGGCACTGTAAGAGCTAAATGAAAGTCATTCTCATTGAGCTTTAATAAGAGCAGTTTCCTTGGCAGAACCACAGTAATGAGATCTATAGCTACTGGTCAAATAATAATAAAATGTATCAACAAAACAATAATATTTGTATATAGAAATCACAAGCCATGCTTTTGAACACCACTCTCTTCAGCTGAGATGACATGATTCTTCTTATAGATGGTTTATGAGTCTAATTTGTAAATAACAGTGGCTAACAAAAATTCATCAGAAAGGAGATATAAAACACTGTATTTACACTTCCATACAAGGAGAAATTCTCAAGATTGATTTTTTTTTCTAAGGATTGATTCACAACACAACACAGGAAATAAATCAGGAGCTGGTTTTAAATTACATGTGACACCACCAGAAAAAAGGCCTTAATTGGGCTATTATCGTATCTCCAACATTGTGGCGCCTGTTGTCATTCCTATAAAGTAATGTCTGGAAGCCTTTCATTTACAAACCTGTTTGTCAGGTGTTTACAACCCTGATGTTAAACTGAGTCAAAGCCCACAATAGATTTAACATATTTTCATTTGTGAAAAATGCATTATCTTTATATATATATTTCATTATGGGAATAACTTGGAATGTTATTGGTTTAGAAATATCACTTTCAGGCCCATCATTAATGCTCCCTGGCTATTTGTGGGTATTTCTGGATTTTTCTGCAGTTAAACTTTACAGGTTCTCACTTATAACACAACTGCAAATCAATTGGCTTGAAGAGAAATTAGGAAGAATCAGACTAGGAGGAAAAAGAGATCATGAAGATTATAAAAGTGAATTTTACTGAAAATATTTCTGGATTTTAGAGGCACCTCCAGTCCTTGGCACTTCTAAGCTGAAAAGCCTTTCACACACTGAATCTCAGATCTAATTGCTTGTGAAAACCTGAGTCAGAACATTCAAGTCATGCAGAATATGAGTCATCATTTCTAGTAAGCAGTGGGTCAATGCACTGAACTGACACAATGCTTTTACTTTTCTATCCATCACTAAGTTTTGCATCTATCACTAAGATCTTTATCAAACAGTGATGGTAATAGGCTTTCCCCAAGAGGTCAATAAAAACCTAGCATAACTTCAGCTAACAGTCCTTTGTAGCATATACTCTTGATTTTCATCTTAATGAAAGCTTTATAAAATGTTAATTCTTTCTTCTTTTTCATCACCTTCTAACTCTACATTTCCTATCCTACCCATAAATTCATCTTGCACTCATCATGTGTAATGTCACCAGCACATCCCATGAATCATTTGTGTTTGTTAATTATTCTCATCAGCTTCGTATTAATCAGTCAAAAGGCACTTGAAAATATTTTACATTTGAGTCAATTTTACCAAACACTCTGCAGAAATCATCCAAGCAAACTAATAACGGGACAAATACAGAAATAAGTAATTCACTCACTAGATTCCATTTACTTTCATGTCTCAAAAGTTAGAATATTTAACTTATTTTAACTGTCGTTTTCCAAACAATTCAGAAGTGCTGAAGGACGCATCTCATACTTTATACCACTAATAAAAACACCGAACCTTTAAACACATAATTTTTATTATTTGGACTACTTTACATAACTATAATGCAAATATAATTACATGCTCATAAATGACAGCAAGAATCTGTGAAAGGAAATTCATTTCATGGCATGTGGCTCTGTCAGTGAAATTAAAGGCATACTTACTGGGGCTTAGCAAAGACAAAAAGCCAGCTGATGATATGCTTTTCATTGTTTTAATGTCATGTATTGTAATGTATTGGAATGTCATATGCTCTGAAAGATAGAAGCCTTAAGAGAAAATAAATTCAGTATAAGAATTTGCAATAGCAAAAGTCATTGTCAAGCTTGAAAATTAGATTTTGAAGCTACAGTATACATAGGATTTCCTTTTTACGTTTATGTTCAGGACAGACTTCAGAAGGGTGCTAATTTCTTAATACTGGAAATAGTTGGCTCTGTCAAGAACGATAGCTATGTTACCACCTTTTCCAAGGTCATTCATCTGAACTTTTAACTTTGACTCCTTATGTCCTGCATTACCTTTTTCATATGCTATTTAGCAGCAGGCCAAAATTCTAAAGTGACCTAAAAGTAATTTGAAAAAAGCAATTTGGGAACTTTCATATCAATCAATAAACCTGATCTGTAGAGGAATCTGTACCTCTTACTGTACAGTAAAATCATATTTCCATGTAACAAAAAGGAAGTGATCGTCTCTTATACTTTATCGCAAACACAGCTATAGTTCTATCAATTAGGAAATACTGCTGACTGTTCATATTATCAGCACAGGTTGCATGATTTAAGTCTCGGAAAGCATGCCTCCAGTTTCCTTTAAAACTATTTATTTTTGTGTGTGCTTGATCTTCTGTAGTAAAATATTTCTTATTGCACCTGCATAGATGTGTGATTTGTTTCTCAGCAGTGAAGCAGTGAAGTGTTTGTTGCATTATTAAAGTGTAGATTGGTAATGATTATTCCTTGAGCAGTGAGGTCTTCATGGACCTGCAATCGTGTCTCCAGTAGCAATAACATCAAATTCAACAGCAATTTGCTAATGCCTAGGGTAAATTTTTCATAACTATACAAGGTAAGAACACTTGGGATTATAAGATAATTGAAAAGTACTTTAAAATCTTAGCTAATTTTCTTATCCAATAGCGATTTTGTGAGAGACAAATGTAGACCACATACCAGAATCTGCTCCATTGTCAGCTGAGTTGCAGTCCTATCACCAGGTCCCTTCAGCATTATATTGTAGAACTTCTTACCAAAATTTGCCTGTGTTTTTTGTTTGTTTGTTTATTTTTGTTTTTATTCAGCAATTATTCAAACCCATGTAAAGACAAAGTAATGTGAGAAATGGCAAGTCAGGTTAAGATAAAGTGAAACTATTTGGCAACCTAGCTGAACCTCACTAAGGTATTTTACTGTAAGTAGCAAAGTCAATCTTTTCTGGTACTCTATATCTCTAGCCTAAAGGAATATTTAGATTTATCTTTTGATGTGCCTTCTTTAGGCATAAAATACACATAGGGAGCTGTCTTAAGTTAACCTTTACCTCCTAGCCATACTTATCTACACATCTACAGCAAAGTTCATGCTCCAGATAAGTTTTGAAAGAAATGATTTACTGTTTGCATTACTTTCTCCAGTTTTTCAAGTCAATTTAAAAGTTAGATAAATTATATCCCTTCTGAATCATTATACACACACACAAAGAAAAAAAGATAGAAAGAATAGGAATCTGAAGATACATTATCTCAGCATATTTGGCTTTTATTCATTAATTTAATTCTAATTCTGGAGTTTGTAATAAACATGAAGCTAAATGAGAAATGGATGAATCCTAATAGTGTCTTACAATGTTGAGCCTAACAATTTGTTTAACTAAAACTTAATGAAAAATAGCTGCATATACAATTTAGCAGGTATACAGTCCTCTCCCAGTTCTATCATCTAAGATATTTTGTGATCAGTTAAGTTCTGCAAGGTTTTTCTACAGAGTAGACGTGAGCTAAATTTCCTTGCAACTAAGCAAGGGGAACACTTGGAAGCCCATTGCCTGACTATAACACAGCTGCTGTATAATGTCATCCAGAGCTTATAAGTTCATAATTGTTACATACAGCCACAGTACAGCCCATCATTTTGTAGAGTGAAAAAATGGAATGAACATGATACATGGCTGCAATACTGCCTTTTTTGGAAATGACGTGTGGCTCATGTTCAGCACAACCTTCTGAGACTGTTTAAAATATTCCATATGAATCAGTCCTCTATTCAAATATGAATCCCTATTTCCAACCATTTCATCTCCCAAGCATGAAAATAAATATCAATTAGTAACGTAGCCATGAATATTTGCAAATAAAGGCTTTTTAATATGAAACAGATGTTGAAATATTAAAGATAATTCATTTGTCACTTGCCCCCAGAATAAAAATAAGTCTCCAAATGATGTTTAACACATCTGATAAAGAAAAGAATCAAGCCCTAAGTCTAGGAGCTGGAATGTGTAAGCAAACTTTATCCCATCTGTTTGTGTATGCTATAGATTGGCTGACCAAAGTTACAAATGTGATCAACTTGCTACGTAAATTCCCCTCCTTCAGAAGCTGATGATTATGGGATGTAGATCTGGATGCTGAGAATTTCCAGATCGGCTAATGGCAATTTCCTGCTGCGCCTTTGACACCTCTTCACTCTAAGTTAACAAAAGGTTCCTTCTGTATAGTGGATGACTACATTTTCATTTGACACTGTTAATTGAACACTTCCTCCTCAAAATTTGAACACTGACATAGAAGATGTAATTGTGTGTTGACTTCTAATAGTAAAGAGTTAATTAGCATGCAATAGTTCAGGGCAGGATCGAGTTTCATGCATACAAAAGCTGAAAAAATCTTTTTCAACACCCTATTCATTTAACATTAATTTCAGAAAATAACAAGAAACCATGCAACACACCAAGGTCTTATTGTCTTTCAGGTCAGGTTTGCTTCCTGAGAATTGAAGGTTTAATTTGAGCTAATCAGATAAAACAGAGTCAGCTGTGTTTATTAGTAAATGATGCACGCATCTAGACATGAAACTCACAGATAGTTTAAATAGACTGTTTCCACAATACTGATTGGAAATAAGAAACTGTTCATTAGAAAGGATCACATTGTGAGAAGAGAGGGAATAACCCTAGACATGAATGTTGCTGATGGTAGAAAACAAGCAAACAAAATAGTATCCTTTCCATGAAATATTTAGTTCAGTGTTTAAATAATGTTAGTGTATTCCTTGTGTTTAGCTATATACGTAATCCTACTACATCCTTCAAAAGCTATAGCTTTCCCTGGAAAGAAAATGCTTACTGTGTTGAATTATGTGGTGGTTTTGTACTGATAATAAATGAGAACTGATGAGATCAACAGCTCATTTGGGGTTATGATCTAAGACAGTATGAACAGTGCTCTCCAGAAATTAATAGGTTTCCATCACACTGTGTTAAAGTCTTTTAATAAGTAGTTGTGACTATGGTTAGTGGAAAATAAATGCTCATCAGGCTAGAAGGTAAAATGGAATGGATAACCATTCCCTCCTCATAACTAATATTTCAAACTAAATTTAAAGTATATCAGAACTTCCTCATCATAGCAATTAAAGCTCATCAGTACTGGCCATATAAGAGACCAAGTTCCTGTGAGGACACAAGAATGTGTGAAATGGCATTTTTATAAATCCCTCTTGTTAATGAAAGGATTTCAGGCTTTGTGTATAGTTTTTTTGTTGTTGTTGCACTGGAAGCAGAATTTAATTTCCTACTTTTGGCCAGTTTCTTTGTGCTCATTAGAAACCACAAATGTGGACTTCATTTTTCCTCCAGTTACTTCAGTTAAATAAAGTTGTTCAAGTGAAATGAAGTGAGTGTGGAGGATGGAAAGAAACACATCTTAACACAAATTAAAACATTTTCTTTGAAATCTCCAGCAACAAAATGAAAAAAATATCAATTACACTGTTCAGTAGTCTTCCTCTGGTTCCTTTAGATTTACACAATACAGGAACAACATAAGTTACTACACATCATAATGTCCCAAAAATCATTTTTGCATCTCACCAATCATACTGCAGTCATATTGGACAGAATTACCTGGGTAAGTTTCAAAATATAATTCAGTACATATAACCAGGTTGGGTCACTACAGATATATGGCCTAATTTAGGAAAAAAAAAAAAAAAAAAGTTAATAAGATCATGATCTCTATATGTTAACTATGAATTTTGATATCTCTGGAGAAAATGGTTCCTTATGACTCAGTAGTTGGGATAACATGAAATATGGCTTAGATTAAAAATTCTTAGTGCTTTAATGAGGGAGATTGATTATTCAAGTATTTTGAAGCATAGACCAAGTTCCACAGTAGATGCTATTGACTGTCTAGCCTGAAGAGTTAATGTAGGAACTTCTCAAACCAGATCAAGTGATAAGAAACAATTTTCTAAATCTCTGTTCTATTTCAAGAATGTAATAGATGAATCTGAATGTTTCAGATCCTTAATGTCTCTGATCTATTCAGCAAACATGGAGCAATAACTCTTCTTCATATAGAATCAGGCTTCTTCTTATACTTTTAAAACTTAAGGTGAAAAATATGAAAAGAAAGAATCAAACAAACAAACAAAAAGGGAGGAAGGGAGGGAGGAAACTTCAAAAAAAAAAACCCAAAAACCAACAGTTTCATATAATTCATTAATCATTTCATTATTGGTGCACAACATTAAAGAATAAATAAATTGAAGAAAACTTACAGTAACTCAGTTGTCTATAGTAAAAGAGATTTAAATCCCCCCAGGAAATGCTGAAAACTGGGTAGGAAGAAACGTAATATCTACAAATCAAGTAGAAAAATAAAGCAGCTGAAGACTAGATTAATTAAGGTAAGACATGACACAGATGTGAAAGTGATTAACAACAGAACAGCCTAACTTTGAACAAAGACAAAAAATGCTAATATGGAAACAAGGGGTGATATGAATTGTTGAAAGACTGGATGCGGAGAGGTCCAGCTCAAATTACTCTAAAAATGAGAGCATCAAGAATTAGAGCTACTGCCAGTTAGGGATAAAATCTAGCAGATGAGAAAACAGAAAGAATAGCTATTTACTTCATTAAAAGCACTGAAATCTGAATTTTGATATGTCAAAGACACATCCAAAAACCAAATTCACAGTTGATGAGCTGATCTGGAATTGCTTAGAGGTAAAAGGGTAAATGTGTAATTTGTTTTAAAGAAGTCATTCATATTCTAAGGTCAGTGAGTGAGGTGATAAACAAAGCTGGAGAAAAAGGAATGGACTATATAGGATTTTGAAACATCTGTCAGTAGATAGAAAAAGTAAGATTAGATAAACAATGATCAGATTAGATAGAGGGAAAAAATATAAACAAGAATAGGACAAGAGCAAAGCTGGATTGTGGTTGTGTCAGAGAGGTAGGAAACTATTTATAATTCACGTAAAATAAACATGCAGACTATTGCTTAGGCAGTTTGAACAAAGCAGGGGAAACAAAATGTAGCTGAGAATAAATTAGAGTCAGATGAAAGAGACATTGTGATTGCTGAGTCAGATTCACAAAGTAATGGAGCTCGGTGACTGAATGTTCGTTCAGACCTACATTGCTGGGTTAGGTGTTGGTGATATGTGACAGCAGAAATACTATGAAAGGAAAATGTGAGTTTGGAGGTAACATAAACGTACAGATCTGGACAATATGACAAAGCCAAGAGAATGAGAGAAGAGCCAGACTCACACTCTCTTCAAATGCTCAGAATGTAAAACTCACTATTTCAGTACCCACTATGCTTGGTTCTTAGTCCAGCCCTGAAAACAGTGCTACCTTTTAACTTCTCTATGGACAGATGTTTTACTTTTTTTTCCCCTTAATTTCATGATAGGGACAAAGTCAACAAAATTCTCCTGTTCCCTACAACTTTCTATGTAACACAGTTACTAGGAAAGAGGTATAATAAAAAGGATAAAAAAACTACTGTGTTTCTTGCTTGAGGAAAGCTTCTGTTCCTTTAGCAGCATGAAACACTTCCTAGGCACTCATGCTGCGTTTCAGACTTGAGCTGGCCATACTGATAACTCTGGACATTTTCAGTGCAGTGCAACAGCGGGAGATATTCAAAGCCACAATCAGAATTTCTTCATTTAGTTGTGTTTGCTCCTGCTATCATGTTTTGGATTACTTGGAATGTCAGAGTAATTTCATGCTCTAAACCTGCAACATATTGAACAGAAAAATTAGGTAACAGATGTATTATATGGTTAACCAGAAATGCAAAGTCATTTCACTTCTGTTGATGTTAATATTTTTGGACAGAAAGCATTCCTTTCAAGAATAGGAATACCCATGAAATCTGCTTCTTTCTTTTCGAAACAGTGTTCCCTACACCCTTCCTTCTTCTGCGTCAACATCTTCAGAAGGCTCCAGATTGCTTCAGTTAGTGCCAAGGTCCTGAGAAACTTCATTTGGACTAGGATGTATGCCTACACTTCAACTCCTACACTAAATTCTTATCAAGGAAAGCATTAAACTTTCATTCCAAATCTTAAATTCTATACAGAGTGTAAAGCAAACTCATTTCAGGATTTTATCCAGCAACATTTGACAGTGTTTTTTTCATTTACTTAGTAACAGGTCATCTAAAACCAGTAAGACTTGGAAATTTGGGCCAATTTCCATTCAGCACCTATTCAACACCCACTTGAGCACTTTCAGTAGGTGTGACTTTTGTTTCCAAACTCCTCTTCAAATAGTAGCTTTCCAGAACGTACCCCTGGCCTCAGTGAGAAAAGGAAGCTCTGTAATTATTACCAGTCCATTGACTGGTATTCTCCAGTCACTTCTTTTGAACTTCCCTCTGCCAACAAAACTACTAGAAACCCTTGGCGAGCTGCAAGTCGATGGGACCTGCCAGTTGTTTTAAAAAGGCTGAATGCCGAGGGTGAGATAGGAGGAAGAGAAGCACAGTCATGAAGGCGAGAACCAGGAGGTGTTGCTGGAATACAGTCTTGAAGAAGCAGGCTTGCTTCTCCCAGGGGTTTGGGTGGGCAATGGTTGAAGTCATCGGTGGTTCAGGGAGAGGCTGTTTTCCTTGCTAATGGGTAATGACAATCCTGGTACCCTTGTCCTTCTCCTGGGAACAGCAACAAGCTTTGCGTTCCCGAGTTGGGCAGAGAGGTCACAGCCTCCCTGGTGCCTCCAGCAATCTGCAATGCACAGCTGCCTCTGGGTGTGCCTGCCGTCGTTGCTCCACAGCCACCGCAGCAAAGCCCCCGTTCTACTTGCGATGGCATCACCACGCTGAGAGCCGGAGTTTAAGCACTAAGGCAACGCCATAAACACAGGCGTATTTCATGAAGCTTATTCATGTATTCTATCATCCTCCGAGTTCCCTGGGTGTTTCTGTTGCTTTGAAAACAAATAGTGAATAGTAATCCAAATAGTTCTGCACTGCGCGGTGGGGAGTGTCAGAAATACTGTTTAGCTTTAGCTAGCCAGTGTTCATTGCAACAGAGCAAAGATACTGCTGTTTGTTTTTAAATATTAGAGGAGACACTTTGACTATCATCTCACCAGATAAACATTTGGCCTTGCTTTGTACTGATAGAAGAGTTTCCCTGATGCAAAAGCAGATTATGTAGCTGTGCTCAAAGGCCCAGGAGGTGATAATGATTTAAAGTATCTGCCATAAACAATCACTTAGCCACAGCCAGGGGCAAGGGAGAAGAAAACATTAGCGAAGTGAGAAGTGTCAGATTCCATCCTGGCAGGGGGTGGGAAAGCGATAACATCCTCTAGGCCACAGAGCCTGCCCATAAACACCCCCTTTGAATTGGTCAAGTAAGCGCTGAGTTCTGCTGACCACCTTTGGCATGGCTACCATAAATCAGAACTACAGAGAGATGCTTGACAGGCTTTTAAAGTGGAGGGGGAGCATTACGTTGACGGAGATGTTTTGCCCCCCCCCCCCCCCCAAAAAGAAAGATAAACAAATATAAGAACCTTTACAAAGATCAGGTTGAAAAAAATGGAAATCTCCAACCTTTTTGATACCAGTCAGTATGTACAAGTACAGAACTAAGTATTCTAAGCATTCTGATTTCAATGTTTTCATCTTCTGTTCTATTTTAAAATTTTAGCCATTTTTTTTTCTTTCTTTATTTTCTCATTTGCAGAATATTAAAGAAAAATGTTCTGAAATCTATTTCCCATAATATGCTTTTGGGGACATTTAATGAAAATTACGTTTTCCCTTTATACATTCTGTATTTCTAAGAAAAAAAAAATAAAAAATCGAAACAGTCTCTTAAGAATTCCTGACTAGATTCACTGCTTCTCTGTGCAGAGAGCTGCCAGGAGACATCCCGGTTCTGGCTGCCTCCCCCAGTATGAGCATATCTGCTGGACACAAAAGGTCAGATATAGGCACACAGTTGTATGGTAACTAATTCATTCTGTTTTGATGCAGAAATAGGAGCAAAGGTGATTGTTAACCTGCTGACACAAAGATAGCCAGTCACATTTTTTTGAACAAATTTAATCTAGAAATATTACTGGTTCCATGAGTAAACCAGAAGTGTAGGCTATATCAGAATTTTGCATCATATAGTTGCAACATTTTTGAAATAAAAATGCATTAAGAATGGTATAAATAGATTTGTTGGGTTTATTGTCTCACAAAGTCACAATTCATGTCCTTTGAACCAAAGACCTCTGACTGTCTATGGTTCTGTATGTTCTATGGGGTCTCTGCATAGCACTTGGCTTGGATTGAAAGCCAAATTATTTGACTCATCCACTGAGAATGAACAAAAAATTGAGTTAAATTTGTTTATTATGCTATCTGGTTGTAATTACTTCAGCTAAAACTGAACTTTACATATTTGGTGGGGGAGAAATATGTAGAAACTGAACTTACTGTGTCAGGCAGATGGAAAAGAATCAATGGACTTAGTGTGTCTTTGAGGTTCTTCTCCACTGAAGGCAGGAAAGGCAAAGAGCTCTCAAGTGAATTAATAAGGAGGACCCTAATGTAGATATATCTGTGTTGATCATTGACACAGAGGACTACAGTGAAAATAAGATAGGATTGTCACTTCAGCAGTTCCCATATGTAGATATTTCCCAAGGACTTGTCATAGCTTATTCAGTAATTGCATGGCTATAAATTTCCTGTCTGTTTTTTTGCAAAGAATCATATGGCTGCAGGCCTACAGGCGGAAATCAACACCTGCTCCAGTTATGCCTGTACGTTCCTGTAGATCTTCACCTCCTTGACTAAAAAGATTTATAGGAAAAGGGATTAGTCCAATAAATGGCTTCACTGTCTGCAAATTAAATGACAGAATACTTAGCGTTTAGACTTATCAAGCCTCTATAGCGGAAATAAGAACTGCGTATTAGTACAGCAGAAATTAAGCTTTCTGATAGCAAGTTCAGGGGAAATGAAGTGTTTTAAAAAATATTCAGTATGCCACGTGGGTAATTTATTACTATCTTATAGAAAGAAGAGCACAGGGTTGTACCCAGATAAGTTTGATATTTGACTGGGGCTGTAAGCAATCACATTTTACTTCTTGTCAGTCCAAAGCTTAGAACTAAGTGTGTCTACTGTGTCAGCTTGAAAAATTGAGCATCTCTCTAATCTTACCTGTCCAGCAAAGCCCCTAACTTTGAGAGCGAAAGTTAAAGATCAGTGTCAAAAAGTGGATGGGAAGCAAATGATTCGGAGATGAAAAGTCCCAAAGGTCCCACAACCCTAGTGTGTGCTAAGCTGAAGGCTAACAAGGATGATTAAATTGGAATGAGCTAAACAGCAATATATTGTTCATTTGCTTCAATATTTTCATATTATCCATGAGGTTCATAATTACCAAGGAGACTCTATTGTTTGTATGGAATGCTTCCAAGGAGAGGGCATCCTCAGACTCACTGTACTGCCTGATATCAATTATCCATTGCTGTGACCACATGAAGTATTGGTGAATCTCTGCTATATTTATTTCTATTTCTTACAGTAGCTCAAAAGGCTGGTAGTAAAGCAACAGCATAACACTTCCTTAAAGCAGCAGTTATTTAGTGTGATTTAGTTAAATAGTGAGCTTGTCTCTTTCCAAGGTCCTCCATTTTCTCACTCACTTTAAAAGAATTCATGCTAGACATGTTTCAGTTCTGCTTTGAAAAAGGGTATTGTCCAAAGCTAGTAGAGAAACCAATGCATGGGTTATGTTATGGTTTTGTTAGCAGAAGGGAAAAGTGATTGATTTTAAATAAATCCGTGGTACATACTTTTCAGAAACCAGTTGCTTGTATTCGGTCACACAAAAGTACAATCACATCTCATCTGATAAAGTCACAGATTCATCTCCTTTAGCGTCAGCTGTCTAAAGGTTAGGCATCTGCCTCAGCTCATCAACTAGGCTCCCCAGTAGTCCGTGATGAAAGACAGATTTCCTTCTCATCCCTCATATACGTCTGTTCTCAGAGAAGATTGATTGTCCTTTGTAGGCTCTTGCGATATTGTAAACTACAGACAGTACTGATTTAACTGGCTTATACTAAAGACCAGCTTTAAGATAGCTGAAATAAGGTGAGACACATCTCCGTGCATAGGGCATGATCTTCTGTTAGATCAGTCTATCTATTATTATTATTATTATTATTATTATTATTATTAATTATTATTGCCTCTGAGAGCCCTTCAAAAATACAGGGATAACCACTTGTACTGGAGGAATGTTATTCACTTCAGTTAGATGATTCCAATCCAACACATGACTCAGGAATCTGATTCTCATAAGTGGCACCTAGGTTACAGAATCTCCGCAAAGCTACTCATTTTTGACTCTGACAACAGATCTTATTATACCTAAAACATAATGAAAAACTGAAATAACGAAACACCCGATAAGCACCTCAAATGGAAAGAATATAATCATAAATTAATAGTGTATCTTGAGATAACCCTGTGAAAAAGGTCCTGCTGTATTCTGTCAGCTCTCATACTTTTCTCTTCTTTTTGATAAAGGAGGTGTGGGGTGCTCACATATCCCATTGTCCAGCTATCTGCCATTCAACTATGCATGGCACTACTCCCTCAGGGACCGTGTCAAGCAACTCCCCTTTCCTTGGCTAAAGGGAAATTTGAGCTTTTTTTTTAGTACAAACTGCCTCGAGGGTCTGGAGAGCAGAAGAAAGAATTCAGAAGCCTCCACATTTTCTTCCATAAACACCTGGAAGTTTTTGCATGCTTGGTAAGCAAGGCAAAATTTAAAATCTGTCATGGATTTGAATAGTATGGATGACATCCTTGGCAGGTATAAATCAATGCCGTTTTTCTGTAAATTTGTATGGTATTCCTTCAGAGTTGACTGTTTCAGTATTTTTATGTCCTGTTAAAGTTCAGATTTCACATTTTTTAAAAAATTTTGATTTGCATACATTTGTAGGATTTTTTGTACTTTATTGTTGGCTGAATCATAACTTGGTTCTGATCAGCTTCTGTAATTGAATTCTAGATTTCAACAGTGTTAAAAGGTGTTGTGTGCTTTCACTGAACTGGCCACATATTTATATTGGATGTGTAATTTCTGGCACTTACCTTTGACATCTACCCTGTTCAAGGTCACTCCATTTGACAAATCTAGATCAGATCTGGATTTTTTTGTTTGTTTGTTTTTAACTGGATATTTTCTGCCTTCACACAGATTGTGTGCACTACAAATCAACTATGTTGGTGGCACAGTTAAAAACATGATCTTATGAAAATGAATTAACAGAATAATGTTTTGGATATTGAGTCATTTGGAAGGAACTTGAGAGTCTGAGTTCTGGGTTCAAACTCAATCAGGTAACTCTTGCTGCTCCTCCTCCAACCCATATTTCAGAGGGAAAACATATTTCCTTGCTGTTCTTGATCTCTCTTCCTGGTCCCAATACATGTATCACTACAATTACATGAAGCCACGAACGTGATGTCATGCAGAGGTGAAGTTAGCAGCCCAGATTCTCTCACTGTATATCTGTCCTTGTAGGTCTACATGTTGTCACTACAGAAGTAGGGAAATAGATGTATGTATAGAACTTGCTTGATGAGAACATTCCAGGAGACCTCTCCATAGGAAGTTGAAGATCATGATAAATAGAATTGACTTCAGGAGAAATGAGAAACATTAAATAAATACGGAGTTAGCTGCAAATGGCTTCCTGTGGGGAACACTGGTTCCAAGAAGAATGAGATATTTGGAAAGAGGTGAAAGAAAGAGTGCAGTGAATGAGCTAAGTAAAACAAGAAAGTTTTTTTTGCAGGAAAAGAAGGAAGAGGGACTATTTGCCTGTCCAACTATGAATATTTCAGTCAATTTTCCCCTTGTTAGACACTGGAAAGGTCAACAGCAAGAAATCAGCCAGCTTTCTTTACTTCTGTTGCTAACATCATTCCTCATTTCAGCATCATCTGCTGCAGAACGTAGGAAAAAAGCTCTGCTCAGTAGAAGATAGAAAGGTAGTGGTTAAAGGGCACTGGTAAATAAATAAATTTTTCATCTATTAGTATAGGTTTCTGAGCATTCACCCTCTTTACCCATGCAGTTCAAAGATAAGGATGTAATTTTGTGTTTGAGCTAATAAAAACCCTGCTGCAAGGCAGACTTCAGCACAACCAAATCTCTGAATTAATACAGGTAGCAGTCTTTTGCTCTGGAGCTGCCACTGTCAGCACAAAGGACAGGCAGAGCCATATCACAACAAACTACATTCCTTTCTGCAAGTACACTATCGCTTATTTCGCATAAACTTTCTATCTGCATCACTTCATCTAAAATACTGTAAAACTTAATTACTAAGTTAATCTGTTTTCTTATTAATGGATCCTTCACAGATGGATTCTCTAGGGTGAATACTAGTAGAAGTTATCTCAATAATTGGCATCTTCATAGTGTCACACCTTTCTGGTGGCTTTTCTGGCATGTACTAAGATCCAAGACTCTGATAAAGTCTTTTAATCAGTGGAAAACAAATATCATCTTCCCCTTCAGTCAGCTGTCTATTGCCTCAGTACAAGAAGAAACAATATATCTCTGAGAACTTCACATCTGTCAAATTGCACTGTATTCGACAAAAGTGTTCAAAAACTTGTAAATGGTAGGGAATTTAAAAAAAAAAAAGAAAAAAAAAAGTGCATCTATATATATAACTGATCATAAAAGCTCCCTTTTCTTCAAAGACTAAGTTAAAATATCAGTTTGTAATGAGCTGAAGCTTTCTTCGCTCCAGTCCAGGGATCTCCTTTGTAGTCAAGAGAATAACCTTCTGACCTCAGGCCACCTCCCTGACTAACAGCTGTCCTGTACAGCTAATCCTTCAATTTCATGAGTGGACCAAAAATAAAACCATAATTATACTATGCATTTCTCCCTTCTACAATTTTAGTCTATCCCTAAACAACACTCACCAGATGTTTGAGAAAGACACAAACTGTTCATGGCCAAAACAGTTTTCCAAAAGGTAAAAAGGGGAAATAATTCACTATACTAAAGTGAACATTTTAACCTAAAAATAATATATTATTTAACATATCTCTGTGTTACCAAGGATTCACAGCTTTTGACTTTTGTTAGATTTAGTTTTATAGTCCATATTATGATCACAGTGTTGTGCTAGAAGCTGAACAAACAAGAAAGCAGAGTTCCAACTGTCTTATCAGGCAAACAGCTACAAAGATATCTCCTTCAGAAAATCTAACACATCCCAGAGAAAGCCAAGAACAGAGTCCAAGCATTTGTTTCCATGTGACCAGTTAAATAGTATTATCTCCTAACACTACGTTCGAAACAGAAGAGCAAAAGACAAGCCATAAGAGCTCTTCATATTTTCCATCTGATTCCTTATTTTTAGACCTGCATAAAGCTGGTATAATCCACATAAAAAATCTCCTTCCAAAAGCTTAGGGCTGCATGCTAGACATCTTTTCCAAGAAAACCTGTTTATCCATAATATATAGAGAGAGCACTTTATATACCAGCTTGGATGCAAGGACAGTATCTCTACCTTATTATACTGAAGTGCTCAGCGTGACTTGGGTCAGTAACACTAATCTAACACAGATCTGTTTCATCCATTTCTGGAGCTAGCTCTGGGGTCTTTGGCATCATTTTGTGTTTCAAAATTGAGCATACTCTATCAATCCAAACTAAGCAAAATGGCTTCAGGAAGAGGAAAACAGATGTTGCATTCATTGAACACAAGTGCTGGGGTTCTCGCAGACAATACTAAGTTGTTATACATGAACTCAAACAAGTTCTGTATGGTCCAAGCTGCTGGAGACTGACACTTTCTGACAAATATTATGTGGAGCAGTGCTAAACTGTTCTTTGTACATGAGCATGTAATTAAGATAAACAAAATTCTTTGAAACAAATTGTCATTTTCTGAGCCCTAAGTTCCATTATACATCTTAAAGCTTCACACATTTAGCTTGGAGGAGTATTAAGTAAGTTGTCGAATTAGTCATGGAACATCATAGCTGTAAATATTATGTGCCAGTACTTCACAAATTAGAAATGTCACTGAAATTTCAGCTGAGGAGAAGCAGTTTCCTCCCAGCACTGCAAATGAGTTTTATACTCTGGAGAAGAAAGGAGTTGTTGTCTGCTGTGATAGAATAGGCATGGGAGGAGGGGAAGAAGGCATGATGTGGAAAAATAAGGTTAAGGGACATAGAACTAGCCAGGGGGAATGCTAACATCCATTTTATTGCGATTTGCTGTGAAAGCCTTCTGTCTTTTGTCATTCCCCCCTTTCTGTGGAGAGTAACCCTTCCATTTCATTGCTTTTGAAGAAAATCTCTAATTCTCATTCTCATAACACTGTGGCAGGTTATCTATGAAGTAGTCAGAAGTACAGAATGGAGAAGCTTGCATAGTAATTAGAATTTATATCTTACAGCTATGATTTTAATATCGACAACATCATTACCATTTCCATTCTATATTTATCAGTGTGCCAGAAAATAGAAATATAAAATACTTTTGCTTGAATTAATTGCATTTCTATTTTTGTACATTTTTGTAATGCCAGTAGTGATATTTTTTCTTCTATGATAACAAAGTTGTAAAATTGTACTTTTTTTTTAATGTTCCTGACTGTTTCTTCATTAATTTTAATGTCTGAAAATGGGTGAAAGCTGCAAATAGGAAAAATCCAACTTCAAATGCTTATTTCTTCCCCTGTGATTCTAAAGTCCTGAATTTCCAATGTTTTGTCTGGTTTAAAAAAATAAATATATTTCTACTTCCAAACTTGTTTCCAAAAGAAGCCCAAAATAAGCAATGTAGATGGGCAGAACACAGAAGCAATTGTAGACTGAACATATGGGAAAATGCCTAAAAGACCGAGGTGAAGGAAATGCCTAAGATAGTCTCTTATTTCAGTTTTCAGAGGATTTTCCATGCTTCCCCACAGTGTTAGTCAGCACCCCATCATTTCCCTCCTCCATATGGCAACAGTGAGTGAGTTAACTCTGAAAAACGTGTTTTCTCCACTAATTACTAAATGGTAATTCCACCATAACATCACAGTGACAGAAGTGAAACACTCATTCCCTCAGTCCACCCATCCTTATGGAGCAGAAGCAGAGTGCAATGTGGCAACCTGTTCAGCACACATCATGCAAGTGGAAGATTTGTTTTAGTAACTGTGTGGGAAGGAAAAACAGCTTAGTCTTTTCTAGAGCTTCCCCACTGCTTTTCATTCTCAGGGTAACAAACACCTTCCAAAGGAAGAGTTACTTTTTCCTTTCATGGAGGGGCAAACATGAAAGAAGGATGCTGGAGTCTTACTGCACTTGTTAGGATTAACCTGATCACATTTGATTTACCTTGGTTGGCTTTGGTACTGCTGTCAGAGCTATGGCATATTGATTTATGCAAGTGTTCACCCTTAGAGGTGAACTATTTATCATTATTTCATGTGGTTCAAAGGCAGTAGCTTTTTAGATAAATTAGAGCTTACAGAAATTACTGCATCCATATTGATTTTCTCTTCAGTGGTGCAATTTCATTAGGAATATAACTTTAAATTTGTTGAAGGCCCTGATAGCAGCCTTCCAATACTTAAAGGGAGTTTACAAGCTGGAGGCAGTCAACTTTGTATAGGCAGATAGTAATAGGACAAGGGAGAATGGTTTTAAATTAAAAGAGGAGATTTAAATTAGATGTCAGGGAGATATTTTTCACTGGGAAGGTGGTGAGACACTGGCACAGGCTGTTTAGAGAAGTCTGGAGGTGTTCAGAACCAGGTTGGATGGGGCTCTGGACATCCTGATCGAGTGCTTGATTTAGTGATCATCATCCCTGTCTGTGTCAGAGGTGTTGGAAATAAATGATTTTAAAGGCCCCTCCCAACGCAAACCATTCTATGAGTCTGTGATTCTATGATTCTGTTCCTGCAGTTAATGGCACAAAGCACATACTCAGGGCTTTGTGCAAAGCAAGAACCAGAGCATTTGACATCATACTCAAGAGGAGTAAATACACACCTGTCTCAGATCTAGTCCAGAATTCTAGGCATAGAGCAGGAAGAACAAAGAGAAATGCAATAGAGCAACTATTCATGCAAGAGCAATGACTACAGCTAAGATTTATCTTTCAGTCCTTAAAAAAGGGTTTTTCTGGCTATTTTTTGATGGTGATCATTATTATTTCTTTTTCCTGATTACTTTGATAAAATACTCTATAAGCTGCTTTTAATTACTTGTAGAGACAGCTATCATGAAAAATTTTGCTAGCTTCGCTTGTGACTATGCGTCTGTGTGTCAAATTTGAATTTTTTTTCAATTTGTTATAAGTACGTATGAAGGATAGTTAAATGACTTATTTGCATTTGAAAAGTTTCAATGGAAAAATTCACCTTATGGGGCCTAGGTCATTCTTCGTTCACATACATGACACTTCTGCAAACTCTAGAGCTAAACAGTGTTGTATTCTGTGTGCAGCCTTCACACATCACTTCTGAAGATAGATAAAAAACATATGTACCCTTAAATGTTATATTATACTGTACTGAAAAGCAGGCTATATATGTTTGACCAATTAGTGATGCTTTAGTCTTCTGTGCTTAGTTAACATGTCATTAAATGGCCAACAACAGCCACATAAGTGCAGTTTGTCAGGCTTTGATTATACTTTTCTTTTGTCAAGTAAAGTTTTGTCAGACCTTTGATGTATCCCTAACTTTCTGATGGGTTCCATATTTACACCAGCAGGCAGAGAAATTCTCAAAAGGCTGCTAACTTCCATAAGAGTTCCATGGCATGCTTCTTGGGCCACCTGCAATGCTCTCTGAAAGGTTTATCCTTCTCCATCTGCTGACTCTAGCATGAAACTGTGGGACTGTGGATTGAATTTAACATGAGCATACACTAAGACTATATCAAGAGATAACATGAATGTTATGGCAACTTAAAATCAGAACTTTCCCTTAATCAAGAGAAACATTATAGAAAGAATAAAGAAAAACCAAATTTATTTTTCACCTGGTAGGTAGAACATTTATCATGTTTTGGAACAAACAATAATAGCTCCTTGAAAGAGCACAGAATTTAAAAAGTTAGTGTTTGAAAGGCTTCTATCGTCATTCTGTTCCACGTGCAATTTTTCAACCACAAGAATCAAAGTATATCACTTCAATGTCCTCCTTTCTGTCACCAACAGCAAAATTTCTGTAACATTATATGTAACTAATGATATATAACATTTCTGTAACATTATCTTTTCTTTTTCTTTTGTACCAATGTTTTTTAAAAAATAACAGCAAAAACATATCCCTGAGGAAATCAGAAATGTAATCTACAAGTATCAACACAGTGTTCCTTACCTGAAATCCATCCCAGTATGGGTGGATCAGCAGGATAAAACTTCAAACTATTTGTAATCTGCCAGGAAGTCCCTTGTCATTAGTGCATTCCCAGTCAGTATCTTTCGGTTTAGCAAAACAGTTGTGGCTTAGTGAAAGAAAACACTATGCGTGTCCTAGAACTGTTTCTTCGGGCAAAACGAAGCACAGTATTTAGGGACAACAAGCAACTGGCTTCAAACTCGTTCTCTTGATCTGAATTAAAAGACTTACTGAGATGGGTCGTGAGGCTACACACAAAAGCTCCATTGGCATTGATCCAACAAGTCTGTTGCTGATATGAAAGGGACATCACTGTCTGATGTGTAGCATTCTGAAACAAAATGTCAGCAGTTTTTGTTTGCCTCAGTCTGCCTTTCTGTAAATTGTGACAGCTGAAGAACTGTTTCTTGAGCAGTCCCTCTGCTTCTGCTCCTGCTGCTCTGGGGAAGGGTGGCTGGGCTTGGGATATGGACTCTGTGGTCATCCATGAATCAGGAGCCAAAGGCAAAAATACTCTGTCCACATGCTCCCATTTACATCATCAACCAGCATAGGAAGATGGGAGGTAAGAGATTGGCTGGGCTCTGAAGGCTTGTGGGAGCAGAGGGAAGGAGAAAGTGTTGTCTCCCATAACCTGTGATCCTTCTATTCTGGGTAGTGCTAGAAGAGTGATGTCTCTCACCCTCCTTTTTTTCTAAATCATTCCTTTCACATAAAAATTACCAGGTCCATTTTTTAATATATATGAGATCCCACAACAGCAGTGATTCCATATGCCTACTTTCATTTCAACTCCTAGATTTGCACAGCTGAATCCTGTATATTTGAAAAGCAAAGTTTTTACTGGAAACACTGTCATAACCTTAACCGTAGCAGCATGAATGATGCTTCTATAGCACAGAGGTAACTTTTATAAGGTAAATAAATTCCAGTTCTTGATGCATGTTACACTGGGTGCCTTACATGAGGTATGTAATTAGTTTAGGCATGGATATTTTGGTTTCTTCAGTTTGAAATGAAAATTTACTTTTACTGTAAATGAAGAAAAGTATATATTTATTCCCTTTGTGTGTCTCTTTCCATATTACTCATGTTCTTTATGGGAGGTGATAGTAATGAGATGTTTTGTTAATGTTATAGCCATGTGATAGCTGGCTTCCAAAGAGTACTACTGACATACAGAATCCCAGCAGGTGCCCTAAAAAAAACAGTTTTCCCTCACTGTTTTAGAAGCCGTTGTACTAAAATACTGAAATGACCTGGAACAACAGAGCTGGCTTCTTTGTACTGCACTGAGTTTCTGCTGCAGTTCTGTTCTGGGATACGAAAAGGACACAGTCATTATGGTTATTTCTGGAATAAAATATTTCATTGTTGTTACAGTACATATTCTGTTGGTTTTCATTGCAATATTCAGAGGAAATAAAAAGTAACATTTTTTTTCCTTGTGCTTCTCTGTAGAAAAAGACTGTAAAGTCATGAAGTTTAGCAGCTCTAAGGATTTAGCTTCCAAATAGCCAGTTCCCAAGCAGTCTGAGTAAAGAAGCAAACAAATGAATACTACCTGAAGGTGCTTATTAATCCAGTTTAATCTGATTTATAGACAGACTGATATCATCTCACACCTTTCTCATAAATTGTTTGCATGCTTACACAACTTTTCCTTTTAAATTGATAGATGACATATCTAATACATATCTAATCCACAAGGAAAATATAGAGCACATGGAAAAAAATGGGCTTTAATATAAAGCTATATTGTACAATGTGCATAAATTAGGGCAGCTCAAAACAGTCCAGTTTCATAGCTCTATGTCTTTGTTTACACTGTTTATTAAGCATAAAAATGGGCTGAGTCTTGTTCCTTAACTTGTTAAAGACTTCTACTTGGGCTCTGTTATCTCTCACTATGGTTTGGAATGGCTTGGGGATTTCAGAATCAAGGTGTGCTAGATCATGGGCAATACAGCTGCCATAGCTACTTAGGATTCTGTAATTGATTTTATCTGCTGTTTCTTTCTCTAGGACCTAGATGTCATTGTTCCTCCCTTAAATTTGGGGAAATATAAAGACCAGCAGAGGATACAGAGAACTGGTCCGTAGATGATTAGACTCTCATCCTGGGATAAGAGATTCCCCAGAGCTACTAGAGAGAAATAAAACATTTGGAAGAGACCCTCATCAGTGCTCTGGTGATGCCTTCAAACTTTTTAAAAGATTATATAAATTAAGCATTTTTGAGTGGGCTTAATTACTCAAGGATGTAAAGATGTATCATATTGATGGGAATGCATGCATAGGACTTTCACAACAAAGTATCCTAACCAATGTAGCAACACAAGCTTTTTTCTTATTATGCATAATTTGAACATCTTTTTGAAGTGTCACAGACTCTTCAGATAGGATAGAGAATGTCTTTGCTTTGTCACCTATTTACAATGCATTACCAAAGTAACAGATATAGCTCTGAAATCCCTGAGACTGATCACAAAATTGAGCCCAGATGTTTTAGTAGATTGCGAACTCTAACAGCTAAGAATCAAACACATATTTTACAAGAAAAGCAACCACCCCTAAAAACACATGTGTAAATAAATCTGCAGGTGTTTGTAAAACTTTCAAATGAAAGGAGGGCCATGGTTTCATGTGAAGTATTTTGGAATCAGAATTTCAGATTTTAGCACTCACCATTCACTTTTGTCCTTTTTAGGTGTTCTAGTCATATCCTAACTAGTCTATTGACAGTTTTGTAGATAAGAGAGCTACCCTTTTGTTCACTTCAATAGATGCATGTAGAAATGAAGCTTGCCTTAGGTGCTTGCTTAATGTAGGAGGTTATTTGATAAATTCAAGCTAAACTGTGTTTGAACTTTCTAATCTTAGCATGTATCTGGAGTCTCAGTTTCAGTAATCAGCTTTGTCTTTTCTATCATATATTGATACTGCGCTTTCTTCGTAAAAAAAAAAAAAAAAGAAACAAGAAAAAAATTATGAAGAATTAAACTTATCAACACAGTACCACTTGCTCCAAGTTCATAAAACTACTGAGAAATGTGGTACGTGTTTTCAGTAGTGTACCCCTAAAGAATTGATGTAGATACAAAGGTGTCTGACTGCACTGGGTTTACTCTGGTCATCTTGCCCTCAGTTCTGCTTATGTAGCTGTTATCTCCCAACTTTTTTCCTGAACAAGTATGTTTGCTCACACAGGGACCACCTTTAACATGTATTTACACAGCACATGCATCACACCTCATAATGTATTCTGCCTGCCTGTGTTGTATGCCAACAGGATCACCATTAATTCCACATCATGTTAGCAGAATATTCAGCTAGCTCTGAAGACCTTTGCACCTCCGGAACAGATATAGCTGCTGATTTTTATCTACACCTCAGGTATAACACTATCTCTAGCCAATATACACACAAAATACATAAAAATTAATGTGTACTTGATCCCAGTGTTGGCAGCAAAGAGGTAGCTCCTCTTGGTTCTTATTTGGAAACTTTCAGCTAGATATCAATCCATGCTCCAACATAAGCTTCCCAGAGTTACTATAAGAATTTTGTTAACCACAGACTGGTCCTTGGTTCACTATTCACAGTTCCTCCTCATCTTGCAACCACTCATACAGGCAGTACCATTCATTGAATATGTTCATTTCAGTGCTGACAGGATCATGACACTGGTGTTGTGAAATCCTCAATGCATGGAATGTGTATTGCTTTTAGTTCCCCACTCCTGAAACAGACTCTATACCAATGAATATATCTGTGCACATCACAGATATTATCCAGGTTTCCCATAGGTCCATTTCACACTTTGACAGGACAAGGGGAAACGACCAGAAACTTCAGCATAGGAAGTTCCGCACAAACGTACACAAGAACTTCTTTATGATGAGGGTGATGGAGCACTGGAACAGGGTGTCCAGGGAGGTTGTGGAGTCTCCTTCTCTGGAGATATTCAAGACCCTCCTGGATGCCTACTTGTGCGACCTGCTGTAGGGAACCTGCTTTGGCAGGGGAGTTGGACTCGATGATCTCTGGAGGTCCCTTCCAACCCCTACAATTCTGTGATTCTGTGTGATTCACTCTAATTAATTGATTGTCACACACTGTTTTAAGAATAAAATAGTTATTTGGGAAGGGATTCCGCTTCTCAAGTCTGGATAAATTTACCCACTGGAGATGCTGCTACTTGGCACCCCAGAACACGAACAAAACAGACACAGGGACAACAAAAGACAGGTAGGTTACATAGAAGCATCATACCTGACACTGAGTGCCTATCAGTAGCTAACTGAACCTAGCCAGGCTCCTAATCACTTGGTGCTGTTAGTAGAATTCATCAGCTGAACAAAGAAAATGTGTGCTTCAGGGAGAATTAATAGCTCTTTGGATGACATGAGTTGGATCGTGATTGATGAGAGGCGAACATCAGACATCTACCTTCAGACATCTATATTCAAAATCTTCATCTCTGATCCGAGTCTGTTTCCTGAAGCTTCTTCTCTTCATGCTCTACATCTACATTAGATAAATATCATTATAATATAATGAATTAGATGCACTTTACAGCAATTGAGTTGTTCATGCAGTCTGCCACCAACTATATACTCTCTTCATGAATTCCAAGTGTGGACTATCTCTTTCAAAGGAAAGACCAAAATAATTTTGAGATATTGTATTAGATTTTAGTATATGTTGATGTTTGTGAACTCTGGTGCTTAGAGTACTTATTTATAGTGTTTTTACCAGGTCAGGTGAGATCCTTCCCTTTTGTCCTGCATTTGGAGCATACTAGATGCCATATCCAGCAAATATGCTGAAGGAGACAGAAGCTAGAGATTTAGTGACCATCTAGAGTTCATAATTTCAACAACTGAGACACTGTAAAGGATCAGGTAGAGTCAAAATAAGCTGACTGATTTTGAAAGTTGTAATAAGATGCAGAAGGGATGCTTGTGTGGCATTTACTGATGTGGGAAGGATAGCCAACTTGATGAAAGAGCTGTAAAATACAAAAGGAGGCAGTGGTATCTTAAACTACTGCTGCAACATCTAAAAAAGCAAGACTGATTATAGTTTGCAGTTCTAACCAGGCCAGGGCATGAACCATCATTTTTATTGTACAACAGCCAATACAAAAGCATACTTGTCCCCCAGCGGGACTCCTAGTGCCTCTCACCAACACAGTGCATGGCGTTTTGGAGCAAGAAATAGCCTGGGCTACCTTGATAGATGTTCTATAAAAGTTTTCTTTGGCTACTATCATGACTTTATTATCTTCCAATTTCTTCTGTTTTTCTGGGACTGCTTGCTTCTACCTCTCATTTTCTCAGGCATCTGTTTGATTGGATGAATTGTGAATCAAAGGTCATACAATCACAGAATCATAAAATCGTTAAGGTTGGTAAAAACTCAAAGATCACCAAGTCCAACTGTCAGTCCATCACGACCATGCTCACTAACCATATCCTTCAGTGCCACATCTGCACATTTCTTGAACTCCTCCACTACTGTAGCCTGCTCCAATGCCTAACCACTCTTTCAGAGAAGAAACTTTTCCTAGTAACCAGTGTGAACACAGGTTAAAATGATTAACTCATTTATAGATCTATTTATTTAGTTAGTTTTCACCAGCGACAGATAAAGCATTGACAAAGAACTAGAGGAAAGTTGTGGACTGAAGAGGATGAAGGAGGGAAGAAGCAGAACTGTTCTGTCAAATCTATAACCACTGGTGTCCTGCTCTTGGTCTTTTCTCAGCTAAGCCAAAACTGACAACAGCCAGTGCCTTTTTTTGTTTGTTTCTTTTTTTGTTTGTTTCATTTCATTATTTAAACTCAAGATTTTCATACCTCTCTGCACTTGCCTGTGAGGAGGGATGTAAAGAGGCTGGAAAAGCCCCGCCTGCTCCAGGACTTATAATTTGTAATAGCTTTGGTATGTTTGTGTTTGGGGATTAATTTTACAAAGCAAAACCAGCGCATGCTTTTTGTGTTTGTGTTTACTACTCCCTTGGCAGGCTTTTTTCCCCACAGTAAGTGCCTGAAGCAAACTAATACATTCATGTTCCTACCAGTAATTTCAGCCGCCCTGGTAAAGCCTCACATGTGTGTCACACACAGAGTTTGTGCTGAGCGGAGAAGTCTCTGTGGTTTTGGTTGGGTCCCCTTCTTCCAGCTTTTTGCTGATGCTCAGCATTACACTGAGGTGCAAGCCCTTGCTGTGGGACACACCAGCCCATGAGTGCTGCTGGATGCGCCTCCTGACTCAGCAGCACGGCAGGGCAGATGCCCAGCTTTGTGGTCACCCACACTGCACCGTGACTCAGGCAGAGGGAAAGGTTCCTTTGCAGCCTGAACACTGGTGTTTACAGCCTGCCAAGCAGGCAATAGTGCTCAGAGAGCAGATCATAAACAAAAAAATGCCATCCAGCATTGGGCCAAGCAGGCCTCCTAATAGCATAGTGCTGTGTTTCAAAGTATGAGAGTATGTGGTGAATAATAAAAACAACTTACACTGATCGTATTATCCATCTCTCAGCTATAAATATTTTCCTACAGTAGCCAATACCACAGCCTTAAAGTACTGTGCAGTAAACTGGAATTGCAGAGCAATTCTGCCACTGGGCTTTGCCAGTGATCCTAGTTTCTCTTTAAGCAGACTTTAAGCAGTGAAGGAAACTTACTGCATTTTTATTTGGGAAAGTCTGGGCTGTTTTATTTTTACAGCCATTTGAAAGTTTTTGGTTGCTACTTGTACAAAAACAGCTTTCATTAGCTATGCTGATGATCTTGTTATATTGGGTAATGTCTGTATATTGCGAATAAGAGTCCATTATGCCAAGAATGCAATAAAGAGACTGTAAAGACTAGCTACATATGAGAAGATAACTTGTGAAAAAGAAAAGGATGGTGAATCAACAAACTAGGAGCATGAAAACAGTAAAGCAACAGTCACAAAGCTCTCACAGTTACTGTAGAAAGTGTTTATCTAACAAGCATTGTACCCACAGTACTACTGAAATAGGTTGCTTTGAGGGGAACTGCCTGACTGCATCACCACAATTTGTTTGAAAACAACACAACTCTCCTCTCTTGCCCTCTAAAAATTATTTATTCACATAGTTTGTGGGTTTGGGGAACCAATGCTGTTTGCAAATTGGACTTTCTTCAGTCGGAAAATAGTAATACATATGGAGATACTGAAAAAGAATAGCTTGGTGCTAGAAACAAAACTTCATTTCAGAAAGTCAAAAAAGGAGCAAAGATTTTATCCTTTTGTGGGTGGATTCAATAGTCCAGTGATCAAGACACGTAGCTAAAAAAGCAGGACATTTTATCTTGGATGAGAACAAAACCCAGATGTCTGGCTACTTTGTTGATACTTAATCATAATTTTATAGGTATCTTCAGGCTTTTGTCCAGTGAGAATGGAATTCTCTACCAAGAATTCATCCGCATCAACAGGGACTTCAGAGAGGTATTTGGTCCAAATTCTTTGTAGTCCACTAATTTACACTGTTCCCTCTTAGAGTACTCTTCTACTTTGAGGTTTTCAGTCTAATGACTGCAAAGCACCTAGAACAGAGGGACAGCTTTTCTATGCCTAAAATGGTCAAGCAAAGCATTAGCTGATGGGTTGCCTTGCAGTCCCAACAGGTCTTCAGGATTTAAATTAGTTGCAGGTGCTGAAAATGGGCAGATTCACTCTAGCTATGGCCTGGCTCTGTTGAGATTTTGGCTCGTTTCTCCAAAGCTTTGGAATCAGTCACTTCCTTTCAACTAGCCACTCTTCTCTGAACTCCACACCACTCTGCACATCCCTGGCCATTCTCAAAAGGACAGTGCTTCGCTGAAGACTGTTCTTGGAGATATCCTTCAAGTAGGGTCAGGATCAGCAGTTTTAGTTCTATAAGAGATACAGAAAGAAACAGCGAGATGTTAGAAAATGCCTCACCATGCTTTTCTCAATAATGCTCACCATGTACAGCACTGCAAACTGTGCAGATAGTAAGGCTGCTGCCTTGTTTTCCTTCTAAATTATTCACTTTCCACTATAAACATGATGAGGTCACTGCCAAGTTTTGTGGTTTACATTGAGATCCCTTCCTTCCGTTCCTATATTAGACTCCTTAGGGCATGTAGGCACACATATGGGCCTGAAGCCTGCCAGTGCCCATGTTCCCCTTTCATTTAGCCAGATGTGAGTGGGCACACATCCCTCCGTGGTTGTGGCCACAATGCCATGGGTTTTCTCCACAAGTGCTATCAAATTCCTCTGACTGCTCTATGAGCCTGAACAGATCCGGGGTGGAGAGTTAAATGATCTTTAGCAGTGGCAAGTTATTCACAGATCACTCAATTACACTGCAGTAAGAAATTTCAGAGCTCCCACAGGCTTCCCTGCTGCACATACATTGCTGGCACATTAAAATATCACAGCCCACAGCCAGAAAGCAAGGTTTTGAGGCATACTGGACCTATTCCCTATGTCCTCAGATGAGAGTGCCAATCACTGTGGTATCTAAGTACTAGTTGTCCTTATGAACAGTCTATGTCACGTAAAGAGGGATCCATCTCATTTAACTTCTTCATCTTCTTCATCTTCTTAAGGACTGTTTAGTCTCCCTAGTTCATTTGGATCCCTCTGCAGATAAGGAAGAAAGAAAAATATATTAAAATAATATATCCATAGACTTAAACTTTTTTCTTTCTTTTCTTTTTTTTCCCCTCTTATTTTGTAGTGGAAGTAAAGAAAATATGTTGTACATGATCTGCTTTGGTTACACAGCTTCTATATTTCTTAATGAAGGCAAAAGAAGAACTCAGAGAAGATATCTGTGATGCAAATAGCTTGTCTTTTTATTCTGACACATTCTTGCCTTGAGAACCAGCATTACAAGGTACCATGAAGAGAGAGATTTTTGATGCATCTAACAGATCAGAAACTGAATGTGTGAGATCAAATAGATAGAACCAAATCTTAAAGGAAATTCAGGCTAGAAATTCACATGGGCTTGCACTTGTAGCAGCATAAGGAGTTAACCACTACAGCAGCTCACTGAAAGATGTGCCAATTTATGTAACCTGTGAAATCTTTAGCGTATGAATAATGTCTAAGAAATATGTATTTTGTAGCTGATATAGAAATTACAGTGGAGGAGTGACTGAGGGAGCTTCATTGCTCCCTGTACAGTCCAGATAATCCCATCTGAAAAAACAGTCATCCTTTCTAAAGTTATCTTATAAAATTCCTAAAGTATACAGTGCCTAACCATGACAGTCAGAGTGGGAGCAAGCTTCAAACTTCATCAAATTAGGAATCCAAGCTTTTTGGAGGAGAGAAGTGTTTGGTATAGCTTTTCTATCAAGTTGGATATTGGATTATATTATATCCTATCCAATATTATATTGGATATTGGATTATATTATTTTCTATGTGGTCTTTCACAATTGTGCCCTCATTTTTACTAAAAAAAAAAAAAAAGCATTTTTGTAGCAAAGACTAAAACATTGCGCAAGTTACAAGCACAGTGGAGCAAGGTAATTTTCTACCCTTCACTCCCTTTATTACCCCCCAAAAAAATCTGAGCATACTGAAGAATCAGGAGGATCCTATGAGGAAGATGACTGCAGAGACAGCTTCAATACAAACTAGTGCTATACTTGGATCCAGAGACAGTTGAAAAAGGGGATATAAGCTGTTTAGTGGAGACTGAGTTACAGATAAACCCTTTATTTTGAGCATAACCTTTCTAAAAATACAAATATTTGTACACTCACTCTGTAAAGGTTCCTCTCCAAACATAAGAAAATGCAAAACTGTTTGTCTAGATAAAGACTTACAGCCACTGTCAGATGGACAGAGGAACAGAAACATAGCACACCTTGGACTCCTGTTTTTTCCTTGGAGCTGGTAATGTTATCTCATTATTCTGGCCTTTGCCAACTGCCTGTAGTTGGTTGTGCTTAAACATCCCCTTTTGGTGTGTCCCTGTCACTGGAGGCCCTGAAGCATCTCTTGTTCCTGGTGTTTCCTGTGGCGTATTGCTGCAGACCCAGAGATGCGGTGCTCCCTGTGACATAATCCCTGGATGATCCCCTGACAGAGCCTTCCATGCCTGGAACACTCCTAGCTGTTGGATGGAGCAGATGGCCAGGAGTCAGGAGACTGTGTCTGATGGAAGATGCTCACCAAATGTTGTGACCAGAAGATTTCATATTTAGCTTTCCATAGGAACAGAATCGGACCACAACATTTCCGAACAGCTCCAGTTACCACTGCATAATGCCAGCCAGTATTCAGAAACCATGCCAAGAAATTCTCTACTTTGCTACGCTTCTTTATTAATAGCATTTTGCCAAGCTGCCCTCAGGGATAAAATTATTATATGGTGGTTATATGTCTGCTAGGGGAGGAATACTTTATTTTGCCTTTTAACCACAGTCTGACTTGAATTCAAACACAGACACTAGGAGATACCTGGGTTGCATTATAGATGCATCTGGCTAGCTTTCCTGGCCCTACAAAAGACCACAGACAAGGCTGAGATTGATTTATTGATGTCTTCTCCCTCCTACAGCTTACACAAGCAGTGACAACAAACTTCAGCATGCACATCTGCATCTTGATATGCTGTGGCCTTTTCCCAACAAATGTGCAATTTCACTTTTTTTTCTTCCCACAAAAATACATTGTTATCTGATTTGTACCCAGAAACTCTTAGATCACTTACATATCTTTAGCCTTCCAGACCTACTTGCAAAAACAGAATTGCCAGTGTTCTGCCAGTATGTCCTGAAACAGAACAGGAATAACTAAACGAGATAGAAATACTGTTTTATATACTGAATGAGTGACCTGAGTTTGTTCTACTGCTGATCTCTTTTCTGCTATGATCTACTTTTAAAAAATAGGTCTGAGTCTAACTTAAATTATTGTAGTTAAATAGTTAGTGGTCATTTCCACAATAGGGTTAAAAAAAGCAAAGCAACAACGAAACATAAAAATCAACAAAGCAATCAACAAAACGTAAAACAAAACATTTCCCTCCTGTATTAACACCTGAGATTTTAAAATGTAATGGCTAAAACAACAAGATATAGCTAGAGTGGAATTCTAGATGAGATCACAGAAGTTTAATGATGTATGATAACTATGAAGGTTGCTTCAAAAGTAATGCCTCCTATTTTGGCCTGCAATGTCAGAGATTGATCTTAGTATGGCAGTAGAGATTGAACCTTCCTACCAATAATCCATTACATTTTGTTGCTGTGTGGCAGATGACAGCAGAGGGGCAGTCTGATAAAATGGCATCTGACATGGGAGTATGTATGAAGCAAAAGTGTGTCATTAAAATTCTCAATGCAGAAAAAAATTGCACCCATTGACATTCACTGATGCTTGCTGAATGTTTATGGAAATCAAACAGTGGATGTGAGCACAGTAAGGCCGTGGATGATACATTTCAGTAGTGAAAGATAAGCCACGTTCTGGAAGGCTATGCAGATTTTTAAAAGCACAGCCTATAGCCTGTTGACCATAGCTGGCAAAAATGTTTAACTAATAGTGATTATTATGTTGAAAAATAGTGTTTTGTAGCTGAAAATCTGATCTATCCAATGGTGTTCTTGTACTCTTTGTATCTGTTTTACTTCACGTAGAAATAAATAGGAGATATTACTTTTGGAGTGACTGACTTACATTGTGTAAAATCATTGGCTCTTGAGTGCTGCAGTCTTTGCATGTTCTTGAAAAATCCACATTTTGTGTAACTACTTTGGTCATGTACAAAAGCGTTATAGAATCTGAAAGCCATATTCACATTTATTTATTTCAACTATATTAAAGCAAAGCATCTGTAATGTATTAGGTATTTTTTTCCATAGTTATGATGCTGTGAGAGGTGACTAAAGTTACATCTACTCTGTTAACTGATTTATCTCTTTTCACTTTAGTTTCTTTCAATGCTAACATCCAAACACTCCATCTGAGCATGCAAATGTTCCTAGAATCATAGAATCATAGAAACACAAGGTTGGAAACAACCTGCAAGATCGTCTAGTCCAACCGTCCTCCCATTATCACTGCTACCACAAGCTACTAACCCATATCTCATAGCTCCTCAGCCTTTTGAACACTGTCAGGGACAGCAACTCCACCAACTCCCTGGGCAGGCCAATCCTGCCTGCCCACTCTCTGAGAGAAAAAGTTCTTTATGTCTAACCTAAACCTCCCCTGGTACAACTTGTGGCCATTTCCTCGGGTCCTGTTTGTTGCCTGGGAGAAAAGGCCAAACTCCTCCCCATCACAACCTGCCTTCAGGAAGTTGTAATGTGAAATAAGTTTTCCTCTAAGCATCCTCTTCTCCGGGCTAAACAATTCCAGCTCCCTTGGACGCTCCTCATAAGACTTGTGCTCCAGACCCCTCACCAGTTTTGTTGCCCTTCTCTGGACATGTTCCAGAGCCTCGATGTCTTTCTTGTAGTGAGGGGTTCAAATCAGCCTCACCACAGCTGAGTACAGGGGGATGATTACTTCCCTGCTCCTGCTGGCCACACTATTTCTAATGCAAGCCAGGATGCCGCTGGCCTTCTTGGCCACCTGGGCACACTGTTTGCTCATGTTCAGCTGAGCATCAACCAACACTCCCAGGTTGGTGCTGCATGGGGTTGTTGTGGCCAAAGTGCAGGACCTAGCACTGGGCCTTGTTGAACCTCATACCATTCACATCAGCCCAGCCATCCAGCTTATTTAGATCCCTCTGAAGGGCCTCCCTACCCTCACATAGATCAACACTACCTCCCAATTTGGTGTTATCTGCAAACTTACTGAGGGTGCACTCAATCCTTTCATCTAGGTCATCAATAAAGATATTAAACAAGATGGGCCCCAGTACCAACCCCTGGGGGACACTACTTGCAATGGTTCACCAGCTGGACTTAACTCCATTAACCACTGCCCACTGGGCACAGCCCTCTAACCAATTCCTTACCCAAAGAAGGGTATACCTGTCCCAGCCATGGGCATACAGTTTCTCCAGGAAAATACTGTGAGAGACTATGTCAATGGCTTTGCTGAAGTCTAGGTAGACTACATCAACAGCCTTTCCCTCATTAACCCATTTGTAGAGGGAAATGAGATTGATCAAGCGCAACCTGCTTTTCATGAACCCGTGTTGGCTGAGCCTGATCCCTTGGATGCCAGGCAAGTGCTGTGTGATCTTGCCCAAGATGATTTGCTCCATAACTTTCCCCAGTACTGAGGTCAGGCTGACAGGCCTGTACTTCCCTGGATCCTCCTTAGAGCCTTTCTAGTAGGTAGCAGTAATGTTGGCAAGCCTCCAATCCTCTGGGTCCTCTCCAGATAACCAGGAGTGCTGGTAGATGGCTGAGAGCAGCTTAGCAATCACCTCCACCAGCTCCCTAAGCACCCTAGGATGGAGCCCGTGCAGTCCCATGGACTTGTGACTGTCCATATGGAGAAGGAGCTCTCTAACTGTCTCCACCTGAATCACCAGGGGTGTAGCATACCAGACTTCCAGATCAGGGCATAAAGTGCCCTGAGGATAACTGATCTGCCTATTAAAGGCAGATGTAAAGGAGGCATTGAGGACCTCAGCCTTCTTCTTATCCTCAGTGGCCACATTCCCTGCTGCATGAAGTAAAGGATGGAAAATTTCCTTGGTTCTTCTCTTACCATTGATGTATTTGTAAAGGATTTCTTATTCTCTTTTACTGCTGTGGCCAATCTGAGTTCAAGTTGGGCTTTTGCCTTCCTAACTTCCTCCCCACATACCTTAGCAACTTCCTTGTGATCTCCCCAAGTAGCCTGTCACTTCTTCCAGAGGACAGAGGTCTTCTTCCCTTACAGCTCACCTTACAGCATTCAGGGACAGCCTGTTTTTGTGCCTTTAAAATTTCTATCTTGAGGAGTGTCCAGGCTTCCTGGACCCCATTACCCTTAAGGAGCGACTCCCAAGGGACCTGTGCTACAAGCATCCTGAACAGGTCAAAGTTTACCGTCTTGAAGTTCAAGATAGCTTTTTGCTAGTAACACTTCTGACATCTCAAAAATAGAGAATTCTACAATTTCATGGTTACTGTGCCCAAGACAGTTTCCAAACTTCATATCTCCCACCAGTCCTTCTCTGTTAGTGAAGAGCAGGCCTAGTAGGGTATCACCCCTGGTAGGCTCTCGTACCAGCTGTGTAAGGAAACTATCTTCCACACACTCTAGACACCTCTTGGACTGCTTTCTCTGTGCTGTATTATATTTCCAATATATATCAGGGAAGTTGAAGTCTTCCATGTGAACGAGTGAATGAGTCAAGTTTTCCTAGTGAGAAAACCTAAAGATTAAAGGATGATCAGTGCCAGGGTACATACTCCACATATTCTACCTGGATCAGATGTAATTTTTCAGCCTGCTCATGTAAGGGACTCCCTTGCACTCCCCCAGATCGAACAGAATTGTGGAATATGCTAAAAAGCCTTATGTTTTGGCAAGAGAGAATCAGATACTTGTTGTATAATCATTATCATAAACAGCTATTGGTTGCTTTTGCATGGTTTTTGACAAGCAGTATGGTTCCAGTCTTATTACACTGAAGGACTATGAGAATAGATGCACACGACTGAGTTCAAAGCATTTGGCCATGGCAAATCTTTGGAATGACTATCATTTGGACATAAGCTCAGAGAAAGTGACCTTTGAAACTTCTTGGTTTTATATGTAACTATACCATGCTCTGGTAGAGAATACAGTCCATAGATGTAGAAAGGAATATGATTTAGAAGCATATTCTTCTCTCCTCCTCCATCATGCACAACACAAATTGTGCAGCAGTTTAAGGAATGAAAAGCACCAAAAAACCTCAACTATATCTAATATATGGGCTTACAGAGGAGGATTACCATTTGTAAGTTCTGCATAAATGCATAAGATTTTCCTTTTCATGTGAGGTTATGACACGTAAATTAAATGGATCTCACATGTAAAGCAGGAAACTCTAGAAGTCTGTACAAGATGTTTGAGCTCAAGAGTTATTATTTTTTCTGCTTTTCTGAATGAGGTAAATTAACTGTAGGATTTAGTTTTGTTTTTCCTTTTCTTTCCCCATCTTCATTTTGTGTTCTGAAACCCTAATGTAACCACAAATTTTTGAACAGTACCAAAGTAAAGGAAATAGAACCAGCAAATATGTATGGAGAATAGGGCAGTCTGTGACACCAGTGTGATGTTGGATAGACCGTGACAGTACTAAATCTGATCAGTTTCTGGGAATTTCCCTCCTTTGTTATTAAATATGCATTGAGATGATGTAACTTCCTGCCATTTCACTTTTCTCACATATAACTAAGAAAATGGGTACAGAGGGTACTAGGAGTCTTTGTGATTTCTTTAAGCAGGCTTCCAGAAACTTAATAATGATGTGATCACACAACAACTATAACAAGAATGGGAGTATCACCACCACAATGAGCATGATCATGATAGAGGCTCCTCTGAAATGCTTTGAGAATTTCCTGTGAAGTTTAGATCTGAGTATATTCTTTGATATCTGGAAATATTCATATTAATTGTTATTTTTATTCTTTTCTGGAGTCCTAGATAAAGGCTTTGCATTCTTGATATAAATATAAAAAAATAATCAAATTAGACTTTTTTTTTTTTTTTTAATCAAACTGTTTAGCATCTTTACACAAGCCAAATGTCAGCAAGAGGGCAGGAAAGCAGTGTTCAGTATAAGTAGATGTAACTTCAGCATACTGGATGCTCATTTATTAGAAAAGCAAGATGACTTCTGGACTTTGATATTGCTCAACTGGGTGTTGGGAAATAGATATTACAGTGTATCTGTACATACAGATATTAATATATAAAATAAGATAAAGTAATAAAATATCAGAGAACATAGAAAAGTTTTTGACAATTTTGTTTGTCAAAAATTCTTTTAATTAGAATGTAATTACTAGTATGTTCTTCTAGGCTGTTTGAAATGAAATTTTAAGTAAAATGTGTAAACTCGTGGATCACTGATCCCACTGCATGTCCAGTGTATTGAGCTAGGAATTTTTCAAAAATAAACAATATTAGGGAACTGAGGGAAAATATAAGTATAGTAACAAACAAACAAGCAAACAAAACAAAACAAAAAAGCAAATTGTGTTTTTTCTCTATTTGTTTCATCTCTTTCTACTGCACAGATACACACTGGTTTCAAGTTTTCAGTTCTTGTGTTTTGTTTTTGCATGACTCTAGCTTTAAGCACCTAGAATATTTCATAAAAGGCAATAAATAATGAAATATTTCCCTTATGTTAAATAAGATTTTGTACATATCACTGCAAATACTGTAGAAACGTATCAGATATGACAGTGATTTGGCCCCAAAGAGTGCTGGCAAGAACGTAAATTAACATATCCCAAACCACAATCCCCAGACAAAAGTCTCTCGGAATAGGATTTATAGAAGCTTCCAGAGATGCAGTTTGGAGGAAAACTTCATATTTCTGAATAATATCAGAGTAATGTCACTTGGAAGAGCTATTGCTGCCCATCTTTGTGGAATATAGTCTGTGAACAAAAAGTAAAACTAATAAAAAATAAAAATAAATATAGTTAATATGAAAATGCAACTATGGGGAATTAAAGTGAAATAATTCATTTTATTTAGATTTTTGACATCATTGGAGCCTTAATACCTGTATTCCTATATGCACCACAGAGTTTGCAACATTACCAAATATAACCAGGGGACCTCGAGAGAATAATTTCCCAGAAGACAAGTCAATGGAAATCCATAATTATTAAAACTGGCCTAATTCCTGATGCCTTTTTTAGACCAATAGAGTAATTGCCATTAATGTAATTTAGGAGTAATTAAATCAGTGAATACTGTTGCAGCAATTAATTTCAGTCACAAGAAAGGATGAAAGAAATATTTTACTTGATCCCTTTTCATTTGATCCTTTCTGAAGCTTAAGCCCTTCTTTTATCCTGTTCTACTTTTTCCCAAAGTTTTTTTAAGACTGTTTTCTTCTCTGAAAAAGCAGATTGCTTTTCTGTTTTTCCTATCCTTCGCAGTTGGCAGCAGACAAGAAAGAAACACAGACAAAACCAGCCTCACTGTGTTTTTGACTAAACTGATTTTCCCCAGTCAAAACAACAGTTATTTGAAAGGCCAGCCTATGCATATGTTAAAGTTATTATTTTTCATCATGTGACTAAAAAGAGTACATTACTTCCTTGGCCTGTGGAGGTGCATCTGTAGTAACAAACAGAGTAGGTCCAAGGTCTTTCCCATAGCTACACATACTGTTCCATTTTTTACATTCTACTTGATAGATATTTGGTTTATGTAAGTTTGCAGTCTCCCAGAAACACCTTGACAATCATTCAAGTATGACGAGCCAGAGCTGCTCCTAATAGAATGAGTAAAGTGTGAAAGTGGAGAGCTATATCTGTTTGTATGACGCCTACTGCATCATGGTTCTTAATCTGACAGTATCTCTCCAAATAATGTTCATGGATGAGTTAGGCCAGCATCTTGGGACCTTGAGGTTCTGATTTCACAGCTTGGAAACCTCAGTTCATTAGTTTGCATTTTTCAGGATTGCCTCAGAATTGTGATGGATAGAGGCAATAATGAGAAAGAATGACAAAAGGGAGCTGACATATCTGTAACAAAGGTGGAAGAAAGAGGTAAGTATTAACTAATGCAGTGTTGCTATTTTCATGTAGTAAGCTACTTCATTAGGTAGCTACATAACTTTCTCTGCCTTGCATCACTACTGACAAGATGTCTAAGCAGAAGATAGCAAAGAAAGGAAGGAAGGATGCATGAGAAACTTCAGTTAACCTAACAAAAGCTGTGAATAAAGATTTTTAAGTGAGCAACATCCACTTGTGGTAGGTGAAGTCAACTGAGACCAGAGAGCTGTGGAGTTGACCAAACATATGTTGACTCTAGGACAACATCCTTCCCTCTCAAGCTCTCTTGACTTTTCACTAGATCTTCATGGACTCCAACAGTATCTTAGTTACCTCACTCACATATAGATGTCTAGCTGTGAACCTTCAGTTAGGTGTTTGAATTTGTCACTGAATCCCCCCACTCCCCAAGAAGTGAGTATCCAAATTGGAATATTTTTTAATTTCCAGAGGAAAAGAAAGTGAGAGAAAAAATAGGGGAGGAGAGGAGAGGAGAGGAGAGGAGAGGAGAGGAGAGGAGAGGAGAGGAGAGGAGAGGAGAGGAGAGGACATACTGCCCCGTGTATATCCAGTTTAAATGTCAAGTACAGAAGGGAAAATTGCAGCTTTCTGTACTTACACACTATACCATCTTTTTTACTCTTTTTTTTTTTTTCCTCCCCTGCTTTCACTGAGTTTTTACCCAGGGAAAGATAGATCAGAATTACATGCAGAGTTATATCCTAAGGTCTGCTTGACATGAACCTTTTAAATATTTTTATTTAATTCTGAGCACCTGGTATTTCTGGGAGTTCAGTTCCACATTTCTTCCCTACCAGTTCTCTTTAGATTTTACAAGAACAAAGTTAATAAATTACATGGCACCAAACACAGAAACAATTGGAAGCTGTTTTCCAATCCAGAGCTAGACAGCATCACACACTCCTAATGACTGGATTCTCTCTCAGTATGGATATAAAATAGTGTATTATTTGTATTTGAACCACTTTCTTTAATATTATTAGACTACATAGGCACTTATTTTAGAAATCAGATGGCTTGTTAACACAGTATATATGGTACAATATAAGCAATGAGATTTAGGAGAACAGAATTTGAAAGACTTTAAAACGAGGACTTATAAAGTTAAAGAAAAAAAAATCAACTTGAGCTCTTATTAAAGTCATTAAATCTTATGAAATGCACCTCAGAAGGAGAGCTAGCTAGTATTCTGCTGTATCTCAGCACCATCACTGAATGACAGCTTTATTAATCATTTTCTGCTTTACCAAGCAGTATGACATAATTCCTTTTCTGCATACATTGCCATAAAATTAATGCCTCCTATTTATTTCTGTGGAAAGTGCAACAGATACAAAGAGCACAATAACTGTGTGTGATAGCACAAATTGTCAGCTACAAAACAATATTATTCAACATAGTCCCCACCATTAACAATGCATTTTTACCAGCAATGAACAAGAGCCAGCATACTATGCTTGTAAAAATCTGCACCAGTTAAAGTGACTCACTGTTGTCTTCACCGCTGAAATGCAGTACCCACCACCTTACTGTGCTCACATCCACTATTTGGTCTCCAGAAATGTTCAGCAAGTGTCAAGGAATGTCAGTTTTTCTGCAGAGAGGAATTCACTGACCCACCTTTGCTTCATTTGCGCTTGCATGTCAACATCATTTTGTCAGGCTGCCCCACTGCTGCCATCTGTTGTATGGCAACAAAATGTAACAGAATGCAATGGAGAAAGGTTCAACCTCTTCTTCCATACTGTTAACATTGACATTGTAGGTCAACATAATAAAATAGGAGGCATTGTTTTTGGAGAGCCCTTGTAGACTTTCTCTGTTGCTTATTAATGCTTAATTCAGCCTGAAAAAGGTAAATTTGTGTCATCAAAGCTGGGCCCCACATATCACATTTATCACTAAAGCTTCATATTTAATCAGTTCAATAATGTAGCTACTTCTAGAAAATTATTCAGACTATCTGAAGACAGGTTTTGAGAACATATAGGATGAACCTCACAATCAAGACCCCTTTTTCTTTCCCTGTGCTATCGAATGAATGTATCCTTCTGTACGCATAAATTTTAATGCTGAACCTTAATAAACTTAATCTCAGCCTTCATGTAGATTAAAAATAAATTATTTTTTATTCTGACAATGTTTAGGATCAAATAAAAACATACTGTTCCCCCACAATTTTTTTGTATTCAAAACAGTCCTGGTTAACTGGCCTTCTAGAAAAAATCTGTACAGCTGTGAGTGCTCTTCTTACAATTAGTGATTTCTTATTCATCTGAAAAATCTTCAGTAGCTGGGCAATTCTGATCCAGGTATGGACTAAATACTATGAGCAATAGACAGTCAATGAAATCTGTGCTCCTAAATTACTGAATTTATTTTCATATCTTTCACCTTGTATTTTTTTTTTTAATAAAATATCAGTGAAGCTGATAATATGGCATATGAGAATTCTATGTTGTTTCAGTATCCATTTGTTCACATTCTGAAAAATCAGCTAATCAACTGCTTTTGATTCTAATTTCTATAGCTTATATTCACATAGAATATACTTGCAGAGATTTCTTATACCATATTATTGCAATGCTATTTTAGAATGATAACATAATCAGACATAAATTGTATTTTACTCCAATTGAAATATACTTTCTGATAAGTTTTACACTTTAGCATCATTATAGAAGCTGAGTTACAAGATGAGTTTATTCTACTGAAAAGAAATTCATATACAAGAGGATGCTTTAAAAAATATTGGAAATTGAGTATCAGACAGTAAAATTTTATGCTTTCTTGTGTTTTGCATCATTAGTATGCCTTTGAAAAAAGCAAGAGAGTAAACTGAGCTTTCATTATTGTTATTTTCATTCTTGATTATGGAACAAAAATGAATGTTAAGTAACCAGAATTAATTGACAGATTTATAGTTCAACTCTTGTGCTTTTCACATAAAGCTGTGAAAGTGGAATACTTAGTTTACTTTTATGTCATCTTTCATTTTACAAAAGCTGACACAACATTTGATGGAGACCTTGTTAGATTTCTAAGCAAATGTTCTGTACTATCTGGGGACACTCATGGTTCAAATATAAGAATGCCACTGTTTTTATGGCAAATACTAGCTACTACCTAAGACACTTCTCTTTATATCCATATGATTCAGTACTCACAATAATTTATGTAATTCAGTCAAGATACTTCTTAGAAGTCCTATGTGAAAGAGTTCTGAATACTTTGTGACTGTTTCAATTTCCTGCATTCAAAGATCATAGCCCTACCAGACAAAGATATCCTAGGAGGTGCAACATTACTCAGAATCAGCCTTTTCAAAATGTTTTGAAATTTAAAATATATATTTACCCAAGATATCTGATTTCAGTTACAGAACAACAATCCATAAATCCCTCCATACTCCTAAAAAAATAAATAAATACATACATAAAATAAAATAAAAGGAAATTCATTTTATGTTCATACTTACTGTTTTGCTCTAGTGTTCCTTACATGTCAAGAGGGGACAGCAAATAGCAGTTGGCATATCTTGGGAAGTTGCTAAAGGAAAACTTATTCTGTTCCTATTTTCCTAAGTTTTGAACTTTTTTATATCAAGGTTCTTTTTTGAATGAAACATCTCTCCTTCACAAAATGAAGCCTGTTTTTGTGTGTGTTGATTCTCCCATTTCCCTGTAATTTGGCACTCTGGTCTCACATGGAACTGTTGAAAGTTGCTAATCGCATTTCTTTCCTCTTCTCATGAATTACTAAACTATTACATTTCTGAATCTAGGCCCAGGAGGGCATTCAGTGTATGTGTCCATTCTAAAGCACAGATACTATTACTTTACACATATTACTGCATTTTAAAAGTTTATTTTTTAAACAACAACAAAAATACTATATTCATCTTACTAAGGAGCAGACTTTCACAATTGTCTCTATAACAATTTCTATACCAGTTGTTACTGTGCATTTCCCAAATTTATGTCATGAATATTTATATTTTGTAATTAGTGTGGAATGATGAGGGTCTCTATAAAGTCTAATTTCCATAAAATATTCAGCTGCCTTTACCCACAGGTTACTGTGTTTCAAATGTTAAGTCTAATTTCATTGCACTGAAATGATTTGTCAGACTTAGGAAGATGTGCATTTCAAATGGCAAACACATATATTTATATACGTCGTAAATGAACCCGTGGTATAATTATTCAGTATTATTGGTTACTGTGAATGAGTAACAAAAGCACAGAATCTTAATTAAGAGGGGAGAATGTGATACTGTTGGCTGGTGTTATAGCTTTTCCTTGGAAGAATTATTATGTGTTTAATCACAGACAAGCTTCTCAGAAAATCATTTGCCTCAAGCAAATGAGAAATTGAAAGAAATAATGAGCATACATAGGACTCCGAGCAATCTTATTTTTTCCAATGTGACCAAACAGAAATATTTATGTGCAATTAATGTAGTTGAAATAAATATATTGTGATACCCAATACTGCTCTAAGTCACAAGGAGAATCACTCAAGTGAAGCAATTGCATCCACTGCAGTTATCTTCTTTTTGAAAGAAAGAAAGAAAGAAAGAAAGAAAGAAAGAAAGAAAGAAAGAAAGAAAGAAAGAAAGAAAGAAAGAAAGAAAGAAAGGAAGAAAGAAAGAAAGAAAGAAAGACCCACAAAAAATCACCCCAAACCCCATGAATTTCTCTTTCAGAATTTACTATTTCAAAAACTATGCTGAAGACATTCAATGCTTAGTCACTATTATTGTGAACAAACCCTTTTACTTAATCTTTACTATGATTTTATTGTAACATTCATCAGTGGGAGACCAATTACATTATCAAGTCTCTTTCTGTACAGTTTGTTTCTGAACACAGCTGAAGCAAAGTAGAGAAATCAGGAGTATGATCAACACTACTGCAGCACGTAAAATATAAAACACTGATAAAATAAAAATATAGAAGCATGAAAACACAGTTGATGTTTTAAGCATGTATTCAGTACTAAAGTGGGCAAAAAGAAATCTTCAGAAAAGGGCAAATTACTATTCAACTCAAAGAAATATCTGACTCTTATACAAGACCTCTCTTGCCAGAGAAAATTATCCCTCCCTTCACAGTAATGCCTTGGTCATGTCATTGCTCTTTGGCAATATATACATTTGTGAACAACTGTTTTCAAGGACAAAGCACAGGAATAGTAACATTTCATGATGAACACCACAAGAACTTGCTATGAATTGCAGCTACTTCCAATGAACCAGAATGAAGTGTTAGTTTCACAAAAATAAGGTCCAATATTCCACAAACTTTATGGTTTTTTTGCTCTTTTTTTGTGTTTATAATAAAAAATATATATATTTTATTACTTGTATACATTAACTGTATTATATATTTTATGATTGCTGCTCCAAAAGCAATACCTGCTATTTCAATAAGTTGGTTCATGATGTCAAGAGGCAGAAGTTGGTGTGATGGCATTAGAGATTGAACCTTCCCACCAATATTCCATTACATTCTGTTGCCATGTGACAAATGGCGGCTGAGGGGCAGTCTGACAAAATGGCATCTGAAGTGTGTATGAAGAAAAGGTATGGAACTGAGTTCTTACATGTGGAAAAATGGCACCTCCTGACATTCATCTATGCTTGCTGAATGTTTCTGGAGACATTGTGAGCACAAGGCAACAAGTGGTGCGTTTAAACAGTGTGACAGATACAGTGGTCACTTCCACCAGTGCAGATTTTTCAAGAACAGCATGAAAGCTCATCATAGGCAAAAATGCATAGCTAATGGTAGTGACTGTGTTCAGTAATACTGTTTTGTAGTTGAGAATCTATCTATCAAACAGTGTTACTGTGCTCTTTGTATTTGTTGTTGTCTGCATGGAAATACAGAGAAGGCATTTTTGTCTGAAATACCTACTTATATGCAGCCCAAGACTATTACTCCTCACTCTGTGTGGCCCAGGCAAGCCAAAAGTTTAGATACCCATGTGTTAAGGCATTGTGGCACTATGCCTGTTGTTGGTGAGATTGTGGCTCCAGCCTACAAGTCCTGTCTCTCCTCTTGCAAATAATCCACTCCTGCTGTTCCCTAACAAAAAGCCGCACTGGGAGGAGATCAAAAATAAAGGCTGTATTGCTGTAAAGTACAAAATTCTGTGAATATTAATAGTTGTATATCTCAAGTGAAATCTTCTCATGGATCTTTATACTCGTTTTGAACTCAGAAGGAGAAGGATTTACAGGGAAATATGCCAACTTTCCTTTAAACATGATAGTGGCTGCTGAGTGTAGACAGCAAGGGAGCAGAAAACAGCACTTTCCTTGTACTCCAAAAACATACAACATTCTTTCAGATGCTTAGAATTAGAAGTGCAGGAAAGGTTTCAACTGAAAAATAATGATTTGCAAGGGATTCTGACAGAGAAAGATAAGGTTTGGGACCTGGTTTGTGGAATGTGAGAAAAAGAATCAGCTGGGCCAAGCAAAACACACATAACTTCACATTTTTTTACTGAAAGTTATAAGGCACAATGGGGTGTTTCTGTACTTGCAGTGCAGTTTGATTCATTTCTTTGGAAGGAATGCAGAGTTGTTTTATTTACTCTAAACTGAAGAGACAGAAATATCATATTGTCTTTTTTTTAACTTTTTACTATATTTAAATTTGCATATTAATGTATTTTATTTTCTTCTCTGTATCCCTTTCCTAACTGGTTATATGCTTCTGTTACTTTAGTTAAATTCAGAATGTATGAAAACAAAATTTTTATTTTAATTTGCATATACTTCATACAACTATTAAAGTGTTGTAAGAGTGCATTTCTTATGCATTGATGATGCAAACACAACAATCCAATTCCAGAAAAATCAGCAAAAAGATTCAAAATAAGATTGAATTTCATTCAGTATCAAGACTGTTTTCAGTGAGACATTATTATTTGTGCTGTTTATTGTCCCTGCTAGTGTTTCTACAAGTTGTAACATCACATAAGTAGATCACACTTCTAATCCAAGAACCTCAAATGCTTTTGCATCATTTTCATTCACATCTATATGAAAGAAGAAAATTTGTTCCTCAGAATCAAAGAGCCTTCTTGTGGAAGAATCTACTCTGGGATGTAAAGATTTCTGTAAACATTCAATCAATTTTGGGTGCCTATTCAAAACTGTCTCTTCTTGACACTCAGACTGAACAAGTTTCTTTCCCTAATATTTGACACAGATGTTTTTGAGGTTAATGAAACTTATTTGGACAAAAAAAAAAAAAAAAAAAAGAAAGAAAAAAGAAAAGAAAAAGAAAAAAAAAAAGGAATAGATAGGAATACTTTCAAAAATTTCAGAACAGTTAGGAGAAAATAACAGTCCTAACAAGATCTGTAATTTAGTGATAAAATATGATCATAGAGTCATAGAATCACCAAGGTTGGAACAATCCTCTAAAATCATCCAGTCCAACTGTTCACCTATCACCAATAGCTCCCACTAAACTATGTTCTTCAGTACAGCATTTAAGTGTTTCAACACCTCCAGGTATGGTGAATCCACGACCTCTCTGAGCAGTCTGTGCCAATGCCTCACCACTCTCTTGAAGAATAAATATTTTATAAAGTCCAACCTGAATCTCCCCTGAGGCAACATGAGGCCATTCTCTCTAGTCCTATCTCTAGTTATTCAGGAACAGAGGCTTACTCTCACCTCACCATAACCTCCGTTTGGGTAGTTGTAGAGAGCAGTAAAGTCTTCTCCGAGCCTCCTCTTCTCCAGACTAAACCAGCCCAGTTTCCTCTGTTGCTTCCCATAAGACTTATGCTCCAGACCCCCTCACAGCTTTTGCCACCTTTATCTGGACACTTATCCAGGACCTTAATGTCTTTCTTGTAGTGAGCGGCCCAAAACTGAACGTAGCATGCAAGCCTCACCACAGCTGAGTACAGGGTAATGAACACTTCCCTGCTCCTGCTGGAAACACTATTCCTGATACAAGCTAGGATGCCATTGGTCTTCTTGGCCACCTGGGCATACTGCTGGCTCACGTTCAGCCAAGCATCAATCAACACTCCCAGGTCCATTTTCTCTATGCCTCTTCTAGCCAATCTGTCCCAAGCCTGGGGTTGCCTGGGGTTGTTGTGGCCTAAGTGGAGGACCTGGCACTTGGTCGTGTTGGACTTCACAATGCTGGCCTCAGCCCAGCTATACAGCAGGATAGTGGAATCACTGACGGTGGAATCAAGATCAATAACGAAAGCTACATTGTTTTGACAAGACTGCTTTATAACTAGAAGTAGGAAAAAATAATTTTATTTTACAAATAGCCTATGAAGACAGAAATATCATTAATCATTTTTGATCTATTAGAAAATTTCGAATTTGCAATTTAGACTGATCATAGCAACCGTGTACATCTCCTAGAAACAGGCATTTAGCAACTTGCCATTTCTGACAGATTTTTTATAGGCAATTAGCCCTGGCAGGTACTTCAGCATATTAAAGAGAAACCAGAGAGATGTCAATGACACCCCCAGTCATTTATTTTCTTATAATTCTAGCACTAAACCACTGTAGGAAATATGAGATCACAGAGTACCTGAAGTTGTAAGTCTGGAGTCCTATTGTTACTTGAAACTCAGAGATTATTAATTCTGGATTAGAGCTACAGGAGAGAATTCTCATTTATTTGCAAGTCCCAAAGAACATGGTTTGACAGCAAAAAATATTTACATTTACAGTCTTGCTGTCTGAGTCTAAATCATGTACTGATGAATCCTGGATTCTCAGCATGGCACAATCCACCTGCTATACTTTCTCAACAGCCATAGTCAAGTGTGCTCTGTCAGCCTAATCAAGGAGCTAAGTCAAGACCCTGTTTTGATAATAAGACTCATGTAAAGACTGTTTTGGGTAATAAAAATGGAGTGCTCTAAATGTGTTTATTGACAGAAATAGGGGTTGTGCAATCAAAGGTATGAATTAGAATAGGAAGCTGTGTTCCTCATGCCATGTTCTGTGTTTGCTTGTTTTTTTGCGGTCAGGCACTACTTTAAGGAAATGACATGGTCCATTTAGTGAAAGCAATGGAGCTTCTTTAGTGCAAAACAGAAGCAATGAATGCAGTGTGAAGATGGAGACCTCACAAACTAAATATGGCTCTGAACAAAACATATTTGGTCATCAGTGAGGCTGTGTGTATTTACAGCAGGACAGGGTTACTGCAGTGCTTTGTCTTCACTGTCATTCATTAATTTAGTTAATCTCCTACTTGTCTCCAGAGAAGGAGGTAAATAAATATATAATATACTTTCATTTATTTTTTATGGCACTTGTCACATTCAGACTCTTCTAGTGTGTATTTTATGATGATCCGGAATACCAATTATAATTGTAATTAATATCCAGCTGAAAAAATCCTATGCATTGTTATGTAGGAAATATAGAACTGTTCAGTGGTGATGTGAGCAATGAATAAGGATAAATTCAACGTCTAAAGCTGCTGCCATCTTGAAAAAATTAACAGATTGTCATTTTTGATGACTTTCAATATTCTCAGAAGCTGGGCTCAGGAAATGTGTTGTCGTTTTACCATTAAATCCTCATTAAAAGTTTAGTTTGTGTATCCTACAGGCTTTTGAGTGGCACTCATAGGAAATGTTTGGGTTGTGTAACCACTAGATGAGCATTCTGTGTTTACAAATATATCACATCTTTCTGCAAGTTTATTTCTGCAAAGCCTTCCCTCCTACTCCTCATATGCAAAGAATTGTTTTTCCATAGAAAGATGATACTATATATCTGCTACAGATAATCTATTATTTGGAAGGTCAGTTAAACTGGCCTATGCTTTATGCTCTGCCAGACCTTGAAGGTGGGGAGATCATAATATTTTGATTATATCTAAGCCTCTCTGAAAGCATTCTCATTAATGAACAAAATAAACAGAATGGTAGAATGACATGGGACATGAAAGCGCAGAGCACTTTCCAGCTGGTTGGAGCAGCTTAATAGATCAGCCAGACAAACTATTTTTCTGGCAAACTAGAATAAGTAATTTAAGCACTTGCAGGGTTGCAGGACTGTTCTCTTTGACAGCAATGATGAAAGATACTCAAACACTTAAGTGTCTTTCTGGACCAGAGCCTCAATAAATTATAAGTTTAGGAAAATAATTTGTCCTATGGCTTCTTTCTGAAATGCACCAGATGTCATGGGCATATACATCTCATCAGTAATCGTGTAAACAGATTTTCTATTATACAGTTTTCCATGAGAAGGAATGATAGTCAGATACATGGCTCTGCAGAATTTCTTTTAGCTGAAGGTTTTACATAAATTCTCTGTGTCCTTATATGTTCACTTTGATTAAGTATCTAAGTTTGCTAGAATAGGTTGGATGGGTACTCAAGACAAAATGATGCCAATTATCTACCAAGTCAGCTATTTAAATAACCCTTCAAAGCAGATCAAGTACCTTCAGCTGCTGAGATCCACATGTACTCATATCGTTCTCATTTCTACATACTCATTTTCAAACCTGAGTGAAAGTGTTTTATCCACAGTCCAGAAAAGTGACGTCTCCTCTTTTGCATGGATTCCTGATATCGAGTAAAAGGTTACAGCCACAACTGGCAAGAGAAGACAACTCCTAAAAAAGGATATAAAGAACAAGATTCACTTCACCTAATGTTAAAGGTGAGATCCAGCTCCAAATTCAGAAATGGCTTCTTTTCACTTGTCCACATTTCGAGACTCAGTGCTATTTGAGGTACCTTGCACTGTGTTTGGTATTGTCTGAAAATTTAAGTATGAGAGACCCATGGCCTCCTAGGGCACCTGGATGCCAGGCTGGGTATCCCAAGGCATATCAAACAGCCCTGCTTACCTACCTCAGGCAACCAAACTGAACTCCTCACTACTACAGACAGAAATTGAGAGATCAGTTAAGTGGATAAATTCATCTGTGTTTGTATTATGAGAACAACCTCTCTCTAGGTTCTGCTGACTGTATTAAGTAGATCTCTGCTACTCTGAAAGAATTCTAGACACAATGAACATTATTCATTTCCTTCTACTCTGGTATCTATTGCCATATGAGATGCTCCAGGGCACTGCAAATGTAGCAGGTTGTAGTGACTCAGGATTCACAGAAAATCTGCAACATCCTGGAGAATCAGAACAACAAACAGAATTTCAGGTCATAAAAAATGTAAGTAAGAGTAAATTATTACACATCTGAATTGAACCTTTAGTTTGAAATAGACACTTATGTTACAAATCTCTAAACGTAGAGAAAATGAATCCTGTCTGGAAATAACAGATAGCATCTGGACTTTTTGCTTGCTTTCCTACTAAGACAGAGTTATACCTTATAGTACATTCACTACTTCTTCTAGTTTTAATTGATAAGTTTCCAGTATTTTCTTTTTAATAAATTTGCCAACAAATGCATTCCTCTGTCAATAAACATTTCCAGGATATAAATCTAAATACTGAAGATAAAGGAACAGCTCAGATTTAAGGCTCATTTGTTTTGCAGCCTTTGAGCTGACATTACCAATTACCATTTCAATTAGTACTAATTGAATTGCTGAGGTTTCTAGATGGTGGGCTGATTACAGTAACTCATTTCTTCTAGACCAAAAAAATTGCCAGGATCTTTCTGTTCACTCTAATTTGTGACTAACATGTATAGATACTAAAAGGTAGACCTACTTAGGTAAAATAAAAGCAGGTTTTGAATACACCCTTAAATCCCAATTTGATTCTTAAAGGTCTTGTACACAAATGGCTTCTAAAACCTCAAATTAATAAGAAAAAAGACAGTTTATTATAAAAAAGAACAACTGAATGTAATTGACATATCACTTAAGGGGTTTTCATGGATATTAAATATTATGATCTTAAAGTACAATTTCCCTTGAATAGTAGAAGGAGGTATTCATTTGATGTCTAAATTTCTAGGAGATTAGTTTTCACATCATGAATGTACTTCTAGGTATACACTCTTACATATACTCTGCTAATAAAAGGACAAATATATAATCAACATATAATTAATTCAGATGCCCAGGCAGGGATTTTGCTGCTTCCATGAATGTCAGAATTAATGTTTGAAAGCATGTCAGGAAAAAGAAAAGATTCTGTTGGAACTGAGTTTTGTACATTCTACATTTTGTTTGCATATGTTTGGAAACTAACAAGATTTAAGTACACAGTGCCACTTCAAACCTTGGTTCTCCAGAGCCGTAAAGAAATCATTGTGCAGTGCTAGGGTCCACCCAAAGTGCTTGACAGCAAATCAGGAGCCCAGAGGGCTGTGTCTAGTCCACATACCACAGCATTCTTTAGGTCTGATGTTGAGTTATCTGTTATATCTAACCATACTCTGTTTGTATTGCCTTTTCTGTTTATAGAAACCTAATAATCTTTGAAAGAAAAAAAAAAATAATGTGCTCTTGGCAAAATTTTTTCAAACCACAGCTTTTCACACAGTATTTTTACTGTTCTGTCCCAACCGGTATCAGGAAGTTCCACTGAGGCAGACAAAGAAAATAAAAGGAGTATACTAAACATTTTCAAACCTCTGAATGGCTTTGAGGTTTGAGCAAGGATCTCAGTCAATTCTTATTTTATCTGAATTTGGTCTTCTGTATTCCTAATGATAATATGATTGTTCTCTATCCTTCCTCTCTGAAAAGCCAAAAACTGGTAGCTGAAAACAAGCTGAGAGGAACGATTGTCTAATAAGTGACAAAGCAGCCTAAGATTCAGAGGACTCAACCTTAATTTCCTTTTCCAACATAGATGTCTTCTGTAATCTTGGGTAACTTCATTCTTCTTTGTTCCTCAGCTTTCAAAGAAAGCAAGATGGAAGGGAGAAGGGAAGAGAGGAAGGGAGGAAGGGATGAAGAGAGAAGAGAAAAAAATAAAGAAGGAAAGAAGGAAAATAGCAAGTTTTTATTTTTGTCACAGTAGTGTTGATAGGCTAAAGCCATTAAAATGATAGAGTGGAAAAAAACACTATGCTAAGGGGCAACCATAAGTTCCTCAGGACTTGTTCACAAGTTTCCAAGTGACTAATTTATCACAGCTTAATGCATTGTTGCTTTCCAGCTTAACAGTGATTGCTGACTGTGGCATTCCAGTTAACTGTAAATGTAATTCAGACATTGTATTATAAACCATTATACAGGAGATTTAAACTATGGCACATTGCAAGTGGGAAAGGACGGGAGATCACATAGAAAGCTAAAATAAATCATCTGAGCAAAGATGCAGTAAATTACCCTTTCCTGCGTGAAATTTACCTTTTGATTATAAAGGACTTTAATCAAGTTTATTTCAGATATGTTCAGTAAGTTTGTGGATGATACAAAGCTATGTGCTGCAGGTAACACACCCAAAGGACTTGATGCCAGAAAGACCTTGACAGACTCAAAAGAGAGGCCCAGGTGAGCCTCATGAAGTTCAACAAATCCAAGGGCATGGACTTGCTGGCAATCTCTACAATCAATACAAGCTGGGTAACATAAGGATTGAGTGCAGCCCTGCTGAAAAGGACTGGTGGCTTCTAAGCTGGGCATGAGCCAGCATTGTGCCCTTCTAGCCCAGAAAGCCAACTGTATCCTGGGCTGTATCAAAAACAGTGTGGCCAGCAGGGTGAGGAAGGTGCCTCTCTGCTCTGTACTGGTGTGACCTCACCCGGAGTATGATGTCCAGATGTGGAGTCCTCAGTACAGGAGACACGTGGATCTGTTAGAGTGCATTCAGAGGAGGGCCACAAAATTGTTCAAGAGACGGAACACCTCCCCTCTGAGGACAGGCTGAGAGCTGAGGAGAAGAGAACACTCTGGGGAGACCTGATAACAGCCTTTCAGTACCTAAAGAGGGGTTACAAGAAATAAAGTGATAGATTCTTTAACAGAGTCTGCTGTGACAGGACATGGGAAAATCATTTCAAACTACAAAAGGGGAAAATTAGTTTGGATGTAAGAAAAATGTTTTCTATGATAAGAGTAGTGAAGCACTGGAAAAGATTGACCTGAGAGGTGGTGGATGCCCCATCCCCGGAGACATTCAATGTCAGGCTGGACTGGGCTCTGAGCAACCTAATCTACCTGTAGGTGTCCCTGTTCATTGCAGGGGAGTTGGACTAGATCATCTTTAATGATCCCTTCCAACTCAGATCATTCTATGATTCTATTTGTAATCATCCCATGACTGGATACAAGCAATTTCAAATATTCTTTGGTGTTTGGGGCTGCTTGGCATCCTAATCTTGGTTCCTAATCAATTATATTGTAATGAAGGTTGCAAGAAGGGTGTAGGAAGCAGAAAGCTCATAATTACCTTCCAAGCATAATATGTCTTTCGATTTACACTTAATGAAACTTTTTTTGTTACTCAAATTACTCCTTAATATTGTGGTTGAATTTACTCTGGAATGGGGTTATCGCACACATTTGTCCCATAGGTCTACATCTCAGCAGTCAGGGTGCGTTTATTTTGGCAGGCTGGAAGCAATGTCAGTGGTTCTCTTTTTATTTAAAGCTGCAATTGGCACACTTGCAGAGTACTTAATGTTTGGTTTTCAGAGAAAAAAAATGTTACAATTTGGGAAAATGCTCTTAGTAGATGTGGATACATATACGTATGTATCTACACACTATATATGTAATCTATACATACTATATTTTGTATACATTTTAGAAGTCTCTGAACTATTAAAATTACCTCAGTTGCTTTTAAAGACTAAAACTGACTTGTCAAATATTCACCACCAGGCACACTATGCCTTTTTCTATCTCTCATTGAATATTAAGTTGTCTATATGAAGTACAGTTGCTGATGGTTAACAATGTCTCATTTTAGTCACTGAATGGCTTTAATAGCACCTTTTGCTAGAATGAATAACTGAATTTCAAGAGTTTTCATTTAATTCTGGTAAGCCTGTAAGAGTGGATCACTGAAACTGTGTGAAGGTTTGCTGTTGACTTCTGCTGTCTTTAGATCTAGCCTCAGAATTTCCATCAAGTCCCTAATGTGTTTGGGTTCCTTCTTTCCCTCTTGTCCTTGTACAACCCTAGCCTTCTGAGAAACACCACCACAAAACCAGTCTGCATTATACAGCTGATCTGTACTTTTTACTTTTCTTATTGGATGAATTTCTAAAGACTTACAACATTTCAGTCTGGTTAGGCTGAAAAAGTATTTGTTGAGTACATCTGAACTATTGGTTCCTGAAACCCTTCATGTGAAAAAATCTTTGTCCCCACACAGACAAATCTCAGCTCAGACAGATTGTGTTTGGACCACATTTCCAAAGGCTTTCTCACAAAGGGCATTGCAGATAGTAATGCCGATGTTGTTTTTCGGTTTCCTATAGATGTAATTGAACCGAACATTATTCTAAATTCAGTTTGAGTACTAGACTAAGTGAGGCAAATTTAGAATAATCTTGTAAGATGAAAATCAAGGTATATATGACATCTTCAGAAGCAGGCTTCATAATCTCATAATAGCTTTATTATTTATTTTATTTTTATTACTTTCTCCCCAGTTCCTTTTTGATTAATTGGTAAAACACAAAGTCTTACATTCTCCACTGTATGATAATAAGAAATTCTTCTTTTTTAATTTGATATTGTCACATTATATTTAAATCTTTCAAAAGAGACCAAGGACATATCCTAGTTGATTATTTAAAATAAATTTCCTTCTCTTTTTTTGTATTTTCTCTTCCCAAACAAAACCCCATAATGTTGACCAGCTAATTTCTAACAGCCACTTAGTTCATAGAAGGGTAAGCAGGAGAGTTAAACCACAGGAATCTCTAATCACTGGCTCAAATAAAAATTCATCTCTAATAACTGGCTCAAATTTAAACAAATCAAACAACAATACTTCAATTCCGAGAAAGCTTTCTTGCAGTTGTGTGCTTTCTTTTGCTCAGTCCCTGTTTCTCTGAGTCCAGCTTGCAGTCTCTGTCCTTGGGACTGATTTACTAAGTCTACTTAAAAGGGCTAAATCTTTAAACTGCTGAATTAAACAAGCAGTATTTTAAGAAAGTGTCAAATGCAACATTTTTTTTTCTTTTTTTTTTTTTTCAGAGATTAGTGATTTAAGTTTCTTAGTGTATTAGGTTTTAGGTTTTTAAAAAGGACGTTTCCTTACTTGTTCTTTTTAAACTTTATGCTAGACTTCAAGGAGAGTAATCATATCTTTACTTCAATTCACCATATTATTCATTATCTTCACTTTACAGTCTATGTTATCCTCTCTTGGAATATAAATTTCAGATTTTTTTTTCTTTTTTCCTGTAGACTAAGAAACTAAACAATTGACTGTGAAATATAGACCAAATCTAATTCATATTGTTATGGCTTTAGCCTCTGCTTAATTACCTGTTAGAACCCTACTAAAAGTGATTTATGAAGGTGTTTAGCGCTGTATTTCAATGGCTCTCTTCTGGAATTTGTACTCTCTTACTCCATTGTAAATTTACAGAGATTAATCTATTTTTAGCTTTCCTTAGGGGCTACTTGCTTAATTCTAGTGTGATGTTCAGTTTATTCTTTCTTGCTTCCTAAATACAGCAAATGTTATCAACAGAAGAAAGAAACTTTCAGATTTTGAAAAGCCTTGTGAAACTGACTAGGAAATCATTTATTATCTTTTGCAAAAAAGCTGACTGCCCCTTTTCCTTTTTTTACCTTTGTCATTTTTGCAGGAATTAAACAGAAGCTCAGAAAACTCTGATGGAAAAAAAAAAATAACAATAAAAAAATTGACTGTTGTCCTATTGTGCCACAAAACTGTTTTCTGTAAAAGAGAGAGAGAGAGAGAAAAGGGAGAGAGAGAGAGAGAGAGAGAAAGTTTCAGTGGGTGGAATAAAGAAGTGAGTTAGTGAGTTTATTCTGAAAAAAAAAGACCACAAGAGAGCTTGTATCTATGTATGACAGATGACCAGTCATTTGAGAATGGTCTAGAGTGTGATTCAAAATCCAATCCCCTTTCTATTGATACTAGATTGCAGAGCGGGTCCACTCCCATATCTGTGGTTCATAGGTACATTGTGTTCCTTTCGATCTATTTATCTGTTTAGTCATATACTATGTTCTAATTAACATGTTACTGAATATTACCTAGTGAAGATAAAGTCAGTAGGAATCCTAGTTCTAAGACAGGACATAGAGGTGAAAGGTTCACATTCTTCAGAATCATTCCTCCCATGATATAATAAAAGTAACCAATAATAAACATGTATCTTACTATGAGAAACAAAGTATAATGTAGGATATATGCAGTTTTAATAAAAAGTATCAGTGGCATTTATTACGATACTGTTATTTTCTAATTGTCAACAGCAAAATTACAATTACTTGTCTACCTCTGAATGCAATTTTTTATTTAAATCGGAGATAGTTAAGTTAATTTGCATAAGAGGCTACAAATTATAATCCCATGTGAATATAGATGTCATGATCTGGCTCCATTTAATTTGAAGATAAATATAGAAATTTAATTTATTCCAGTGAAAAGGAGAAAATGCTGTAAAAATTGTTTCATACTATTGTGTGACTGAGTATTGAAATATCCATTTATTTGTTTTTTAATAACTCATGGTATAGTGGAGGTTTGGGTTTCAGATAACTGCTAGTATTTTTTTCTAACATCACGGTATTTCTGGTATGCTTGTGATAAAATAAATCTTCTTTGCTTAGAGGAATACTTTGAAAAACAATATTTGATAGACTTTCTCTTGCTGAAGACAGCTGTCAGTTTTGCTTTCCTTATCTCCTGGGTACCCAGGGTTGGAAGGTCTTCTTTTGAATTTATTTTATTATTCAACATTTGTTGCTCATATGGTAGACATTTGCTGACTCTATGGCATATGTGTTATGCAAACCCCAGTCACTAGAGTGTTTTGAACAGTCATAAGCGTAATTCCAAACATATTAAGAGATTAAAATAATTGCACTGTTTAATTTTACAAGCTTTCCACAACAAACATAGCCACCCACTCCTATATTCAAAGAAAACAATGTGATGACAAGTTCTACACTGTTTCCAAGGTTAGCTGTGAAACGACTTTCTTAAACCACACAGATTAAGACAATGACCTTGTTGCCCTTGTACGTTCAAGCCTTTCAATAGGGCTGGTTCTAATAAAAATTGCTGAATTATTCCTGATCTTCACTTACAGCTCTTTTTAATAACATCATCCGTAATCACTTGTCTGAGTAGCTAATGCTTGTTAGGAAAGTCTATAGGTACCACAATTCTATGGGATCACGGTTCAGGGACCTGTACCCAGTCAACTCCATGCTGCACTAGCCCAAATTCTAGCATGATTTTGATCTGTACTGCAGAGTTGTCACCTAGACCACTCAGAGGTCATTTTTTTTCCCAGGGTAAAGAGTATAGGTGTGAGCTGAGTGAAATGTGAACTGAGTGGTGCCACCACATTTCAGGACCAGAGAAGAGTTCCTGGTTCATTTCTTTCACCAAGAGAGATGGATCCAATGGAGGATACATGTATGAAGACTTTGGTTCTTCTTATATCTTCTTATACGTTTATATCTTAACTCCATGTAATACATATGTATGTAATTATATATATGTAAACCGTCTAAACAACAGCAAGAGAATAAATAAACTAACATCTTCTAGCAATTGATGTTTAAGTAAATGACTGGCTGATACATGATGCATCTGAATACAGGTTGCAGGACGTAAGGGATTTGGCCTCCAGATGACTAGGCTCAGGGGCCTAGTGAGAATTATTCTCCTATCTGCTGGCAAAAGCAGGCCATATTCCATGACACCACGGGGAAAAACCCTAAACTATGTGTGATACACTCATCTATATAACCTAAGTCTTTTTTTCATAGAATGCTGTCCACAGTGTTCATATATACATGTATATGTGATTTATTACATTTCATAAATAATCTTAGAATATTACTATATATATATTATCTTAATTAAATTAAATCTGAAATTCTCCTTAGAACACTAGTAATATTTGATCTCTAGGTATTAAGTATCTAAAAAAAAGTGCAAAGTATCAAATATAATTACTGATGGGAGAAAAATCTCACAAAAACAAATTTTCCTGATTTCTGATAATTCTGTCTTGCAGTAAGATGGACAGTGTTCCAAAGAACACATTTATTTTTTGTACATATTAGAATTACTTCAGCTTCTTTTAGAAACCTGAAAATATAGAAACTTGCAAGGAAGTACATTCCTGTGATATATGATAAGACACAGGAGAGAAATAGCTGTTTTTTCCATGACCAGTATAAAAAAAATGTGTTCATATTTCCAAATTATGAAATGTTCCCTTCCCCCCCCCCAAATCATTTTTGTGTGTGTGTTTAATTATTATTAAACATAGATTTACTTTTTCTGTAATGATTTGCAAATCATGTAAGGATAGAAAAGGATAACATGTCTGGCGCAGAAAGTTGTGGAAGATAGGGGTTATTCCTGGAAGTTCTGGGATTATAACTGCTGAGAGTCACTGTGTCCTTCCTTCTTCAGTGTTTCATCTATAACCATTGGCTAACATGTCAGAAACGGGAGACTGAACCAGAATGGCATTTAATCAGACCTCATGTTATACAAAAATCACAATCCCAATGAAAAAGTTTGCAGAAAAACAAACAAACAAACAAACAAACAAGCAAAAAACTTTGAACAAAATCTGTGAATCAATGGTAAAATTACAATTCCATAAGTTTCAGTATGGCAGATGTCAAAATACTTTGGAAACACTCATCATCACATCCAATCATTAACCAGCTCACCATTTTGATGCAACTCTGAGTAGAATATACAAATTATTTCTTCTTTCATCAGAATTTTGCATCAAAACATTCAGCTGCAATAAATTTATCTCCTTGAAGTTGTAACCGGGTCAAATCCATCCAGTAAAAGTTCTGTTTAGCTTCAGTCATGCTTGTAAAGTGTTGATGAAAGTTTCTGGCCCTAATGTTAGGGAAACATTCAAAAGAGAAGTGGTTTTTCAGGTATGAATAAATGCTGATTAAAAAGATATGGGAAATCCAACTATATTTGGCTTATTTTTCTCTGCTTATTACATTACCAAATTTTTCTTTTTGAAAAGAACACTCAATTTTCACTCCTTGTAGGACTTTCACATTTTAGAGCATCTCTGGTAAGAAATGAAGGAAATTGTATAAGAAGGAAGTGGTTATATTTTTTGCTACTTTCTTTTCAGTGTTTGTGTGTTTTAAAGTGGATTTTTGAATTAACCAAATCACAGGATATTACTAGAGATTTATTTAATCTCAAAGGCAAAATCATACAGAAAATGAATTGTTTTCATAATTCTGGAAATCTGGAATGTTTTGAAGGAATGAAAAAGCATTATTGTATGATTGGGTCAAAGAATAATCTAGTTCAAATATCATCTTACTGACACAAAGCTCAAAATCTTAACAACCAGTGGTGACGATACAACAAAGGATCTAAATGTGATGCTGAGAATATGAAATATTCTGTTACAACTAAGAGGATAGGCAAAATTAGGAATATTTTTAAACCCCTTCCTGGCCATTGACTACCATCTGTGACAGTAGTTTGCACAGTCATAAACAAATTGCAAGAGGCATCTAATATAGGGAAACTAATGATGATTGAACTAGATGATCTTAGTTGTCTTTTCCAACCTTAATAATTCTTTGATTCTATTTGATTAAGGAAAAAATAAATAAAAAATAAAATAAATAAAAAATTGCGGAAAAATACTAATTTTACAAAACTTCCGAATTGCCTACTTAGGATCAAAAAAGGTGCTTGAATTTCTGACTGAAATGATGAACACGGTGTTAATGATAACCTTGGAAGCAAGTAGCAGATTTTATCTCTATAATCAACTACAGTTCAGAACCCAAGAGCTCATTAGTAGACTCAGCTTCGTAGTCACGGGTCCAGATATTACTTTCCTTTTCCCACATATCTTGTCACATGTTTCTCATTTCACCATGCTGTAGCCACATAAACCTAGTTTTCCATGAAGTCTTGTCTACATTATTGACAATCATCCTTTCATGTTAATTCAGTTTCTGTTCTTTCCACTGCTACAAAAGACTCTATCTTAGACATGAACTCCAAGAGAAGCATCTGGCTCGAACATGTTCAGGGGAAAAGATATTTCAGCACAATAGAAATCATGTGTGGAAGTTTTAGGAACTGCCTCTGAAGCTGACATATGTGTCCCTTATTTCCTCTTTCTGCCTAATAATGCTAATGAAGTTTAGATTGGCTGGTGACATTGAAAAATTTAAGATCACAGTAAGCAGCTAAATCACATACTCCTTCGTCATCCTTCTCTCCCACATGGTAGAGCTGCTGTGTTGCAGATTCAGGAGGTGTCAAGTCTATTCCTTGGTTAGTTCTGTTATTTTTCTCTTCATTTATGCAGCTGTACTTTTTATGTCATTTTTTGTTGTATACCTTTTCTCCTGCTCTTTCGTCGCTGCTATAAACTGTACTTAACATGTGGAAAAGTTCTCCAGGTCACATCCTGAACCTACACAGACTTTGGTAATAGTAATAATAATTAAACATTTATGAATATATTATCCTATTTCAACAATACCTAGGGGCCTGTGAGAAAACAAATGCCATCCAATCAAAATAAATAGAATAAAAGCATAATAACTAGATGAAATAAAACAGATTTGCAGGTGCTTGGACCCAGGGTCATGCAGACACATGTGTATTACCTCAGCATAGCTTGTAGCAAACTTTGTGCAGCCATTAATTGAGTTAATCTCAATTTACTGCAGCAGTTTCTACAATAAAGTTCAGGCTCTTGTATAAACATGTGACTGTTTTGTACATAAACATGAATCTAGCTTTAAGTCCCTTTGAGCTGCCTGTTTTCAATATGCCTTCTATACAGATGATAATTTTTCATTTCCTCCCCTATTGTGTACAAAGAAAGAATAATGCATCAGAGTCAATCAACTTAATTACCTTAATTGTTGAATTAAAGTGAGATTCTCTGGGCTTCTGGGCATATGCATAATATGGTACTCATAGGAATTCTTATATTTGATAAACTAATGATAGTAGAAAGGTGTAATGCTGATAAAAATAGTCACTGGTATTCTCTATCTATGCTGTTCTAAAATTTCTTAAGTCTTTCCCTAATGCTGCTGATCTCTTTTCAGCTCTTTATAGCCATTAGCCAGTGTATTCTCTCCTATGCTGTGCAACTAGCTTTCTGCCCTTAGGGTCAGTCCAGTCTTGGTCAATATGCCAAAAATGCTCTTTTGCCACACTGCTTGGTAGACTTGGGTTTTCCTTTGCTGGAATTATTAAATAGTCTGCACTGAGATCCCAGACAAATCCACCATCATCATATGTTCAAGTCACTGGGATTTTTCTTTTTAAATATGCACACTGTGTAATGGTTCTTGCTTCAAAATTTGAAAGGCAGAAGTCCAGCTCACTTCTGAAAGGAGGAATAGTGAATAATATACCAAATATCTTTCAGACTCTTTTCTGCATGTATAGTTTTGCATGGATATAATTCATGTATCTTTGTGATGTCCCATTTTCATTTCAGACTACATAAAGCTGTTTTCTTTGGCATTGGGAATGAATGAATGAGTCATCCCCATCAAGAGCAGCAGGGCTGTCTGGGACAGGGTGTTTGAGTAAATCGTTTAAGTGTTCCTTCTTGTTTTCCCCTTCCTTCTTCAAGACTTTACCATCTTTAGTCTGAGTGTGGTTTTAACAGTTCCTAAGCATGTCTCACGTTTCCTTCATAAGCATGTGAGTGGCTTTTAACTCAACCTAATTTTAGTAGTTCAAATGTTAGTCATTTTGCCTTAACTCATCATTTGGTCTTCCTCTATAGTCAGCACAGACACTGACAGCTTCAGTGGATTTATTGCCCTTAAAGATGTCCAAAATTCTTATGCTCTATGTCTGCCTTTAATGTCTGGTTCTTGAGTCACTTGTCATTTCTCCTTATTCCACTCTTTATATTTTGCTATATCCAAGACCCTAGGTTAACTATGCTTTAGGATGAATTGCAAAAGCACTGGGAAAATTCCTGGAAACTCAGGTGTTCAGAAATATTGACACATACTGATAAAAATATAACTGACAGGACAATTTTAATTACATTAATTACATTTTAATGACATTTATAATGGCATAGAATATAATCAGATTGAATCAGTTGAATGAACTAAAGCCTAAAAGTATTTGAATCTGCTGAAGTCAAAGGAAATAAAAACATGCTTTAGCATGCACACCAGCCTTCTGTCTCTTTCATATAGTTGAAATGTGTCTTGTAATTATGTTGGGAGGGTTGTGTGATTCTCAACTTGACAAATTCCTCTAGGTAAGGGTGTAAAGACTGCTTATTTCAGAAAATAAGCCTAGTAAAAGACTCATGTAAGCCACTGGACTCTCCTCATTGAAGTAGATAATCTTTTATGCAGGCTACAGAAGGAACAAAATCACTGCTTCTCAATCCAGTGGCTTACTGGGTTCTAAAGCAGAATTTGCCTTTGAAGAACATGGAATACACTCCCAGAACTGGTGGAGATGTTTTTATGACTACTTTTTTTCTTAATTGACATTTTAGAATGTAGCTTTAAGAAGCAATTAAAAACAAGCAAACAAACAAACAAACGAACAAAAATAGAGTGGAAATTGTGCCTGGGAAAGAGGTGGATAAAATCATATGAATTTAATAAAACCTATTAAAAAAAAAATTGAATGACATTGGAATTATGAAATTGCTGGCTGGTTCCACAACTATCAGAATACCATTATCCCAAAGGATAGACTGAGCTGCTTTGAGGTTATGACAGAATATCTAATTAAGTAGCTGACAAATGAAGAAAAATGTCATGGTAATATATACATATATTTCCATTTAATCTTTTGTCCTTTAGTACATGGTATAAGAAAGAGAACTGTATTGAGAGAAGAATCCAAATTTCAGAACTTTTCTCAATTCAAAATTGTGATCTGGATGGAAAGAAGCTGAGCCCCATGCACGTAATGAAATGTTGAGAATGTAAGATAGTAACAGGAATCCTGATACCATATTCTAATGTTAGGATCTGAATCCTCTCTGACTAGTAAGAACCAGGGTTCTATCTCACATAGCCCACATGCTCTGTGCTATGAGTTAATATTATGTGACACAACAGTATGAATTAATAATGTTTGACCCATTGAAAATGCCAAAAGAATGGCTGCATTGAAGTTGTTGTAACATGATCCCCTATCTGGGGAAAAAAAGCGGCAAAAGCTTCTGTCCACCTCATGCGACCTTAAATGAGGAATTTCACAATTGGGATTACTAGGTCAAAGCCATTTTATTTTAGAAGAATGTTTCTTACCTATGAGATCGCACAATTTTATGCACTGACAATAATTTACATTCTGTTTTTTAGTATGCTTGTGTGATATTGAACTCTCTGTTATTCTGTATTTACCAGGATTGGAAACGAAGATACTAAAAACTTTACCAAAGCTATTCTTGCTTAGGCCAATAGAATTTCCATTTGTATATTCTTTCACCAGTTTCTCCTGGATGCCTCAGGAAGAATTTAAAGATGATGAAAATGGAATGCTGCTTCTTAAAATTATTCTTTAACCTCTGGTCTTTGTTGCTTACAGATCTCTCATGCAGGAGGAAGTATCTGAATTTACTAGCCCTTGATGGATTTCTCTCTATTAATTTTTTAGTTGCCTGTTCATCATTTTCTTCAAGAACAAAAAATTCCTGTTTTATTAACACATTGTGAAGACAAAATGACAAACCTTGTCTGGTTTTTGTTTTTCTTTCTTTCTTTCTTTCTTTCTTTCTTTCTTTCTTTCTTTCTTT